>BJKM01000762.1:0-213441 GCA_015082035.1 Chaenogobius annularis
GTATTGATTTTTCCCATCGCTTTTAGGAGACCCATTCGTTTCACACTTAACTGTGTTTCTTCGCAGTCTGACTTTTATAATGTATTAATCATCTGGAAGGTGAAAGGAAACACACCCACAGTCTTCAGTCAATCACTCATTTTGGTGGTACTTCAAGTTCTTGGCCCTTCACTGCTGGACCAAGTTGAGGGCATCCAGAAAATGTGAATTGTCTGTTTTAAATGAATTAACAGAAGAAATTACAGTTTTCCATCTGTTTTTAGAGGTTACTTTGCTCATTTTCACTCATTATGACTTACAGTTCAAGGTACATTTTGTTCTTTATCGTAATTATTTGGTTATGTTTGTTAAGTCCAAAAAGACAATATGATGCTTGCTGGTAACAGTATAGTAGCACAAATTGTATTTGTCAGCAGGATCAAATGCAAAAGGTGCTGAAACAAGTTGGTTTTCATAATCTTGTTTTTACCAGAATAGAACAATAGACCGTAATAGCACAGCTCAAAATACAATTTTTTTACTGACATTTCATTGTTGGTCTCAGTTCATTTGTTTTGAAAAGCCTCTTTAATCTGCGGTGGACCAAACATGAACAGGAGACCAGCATTATTGTGAGGACTTGAAAAGGGCCAATATCTTATTTGCCATTGGTGAAAATGCACATGCCTAAATATATGTTTTTTTACTCAATTAAACCAAAGCTCAATCACAGTAGAAAGTACAGAACACAGTCCTGCAACTTTTCAATGCCTATTGCTCTCTAAACTTTGAGAGTTCTAAGATTCAGAATGAGATCATTAATCACATTTTCCTACATTTATTGTAGACAATATTAGTTTGAATCTGTTACAATACTGGGCTGTGCTTTTTATGGTTTATTTTATTATTATAATTTTTTTTTTTTTTTAATTTATTCTTATTCTTATTCTTATTCTTATTCTTATTCTTATTCTTATTCTTATTCTTATTCTTATTCTTATTCTTATTCTTATTCTTATTATTAGTTGTGTTTTTACACATGTCCCAAATAATGTTTTTTTCCCCTCCAAAATGATACAATCAAGTAAGGTTAGGTTTCTTTTGGACATCTGTGATAGATTCGATTCCTTGTTGCTTGTACACTGATTTATTATGATCCAGCTAGAAGCTGGTTTTAAATGCCTCGTCTTGTCACGTCTTCAAAGAGACAACTATTTACATAATCGGGTCAAAGCTGAAATAATCTCGTCTGTGTGTCACAAATTCCACATTTGTGTTACAAACCAACATGCTATTTTCAAGATGGCATCTTGAAGACGCCTGTGGTGGACCTGAGTCTGAGTCATAAAGTATAATGACAAGTGACTCAGGGAGACAGTGGCCAGAGCGCTCGTTTACCCAACCTCAAGGTCGGTGGGTCGAACCCCGTTCTGATCAGCACATCACATGACATGTCTTTGGCCAAAACAAATTAAATTAGCCCCTGGCTAAAATAATGTGTCTTATTAACATGTTCATTAACATGCAGTTTCCAAACCAAAAAACAAACCAAAAAAGCCTGGATAAGATTTACCTGCATAATTGCAGGTAATTGCATAATTGTAATTATCAGTGGGACTTGGAGAGAACTATGACATAATGAATAAAGCATTTAGCCCTGAACTAGAATATCTCCTTTCTGCAATGGTAAGCTACTTTAGTAGCCACATGCGGCAGCGGGGCCCTCAAGAGGGACTGTACGCAAAATGAGTGAGCTACCCCGTAGACGATGAACGCTGATCTATGAACAACATCACCACATTTTACACAGCAATATAGGTGCCGTGTCGCTTATCCCCCTAAGAGAGCAGCAGAGGCAAATGAAGGAACTATTTTCCGCGGTCCGGATTGTTGTCATAATAGCGACGGAACCTCGTCCACACACCGGTGCTCCAAGTCAGCTGAGAAGACCAGGCGCCGTCGTAAACGTGTGTGAACTCGTTTGCGCGGTAAATTAGCACGATTGATGTTGAGAGTGCCTCAGATTCGAGTCAGAAATCATAATAAAATTTCACAGTGGGATCTCGAAGTTCGTGTACGGATATACGTATGCTAACGATAACTTTATTGTTTATTATCGACGCAAGAATGGCACTCAAGGCCGCAGAGCACGACAAACATGGCAGCGACCCTCAAGGCCCGCGGCGGACGATGCTTAGTGCGTATCGCTATACTCAAGTAGTTTTATGGTGTGTGAGGTAGAGGACCCACCGCAATGCTCTGGTCGAGTGCGCGATGGGCCGGAGCAGCCCCGTTCGTCCACTATTACCCCCAGACACAACGTACGGCGGAGACAGGCATGCAGGCATGAGAGAGCAGCTCCTTCAAAACATGCGGAGAAACGGTGAAGCTGCCGGCGAGAAACCGGCTCACGGTAACAGTGTAAAGTATAGATACCCGTGTCCTCAGGCTCCCCAGAGGGGCCGTATAAAAAGCGCCGTAAGTGAGATCAGAGATATATAAAAAAGTGGCAGGCTATACATGCACACGGAGTGTGAGACACACCCACAAAGTACATCCGTAGAGAAGTACATTAAATGAAAGCAGCTCCTCCAGCGTAATGCTGGCCGTACTGCATGCCAGGGGACCCTGGATGCCACCCGTACGCGTGCCTGCCGTGTCCACGGGACCAGTGGAACTCTCTCGCACTGCGTGTGGCCGACGGGGTCCCAAAAAGTTGGGCTTCCAAGGCTATGTGCGCGTGGCGGGGTGAAAGGAGGCCAGTCATGTGTACTACACGGATGTACAAACCGTGCGACAGCTGAGTTCGAAGGTAACACTGAGTATAATTATAGCTGGGTTACAATTTCCGAGTTATATCCCTCGAAACGAAATGGAGAGGGCGACATCGTGCTTATATGCGGAGCATGCTGTGCGGATGTTCCCTTCCTATCCGAAGAAGGACACTTGACCGGCGACAGCCCCAGTGAGGCTAGATAGTATTAGAGGGAGTGTTGTTGGCTGGCGATAGACCTATGGAAAATATTAACGATGCAATGTCCGAATAAAGAGCAAGGGGCTGATTATAGAGTAAGACCCAACCTAGTAACTGGCAAGACCCATATAGATTGGCTTTCCCGAAGAGTGAGAAGCTGAAATACATGAGCCGACGTAAATAGAATCCAGCGATAGTGACCGACTCGGGCTGAAGCAATGACAGCCAAAATGCTACCGAGGGAGACGAGTTTTGAACAGCAAGCGCTCTGGGAAACACTGGAGACATTCCTAGACAGAACTTTAATCAGTAGGATAAAACAGACCACAAATCTGATCACGATGATTAACTGATTTGAGTCATCGTCAACTTAAGTAAAAGAATTATATCCAGGCCGGCTAAATATTGAAACTTTTTTGGTTCTAGCGGATAAGAACCCAAAAAGACTATGAACGTCTGGCGTAACAAATTTAAAACACAATACACATTAAAACATCATCGTTATTAGTGTGACTTAAAGTTACACGTAAGAAACTGTATCGAACAACTCATCACCCCCAAAGTACCATACAAACAGCAGGTCACATCTAAGCTCCAAAACGTGGCGCCGGTGTGGTGATGAGAAAAGAACGATAAAGTAAGAAATTAAGTAAACGGTGTGCAAAGAGAGCATAAACAAATGTTACAAAATGTCAGCCCCAGGCACAACCCATGCCTGCAAAACAGAAATTGAAAGCACTAACATAGGTTATGAAAAGTAGAGAAGACGGGTGGGAACTAGGTGGAACTCAGTGAGAGGGCCTCAGTGTTGTGGGCAGCCACTCTTCTTGCGTCATGTCTGCTAAGGACTGCTGAGTCGGCCGTGGCGCCCCGGAAGGTGCGTCTTACCCTTACTAATTTTGCAGTCCAACCTTTGTCCTCCCGCATGATCCAATCTACACCGTCTCCGATCGTGTGTCTTGTCGCTCGTCTGCCACCCGAATCCAGACTTCAATCTGTGGTCTACTAGCGATTAATCCCCTCACGAATATCACCTCCCTTGGTGTCTCGGTTCTCCAAGTGCTACATTCCAGTGTGCAGTGATATATAAAAGAATGCGACGACTTGACTTATAGATGAACCAAGTAAGATTTGAGATGAGATCGATATATTTGTGACCGACCCGAACGTGCGAGAAGTACTAATTAGAATTCTGACCTTCCCTTCACGTGGCGTAGTCGACGGCACGGGGGCTGGGCGGAGCTAGTTGCGGTGTTTAGAGTTGCAGCTCGGGATTATTATAATAGATCCATGGCTCTTTCACTCATCAAAACTCCTCCCAGTCGCACTTATGAGTTTCAAACGCGCCGCTCTCTTCCTGTTGCGCCTTAATCAGAGCGGAACAAGCTCAGTGTGAAACAAAAGCGCCACAAGTCGTTCCGTGCGCTCCGCGCGCCCACAGATTCACGTGTTTTTGATTAAATATGTAAATTAAACGAATCATCGAAGCAATATAATAATAATCGAAGCTTTTTTGTAATCGAATTATTCGATTTATTCGAGTAATCGTTGCAGCTCTAATTCACGGTCAGACCTCTGCTCAAGTCTGTAAAGTGCGCGACGTGCATCTGCACTTCTCAGCCCTCGGCACTTGAACCTGCAGCACGCTGAACAGCGAAGAGCAGCGTTGGGGAGGGGCGGCTGCTTCAAAGGATTCTGGGACGTGTAGTTCTAGTGATGAAAATGCTATAAATCGGAAATTATTGCATATGAATTTGAAATGTTTGGCGGGCCAGATTAAAACTGGGGATCGGTTTGTCAACCAGTTTGACTCCTGTCATAGACGAAGCTAACTTTACAAATCAAAAAGCAATGAAATACGGAATCCTTAATTTACGTTTGAAAGCAAATCCATCTGCAATTTTTTTTATGCTATGTCTTCTCACCTAAATAAAACTTACAATTCATCGACGATCTCGCTCTCTCTGTACTTTTTGAAGTGTATGTACAATTGTGTGTGATGATTTCATTCCATTATCTAAAGAATTGACTCTCGCAATGACACATTTTTATGTTTTAAAGAAATGCGTGCAAATGGTTAAAAAAATTTCCCTTTCCTCCTGTTAATACCATCTGTGATGTGATGTGAATTATTAGAATATAAGTCTAATAACAATTGGTTTGTCACTGTGATAACAAAAAATAACAAGTAAAAAAATGACACTCAGGACATTGTCTGAAAATTACAAAATATACAGACAATTCAATTTACTTGACCAAGGGAGCAATATTTACAGTCCCCCTTTTTGCTACGGATTTGTGCTTACGTTGTTTTGGCACTTCTGATTGGGTGGCCTGAATATGGCTTTTTAGTTTGTGTAGTTTGTGTAGCAATTCATGGCAAATGAAGTAATGGGGAGGGACAGTTAAGATAATACTGAGCTTTAATTCAATTCAATTAAATGTATTTTTGTAACGCCCAAAATCACAACAGTAGTTGCCTCGACGGGCTACAGTTGGAAAAAAAACAAAATAAACAATCTTCATTGGGACTTGGAAATGTCCCAGTATCCTGTGTCCTTAGACAGATGTCCCAAGCTCCCCTGTCCTTGGACCCTCCTTCTCGGCCAGGAAAAACTACCAAACCTCTTTGGGAAAAAGTAGAAACCTGTAGGAGTTCCATAGTGAAGGAGAGATCCGACTCCCTCGGACGGACAGGCGGACGCGCCTCAATTTGCAGATAGACGGTGGAGCTGGACCCACTCAGGAGGAGAACCAATTCTTCGAGGCTGATGAAGAACCGTTCATATGGAGTAGAGACCGTTTCTCCAGACCGTTTCTCTTTTGTGTAGTTTGAATCAACAAAACAAAAGCAAAGATTAAGATACGATTTTAATATTGGTAAAGTCGAACTAAATGACTTGACAAATAGGGATATAATGACCAATTGCACTGATTTATGACTGTGTGCGTTCAAAGTTGTACAATCCCCACGTCAAAATTTAGACTGAACTCGAAACTAGACTAAATCTACTTCAGGACTCAAACCGCTCACAATTACTAACTGGACTATAAAACATATCACATGCAATGAAAAAAAAAGAAAAAACTAAACTTTTTGTGTTTTAGGCTGTGTGATGAAGATGCTTTGCTGTTTATCTCATGTTTCGGTGATGGAAAGTCTCCCTGATGTGTCCTCAAGCCTGACTGATAACAGGCGGACTCTGCACCCTTGGGTCCCTACAGTGTGTGGCTGTGTGTGCGTACAGTAAAAGTGGGTGACTGTCTTCGTCTCGTAATGTCTCCGGGGCTGTGATAAATTGAACGCGCTCTCATGATAAATTGGCAAAGGGAAACCTCACAAAGCACTTGTTAATGACCGCTAATTACTCTCTTCATTAAGGCCTGATTGGAGAGTCTGTAGAAGAGGTCTTGGCGACACGGGAGCACAGGCAGCCGCGCATGCTGACGTGTGACCCAAAACTGAAGCACTTTGAAACTTTATTCTATTTCTTTGTTTGAAAAAAGACATATTATGGCATTTCATTTTTTTTAATAGAAATTAATTGGATAATACTAATAATTTGGATTAGTATAACGCCTTTCAATTATTATTATTATTATTATTAATTATTATTATTATTATTATTATTATTATTATTATTCCACCACGTGTCATTGTCTTCACAGTATTGCAACAGTTTCTAATTAAACATTACAATAAAACAAGCAAAAAAGGAGTATATTGAAGACCTTGTTACTTGAATGATCTTAATATATATATATATATATATATATATATATATATATATATATATATATATATATACACATATATATACACACACACACACATCTATATACATATATATATACGTATATATACACACACACACACACATATATATATATATATATATATATATATATACTATAAACAGGCCCCTTCATTAAGAGCAATATAAAACTAACAATTTGCCGACGATCTCTCTCGCTCTGTAGTTTTTGAAGTGTATGTACAATTGTGTGTGATGATTTCAATCCATTATCTAAAGAATTGACTCTCATAATGACAAATCTTAGTTTTAAAGAAATGCGTGCCAATGGTGCAAAAAAATTCCCCTTTCTCCCGCTATTACAATCTGTGATCAATGTAAATGATTAGAAACGCGCTCTGGCACCAACTTCTTGATATTTTGAATGGTCAATACATTTTTAACTGAGCAATGTACCCTAAAAGTGCTCTACGCTATATTTACGCTATGTTTTGTATTCGTAAGCTACTCCCGAGGCCTCAGCTATACTCTGGGGCTGACTGATGACAATAAGGCTGCCAATGTGTGCCAACGACCTTTCAAACCCCCACCAATAACGCAGAATACACTGGTTTTAGGATATTAGCACTTCCTCTACTGCTGTGTGAAGACATATCTTGAGAAAAGGACTAGACGTTGTTTCAAGTTGTGTTCTAGTACAAAACACAAGTCTCTACATCCCACAAAACCAGCTGTTTTCAGGGATGATAGTGCGTTTACAAAAATATAATGACTGGTCACGTTTTACAGTGTAACTTACACAAGGCAGAGTTCCCGGCTTCACAACACGCTTCATCCATTTTTAATCCGCTGGCCTTTCTGCTGCTCTTGTGAGAGATCAGAGGTTCACAGTGGGCTGTACATGGGGCCACACACCTATTTGTGCTGCTGTATTATTAACAACCCTTTGAGGATCTGCAATGCTTTTACATGTGCTGATAAACCAGGTCAGGACCACGCATGGCCTCTTCACAGTAAAATGAATATTGTAAAAACAAATCCGGACCCAACAAACATACCAATTACCCCTTTAATTTTCTTTTGAGCCCACATCATTTAGTCTGTTTAATTTAAGGGAAAAAATGGCTAGATTTAAAGGCATTAGAAAAACAAGTACATAAATCTAGACCTGATACTGTCAAAACCACAAGATAATATTGTATATATTGTTTTATTTAACCATAACTTTTGAAATCTTCTCATAGTCTCGAGAAGAAACTGGCCTCTGATGTGTCACAGATGCAGTCCGTGGCCAATATGGCCTCTAAAATGTATTAATTGCAGATAGATATGTTTGTGTTTTTACCGTTAAAACTACAAATCTCATAATCCTTTGTAGCAGCAGAGCCTCATCGCACTCACCGCACAACCCAAAATTATTTTGACGCCCCTGCACTATACTGTCCCACGTGGCAAAAACAAAACCTGTTTTTATCTCATGACCCATTAACACTGGACCACAGACTGCCTTACATATAAGAAAGGTTGAGTGCAGAGCAGATTTGTATTCCATGACTGTGGGTTGAATTCTTTGCAAAGCATCCATTTTTGTGCTCATTAAGTGCTCGCATTCCAAAACAAACCTTCCTCCCCAAGCGCATTCTTAAAACTCAAATAGCAGAGGCAATTACTTGTTTAGCTTGAAACTTTCCAAATGAATTTTCATGGCGCAAAGAAAAAGTTCTACATTAGTAGTAGTGCCCATTGTCTTTGTTGTATGTCTAACCTTGAGCAATGAGAGGCAAAGTACACTAATTCGTCCAGTAGTGGTATTACTGTAATCTTACAGAAAGTATTTTTAATTTAAGTACATTTCTCTTGTACATGAAGAACAGTTGTTTCATCTTTAAATAAAAATAGTTTAAAAAAGTCAACGAAATAAGGCAAGGCAAGTTTATTTGTAGAGCACAATTCGTACACAAGGCAATTCAAAGTACTTCACACAACAGGAAAAAAATGCATTAAAATCACAAAGACATGACAGAAATCACAAAACAGTTTAAGACTTAAAAGAGAAGAGTGCAAAGAAAATCATTTGTCGTATGCACAGCTAAACAAAACAGTTTTTCGCTTGGATTTAAACATTGTCAGAGTAGGGGCCTCTCACATCTTCAGGAAGACTGTTCCAGATTTTAGCTGCATAAAACTGAAACGCAGATTCCCATGTTTAGTCCTGACTCTGGCTCCAGCAGAAGGCTGGTCCCTGAGGTCATCAGAGTCCAATAAAATTAATAATTTGGCAAACAATACTGCTGTGTCAGTGGGGCCAATAAGGATTGGGCAACTTAAACATTTGCAAGTTCACACATTTAAAAAGATAAGAGAGGTTTGTAATTTTCATCATAGGTACAGTTCAAGCTTGAGAGACAGAATGTAAAAAAAAAAAATCCAGGAAATCACATTGCATGCTTTTTAAACAATTTATTTGTGAAAATGGGTGGCTAATAAGTATTGGGCAGCTAGAAACTGCACAAAGCTGGGAGTCAAACTGCAATTGGTAAACAACTTCGTAAGAAAAGATCAACGGTTGGAAACATTATTAGAAAATGAAAGAAGTATGACATCACTGACAATCTCCCTCGGAGTGGGGCTCCATGCAAGATCTCACCTCGTGGGGTTCAAATGATCCTGAGAAGAGTGAGGAATCAGCCCAGAACTACATGGCGGGAACTGTTCAATGATTTGAAGACAACTGGGACCACCGTCACAAAGATGACAATAAGTAACACTCTACATCGTCATGAGGTGATATCCTGCATTGCCCAAAAGGTTCCCCTACTACACAAAAATCATGTAAAGGCCCGTCTGAAACGTCGCCGTGGTTGGAGGAAGAAGAATGCTAAGTTGCACCCCAAGAACACCATACCTACTGTGAAGCATGGGGGTGGAAACCTCATGCTTTGGGGATGCCTTACTGCAAAAGGGACAGGAAGACTGGTCCGTATCAAAGGCAAGATGAATGGGGCCATGTATTGTGACATTTTGGGTAAAAACCTCCTTCCCTCGGTCAAAGAATTGAAGATGAAACGTGGCTGGGTCTTCCAGCATGATAACAATCCAAAGCACACAGCCAGAAAACCAAGGAGTGGCTCCGTAAAAAGCATATCAAGGTTCTGGAGTGGCCTAGCCAGTCTCCAGACCTCACCCCAATCGAAAACCTGTGGAGGGAGTTGAAACGCCGTGTTGCCAAGCGACAGCCCTCAGACATCACAGAGGAGTGGGCCAAAATACCAACTAAAGTGTGTGTAGACCTGGTCAAGAGCTACAGGAATCGTTTGACCTCTGTCATTGCCAACCAAGGCTACATTACAAAGCATTAAAAGTAACTTTTGCTGGCTGCCCAATACTTATTGGCCACCCATTTCCACAAATTGTTTAAAAATCATGCAATGTGATTTATTTTTTTTACATTCTGTCTCTCACGCTTGATGTGTACCTATGATGATGAAAATTACAAACCGCGTACAAAGCAATATTCACTAGTAATTGGTAACATATCACTTTTCTAACTTTAAGGGTAAACACTTCAGTCTGCATTGTAGCATAGGGTTTACGCCATCAAATACTGTAACAAAGAGGTTTGATTTATGGCTGTGCCATATCATATGGTACATGATATATCATTTGCTTTCATAGTAATATAAAAGTTGGAATATCGAGACATATTTCCGCATACACTGCAGGTGATTTTCATCACAGTTTAACACTTTAACACTGACTGTGGAGGCTCTGCAGAGCCTGAAAACACTAATAATGTGTTAACTCCAGTGAGGAGTGGAAGTAGAACCTATAACTATGACTTAATATTCTTAAACAAGTTGGTAAATATTATACATACCACCATTAAATATTTTGTCTAGCATCAATTATATTATTGCAAATTTTCTCTTTTGTATAACGTATAATTTTTTTTTAGCTCATATTGCCCTGCCCTATCTATTGCTATGTTGAGGCTATTGTTGTTCAGTTTATTTTTCAATGCAGCCTCAATGTTGAACATTTTAGAAGTCAACAAGTGTTTAATACTTTAAAATTTCAAATCAGTCTTTTATTGCCTTGAACTTCCGTTTTGATTTTTCAGAGATGTGCCGAATGATCATAGTTCACTTCATCACCATATTTGCCTAGGCCGTCGTGACAACCTGACAGATTACAGTCAATAGTCTGAAGTTTTGAACGCATGGGAAGTTCACTCCTGGATTAGGCTGAGTTGACAGGAACAATCCTTGAGAAGATAAGTGCCTTTGTGAGAATGCACTCGCATCAACAGTGAAAGTGGGATTATCCTGAGTGCAGCCGGCCCAGGCAAGACATCAAAACAATGAGCCCAGGAAAGAAACCCAAAACATCAATGAAAATGATCTCATGTGTTCATAAATTTAACCACATACTGTCAGAGTGACCCCACCCCCCCTCCAGCACTGACTCCATCCCATTCTTAAACCCCTTACCCCTTACCTACCCCAACTCCAGGGATTCTTCCGTGGACCCTGAAGTTGTAGAGGCACGTGAAAGCAGGACTCCCGTAGTTGCTTTCGATCTCAAGCCGTACAAATCTGAAAATCTCACCCGCTTGAGCTTGGATGTTGAAGGTTTGAAAAGACCCTTTGTTGTCGCTGTATTCGAACGTCCCCAGTTTGCTCTGTTCTCCATTGATCTCCTTTAGTCCATAAATGCTGAACTTCCTTGGAGCAGAGTAGATTTGACCAGTGGGCGACTGTTCCTTTGTGATGTGTGCAAGTGTGACGCCTGAAATGTAGATGTTTTTAGCAAGTGCAATAACTAGCTGGCCCGTCTTTCCCTTCAACGTCCAGCACTTTCCTGGAGTCAGAGGGGAGGTCTGTCCTCGTAGGACGCTGCAGGGTGTGTTGTGGCCCATTTCGCCGTTTCCATTTTGTGCAGTTTCTGGTTGGTACGTTCTGGAAGTTAGGTTGTTTACAACCTTAGCCCCGAGAGCCTCAAGAGCAAAGTCTCCGAGTGAGTAGGCCTGAGGGTCCAGCTTATTTGTCAGGTTGAGCAGCTCTTGTCTTAGACCACTGACGTCAAATTGCAGCTTTAAAACACATAACTCATGTTTAGTCTGAGGCCTCATTTTTGTGTTTGATAAGACGCCTAAAAACGCGAGAAGTAATAGAAATACAATCTTCCACAAGTGGCTGTATTTTGACCTCGCCGCTGGTACATTAACCCCTTCAGGAGAATCATTCGTGAAGTCAGGGTGGGCAACGTCCCAAGTGTTGGTACCCTCCAAAGGGCTGGTACCCTGCAAAGGACTGGTACCCTCCAAAGGGCTGGTACCCTCCAGAGGGCTGGTACCCTCCAAAGGGCTGGTACCCTCCCAAGGGTTGGCAACCTCCCAATGGTTGACAACCTCCCAAGGGTTGGTAATCTCCCAAATGTTGGGATCGTGACTGTGCCCTCTTTTGAAAACATGATGATTGATTTCTTTGTCATAATAGCCCTGCTCAATGAGTCTTTGACTCCTTCGAACCATGTTAAACTTTTTGAAGAATCGATTTAAATATAAAATAGATGCAATGAACCATACATGTGCCTGGGCCTGACCACGCACTGTGAACTGAAAAGTCTAGCCTGAGCTGTTCCACACACATAACTTTTGTCATCAAGAATCTTTATGACACTGTGAAATTCTATTTCCGTGACAACCCTTGTTGTTGTTGTTACTTTTAATGGTGGCTGGCAGCCAACTGAAAAGGTGCATTTACCACCACCTACTGTAGTTGTACGTCTTAGACTTTAGACTTTATTCTTTAGACTTCATTCTTTAGACTTTAGACTTTAGTCTTTTCAACTGTGGCAGACCGCGCCTGCCGGGCTCCCCGACAACCCTTGTTGTTTTACGATATAGCGTACAACACATACGTTGAAGACGTACAACTACATTAGGTGGCGGTAAATGCACATTCTCAGTTGGCTGCCAACCGCCATTAAAAGTAACCCAACAACAACAACAGAAGCTGTAGCAGGGCACTTATATTACGCACCCGGACGTATTGAAAACATTACGCACTAAAGAGAAAACAGGCTCTGAACTCCAGAACAATAAAGGCCCAGATCTAACACACCAGACCCAAGGTGTAGGTAGGGCCCTGAGACAATCCAGCACATAACTGCAGCGTGCAAGATGCTGGCAGGGAAAGTATACATGGAGCCCCATAACTAAGGGGCTGGCATAGTGTACAGGAACATCTGTGCGGAGTATGGACTGGAAACCCCAAGGTCAAAGTGGGAAACACCCCCAAAGGTGGTAGAGAATAACCTAGCCAAGATCCTGTGGGCCTTCCAGATACAGACTGACAGAATGGTAATGGCAAACTAACCAGACATTGTGGTGGTGGATAAACAGCAGAGGAAAGCCGTTGTGGTTGACGTGGCGATACCAAGTGATGGCAACATTAGGAAAAAGGAACTCAGAGAAGGGAAGTTCACTGCTGGATTAGGCTGAGTTGTCAGGAACAATCCTTGATAAAATAAATGCCTTTGTGAGAATGCACTCGCATCAACTGTGAAAGTGGGATTATCCTGAGTGCAGCCGGCCTAGGCAAGACATCAAAACAATTAGCTCTGGAAGGAAACCCCAAACATCAATGAGAACGACAATAATAGAAGTAGAATTTGTTTGCACTGTACAGGTAAACCAGCTAAGTAGTTGTGGTTGTGGCAGTAGTACAGTGGTGGTAAAATGGAAGCAGCAGCAGTAGTAGTATTTATAGAAGTGTTAGTAGTAGTGGTAGTCGTCTTTGAACAACAGGACCAAAGATGAAGTGTCAGCAGTCACCTCCAGTCTCTCTCGCTAAGACCTACAAATGAAGTTAGAAATGTAGGGGTAATGAAGGAGTCAGAACTTGTTTAACAGCCACATGCAGCTGTCTAAACAGACTTATCCATGCATTTGTTGCCTGTAGGTTAGACTTCTGTAACGGCCTGCTCACTGGCTTCCCCAAACGAGATTTAACAGCTTTAGCAGTTTTGCTGCTGTGAGACAGGCCTCTTACACTGACAATGTTCAAATTGACTCAAAACAGTTGTTTGGCTGAAAATATGTTGTCAGCACTCTTCTCTTTTAAAGTAAACTTCACGATTACTTACATTTGTGTTTGTATTGTGATTTTAATAGAGCTTTTCTTATTCTTAAAACCATGTTGAATTTCTTTGTGTATTGTGCAAATTGTGCTCTACAAAGAAACTCGCCTTGCCAAGTATTAGTTGTAAAGATTTTTTTAAAAATTATTATTTAAATAATATTAAAATGCTGTCATAAAAACAAGTAAATTAAATACATTTAAGTACTGTGAAATCAATGTCAAACAACAATGATGTTTTGTTTGTTTTTTATTTTATTTCTTACTTAAAAGGAAAATACAAGACAAAAGCTGCAGTTGTGTGTCCTGGGTGATATTTACTTGCTGTTTGCTGACCTCATGTGTTCATAACTTTAAGCACATGTGAAAGCAGGACTCCCGTAGTTGCATTCAATCTAAAGTTGTACGCAGGTATGCAAAGCACGCAAGACGCTTACAACCAAGGCGACAAGTAACACACTCAAGATGCCGAAAAACACAACAGTTAGAAATACAGTTTTCACCAACGGACTGTGTTTTGGGTCTGGTCCATTAACCCCTTCAGAAGAATCACACCTGAAGTCAGGGTGGGCAACCTCCCAAGGGTTGGTAACTTCCCAAGGGTTGGTAACCTCCCAAGGGTTGGTAACCTCCAAAGGGTTGGTAATCTTCCAAGGGTTGGTAACCTCCCAAGGGTTGGTAATCTTCTTTGGGTTGGTAACCTTCCAAGGGTAGGTAGCGTGCCTGCGTCTTCTTTTGAAAACATGATGACTGATTTCTTTGTCATAATAGCCCTGCTCAATGAGTCTTTGACTCCTTCGACCCATGTTGAACTTTTTGAACAATTGATTTAAATGTAAAATAAATACAATGAACACAAAATGTGCCTGGGCCTGACCACGCACTGTGAACTGAAGAGTCCAGCCCGAGCTGTTCCACACAAATAACATTGACCTGGTGATGTCATAAATAATCTTTATGACACAGTGACATTCTGTTTTCCAGTCAACCCTTGTTGTTTACTTGCTCTTGCTCTCTCTTTCTCTCTCTCTTTCTCTTTCTTTGAATACTTTGAAGACGTACAACTACAGTAAGTGGCGGTAAATGCACCTTTCGGCTGCCAACCGCCATTAAAAGCAACACAACAACAAAGTATATGGACAAAAGCTTTAGCATGGCACGCATATTACACACACGGATGTATTGAACTATTAGGTTCAGATCTTGTAAAATATAATTTTATTCCTGTAATAATCTCAAATTGCCTTAAAGTTTCAACCAAAGTAATGAAATATGCTGTCTTAATGTTGGAATAGGCTTTTATAATGACAAGAGAATGCATGTAAAGATACCATTATGAGTTTATTAATGTTAAAAAAGATAAAATAAGGGCATCATGCTCCCAAAACAGTAGGAGAAGTTTGGTGTTGACTGCGTGAGCGGCAGGGGTTTGAGCCTAAAGTTTGGCTAATAAACTGCAGCTAACGTTGGGAAAAGTCCATTCATATTTTTGTATTTGGACAGATTGCCAACAAACGCTAATCGTGTTTTTACAGAGACACGTGTGCGTGATGTCGACATGGAAACAATAGACTGCCCCATGTATCGATCACCACCTCTTCAGCGACTCTGGACAATGCAGAGAACAGTGGAGACAGGACCCAACACACTCTGGCCTCTCGGTTTGATGCTTTGTCAACCGGAAGACGAGGATCAAGCCAAAATTAACCAAGACCTGGTGAGAAGATTCACACGCTCTTGCTCACTGGGATAATGGGCCTTGCGACTTGATGGCTGAAAAAACGGTCCCCAGTGTCAAAACCTGTAGCGATAACAAAATACACAAAAGTCCCAAGAGTATTAATGCTTGGCCTTGAAAATTGACTCCACAGTTCACATTTTAAATACTTTCTTAAGTGCTTTGGAATTTGGGGGAAAATTATAAACAACTAATTTAATCCCATGCATTTGAGATTTCCTTGTTTTCACAATTTAAATTGTGATTTCAAGTTGATCAAGAGGAATCGCGCAGCCCTAATTAGCTCGAGCCATGAAATGGCAAAGAGCTTTGTCAGTTTCTTATTATAATTTGTTTCATTTTGTTATTGCATCTTTGACCCACTGAACGGTGACGAAAAGGCCCACATAGTGGTATAGACGCGATTTGCTCGGCAAAAAAATTGATAAAATGGAGCTGGTGAGATCGTCCAGCATGACCCGACCCAACAGCGTCACCTTGAAAAAAAAAAAAGGAAATGGGACATGTAAATTTCGACCTAGCCACACGAAATTCAGATCAGTGATAGAACTTGATGAGACAAGTAAAACACAAACAGGCAGCATCGCTCTTGGATGGACAGCAAGTCAAAATTTCACCACCACTTTGACTTTTTATTTTCAAAAAAGTACTCATCCTAGGTTTTTCGTCCTTTTGAGCTCAAAACATCTGTTTCCACAGCTTAGAGACATTGCAATTTAATAATCAGACAATTGTTTTGATATTCTATACGGTTTTTGTGTAGTCCCCCATCAAAAAACACCATTGCTTGTTTAAACCGGAGTTCTCAGACTTGTTTCACAGATTGAGAATGACTCTTGGATGAGAGTCGAAACGTTTTGTTTTTTCTAAAACAGAGATAACTACAACTGAATCTTTTTCTACAATCCATTGCCTGTTTATTTGATGATTTCTCAAGCCCTCATGCATCAGGCTAAAAAGCTGAAATTGCTACCACTTGTGTGGCATGAAACAATAAAGTCAAGAGCACATGGTCACTCACGACTATAGCGCCCCTTACAGTTCACTTAAAAGTCCCAAAATTGTTATATGCTATGAAAATTAGGAAAATTATTGTTTATGTCAAAAGAAGCAAAAAACTCAATTGGACCTATGTCCTATTTCATACTGTTTGGCCTCTAAGAACAGGCATATTTCCCATACAAATCCTATCAGACTTTTCAGATGAGTTCTAGCTCTCTCTTTCTCTCTCTTTCTCTTTTGCTCTCGTTTTATTTTTATTTTTGTGGTATAGCGTAAAACACTTACTTTGAAGATGTACAACTACAATAGGTGTGATGCCAAATGCACGGGCAGGCGGGTGGCGAGAGCTATCATTGCCATTTCAACAGGCAATGCAACATGTTTTTTTTTTTAAGAGGGCAGGTCAGCTCTCCTCCAGCATAGTGTTAGGTCAAGTGCACTTTAATGTCCACTGCATTTAACCCATTTTATGCATCATCTGCAGGTTCTTATCAGGGAACAGTTCTGTGACGACAGCAGTGTTGACTGTGTAGCTGCAGATGAACAGAGGAAAACCATTATTAAAATCTTCGAATAATATTATCTTACCATTTGGTCTATAGGCATATACGTTTCCATAAGCATGTCACCATAAATCTGTTCAATGACTGTCCATCTTAAATCATCAAACACAATTTGTCCAACTAGTATCATTTACTCCTTATTTATTTTAAACATTCAGGGATTAAAAAGAAGCAAATTATTTATTTATTTACATTTCATGAGGAATAACTCTCACAACAATTATCTATTTTGTTTATTCTTTATTTTATTTCTTTTTTTAAAAGGAAAACACAAGACAAAAGCTGCAGTTCTGTGTCCTGGGTGATATTTACTTGCTTATCTCTGACCTCATGTGTTCATAGGTTTAAGCACATGCTATCAGAGCGAACCCCTAGCCTACACCCACTCCAGGGATTCTTTCGTGGACCTTGAATTTGTAAAGGCATGTGAAAGCAGGACTCCCGTAGTATTCAATCTCAAGCCGTTCGCAAGTATGAAAAGCACCCTCAAGACGCCTACAAACACGGCCAAGCTTACAAAAAACACGCTCAAGGCGCACAAAAACATAACAAAAGATAGAAATAAGGGACTGTGTTTTGACCTTGGCTCTGGTACATTAACCCCTTCAGAAGAATCACACTTGAAGTCAGGGTGGGCAACCTCCCGAGGGTTGGCAACCTCCCAAGGGTTGGTAACCTCCCAAGCGTTGGTAGCGTGCCTGCGTCTTCTTTTGAAAACAGGATGACTGATTTCTTTATCATAATAGCGCTGCTCAATGAGTCTTTGACTCCTTCGACCCATGCTGAACTTTTTGAACAATCAATTTAAATGAAAAATAAATACAATGAACCAAAAATGTGCCTGGGCCTGACCACGCACAGCGAACTGAAGAGTCCAGCCCGAGCTTCTTCTTGTTTGGTGATGTCATCAAAATCTTTAACACTGTGACATTCTGTTTCCATGACAACAGAAACATTACATTCAATAGTAACAGGCAGGCACGACTGTCCGTCCGAGGGAGTCGGATCTCTGCTTTACTGTGGAACTCCTACAGGTTTCTACTTTTTCCCAAAGAGGTTTGGTAGTTCTTCCTGGCCAAGAAGGAGGGTCTAAGGACAGGGGAGCTTGGGACATCTGTCTAAGGACACAGGATGCTGGGACATTTCCAAGTCCCTATGAACATTGTTTATTTTGTATTCCACTGTAGCTCCTCGAGGCAACTACTGTTGTGATTTTGGGCGTTACAAAAATAAATTGAATTGAATTGAATAGTACATGGACAAGTAGGTGGCGGTAAATGCACCTTTCGGCTGCCAACCGCCATTAAAAGTAACACAACAACAATTGTCGCACGGCACGCATATTACGCACACGGACATATCGAAAACATTACACACTAAAGAGAACAAATCTGACCTTGAACCTAAGAGAATAAAGTTTCTCATCCATACCTTATGTCTAAAAACAAATATTACATCCATTATGTTCAGCTCATATTCCTGTAATAAGTTACTTTGACGTTTCAACCAAAGTAATAAAATATGCTGTCTTCATTTAGGAATAGGCTTTTATAATGACAAGAGAATACATGTATGATAAATTCTACCTTTAAATGTCATGAGTTTATTCATGTTGTCATAAAATAAGGGCATCGTGCTCCCAAAACTGTAGGAGAAGTTTGGTTTTGACTGCGTGAGCTGCAGGAGTTTGAGCTTAAAGTTTGGCTAGTAAACTCCAGCTAATGCTTTGAAGATTGCCAACAAACGGTAATCGTGTTTTAACTTTGAACAGAAAAGAAGCACTCAGATTTACTAAAAAAGCTATGAGGAGGAAATGACCACGTTTTCAAGTCTAGGAGGTTTGGCCAGTAGAGCTTGGAGGTCTCCCTTTTTATTCCGTGATTTTAAGATGGACGACACATTTGTGCGGACATGCATGTGGCTACAGCCGCCATCTGTTCTTGATATGCCAATAGACTGGTTAGATAATAACTGTTAATACTAATAACACTCTTCCTAATTTTTACTATTTTGAAACATGAAAAACAGAACTAGTTAATTTACCTAATAAAGTAAAATCTGTTTTGCCAGTACAGAAATATTGTAAAAGCATCTATTTGGGTGAAAATGAGACCACATCACTTTCCCTATCTCTATCTATTTATAAGATAAAATCACCTTTATAGAGCATTTAATTCTCAGAGAAGCGCCATGTGTTTGCTAATGTTTGTTAGCTTTACCTGGGACAGCAAAACTTGCTCGGGGCTCAGATACTCGTGACAAGTGCATCTAAACTCAACGCTGTGAATATTTAGGATGCTGGGAAAGCTTTAGGTAAGTGAGCGATACAAGTGGACTGCTGTAAAGATCTTAAAATAAACTAGTTTCATTCTTCACGTGTCAAAACAGTACAAAAATAAGCTACAGCCCCTTTAATGCTGTTTAACAATGTTTAATATGAATAACCTGTGTTTTCTTATGTTTGATACTGTTTGTTACACAGACATCTTCCTTTATTCAATGTTGAATGTGTCATATAAGCACATGTGGTCTTTGAAAATGTTTTCAATTTTCAATATCTTTTTTTATTTTTTCATCTGCAGTTTATTGTCTGAGGATAGTCAACACTGCTGGGGGTTGCGGAACTTGATAAGAACATGGTGCATGAGTGCTGACCGCCCGTTCTGCTTGCCAACATGTGTGAACAATGGACACTGTGGAAGCTCAGAGTGATCGATGTGAACACGGCGTTCAAGCCAAAACTTCCTTCAAAGTCGAAGTTTGTCAGTGAAACCCAGAGCTGTAAAATATCACTAATACGCAATGATAGAAAATATCTCCCTGAAAGTTTAATAAGCTTTCTCTTTGGCCTCTTTACTCTTTTATCACAACAATAATTTTATTTGCCCAAACTGAATGTTTACCCCTCCGTAAACCGACACCTTGATCCCAGGAGCTATGTTGTCCGGGGCTTCAAGCCCCTGGTAGGGTCTCCCAAGGCAAACAGGTCCTGGGTGAGGGGTCAGACAAAGATCGGTTCACAAGCCCTTTATGAATAGAATTAAAGCAAGGCCAGTTACGTCGCCCGGATTGGCGTTACCGGGGCCCCACCCTGGAGCCAGGCCTGGGGTGGGTGCTTGACGGCGAGCGCCTGGTGGCTGGGCCTTTCCCCACGGGGACCAGCCGGGTGCAGCCCGAACGAGTGCACCACCTGCAGGAGGATCCGTAAGGGGCTGGTGCAGAGAGATCTGGGCAGTCGACGGCAGGGGTCTTGACGACGGGATCTCCGGACACAAAGACTAATTATGGGAACATGGAACGTCACCTCGCTGGGGGGGAAGGAGCCTGAGCTTGTGCGGGAGGTTGAACGGTTCCGACTAGATATAGTCGGCCTCACCTCCACGCACAGTCGGGCACTGGAACTCATCCTCTCGAGAGGGGCTGGACGCTTCTCTGGTGTTGCCTACGGGTAGAGGCGGCGGGCTGGTGTGGGTTTGCTTATTGACCCACAGCTCAGCCGCCATGTGTTGGAGTTTACTCCAGTGAACGAGAGGGTCCCTACGCCTTCGGGTTGGGGACAGGTCTCTCACTGTTGTGTCGGCCTACGGGCCGAACAACGGTGCTGAGTACCCGGCCTTCTTGGAGTCCCTGGGAGGGGTACTGGACAGTGCACCGACCGGGGACTCCGTTGTTCTATAGGGGGACTTCAACGCCCACGGTGGGCAACGACAGTGACACCTGGAGAGGTGTGATTTGGAAGAACGGCCTCCCCGATCTGAACCCGAGTGGTTCAGTTATTGGACTTTGGACGTTATTGTGCTAGTCACGGACTGTCCATAACGAACACCATGTTCAAGCACAAGGGTGTCCACCAGTGCACGTGGCACCAGGACACCCTAGGCCGGAGATCAATGATCGACTTTGTTGTCGTGTCATCTGACCTCCGGTCGCGTGTCTTGGACACTCGGGTAAAGAGAGGGGCGGAGCTGTCAACCGATCACCACCTGGTGGTGAGTTGGATCTGCTGGCAGCGGAGGAAGCCGGACAGATTTGGCAGGCCCAAGCGCATAGTGAGGGTCTGTTGGGAACGTCTTGCGGAGCCGCTGTCAGCAGGGTCTTCAATTCACACCTCCGGGAGAGCTTCTCCCAGATCCGGGGGAGGCTGGGGACATTGAGTCCGAGTGGACCATGTTCTCGACCTTCATTGTCAATGAGGCTGCTCGGAGCTGTGGTCGCAAGGTCTCAGGTGCCTGTTGCGGTGGCAACCCCTGAACCCGGTGGTGGACACCGGAAGTAAGAGGATGCCTATCAGGCCTCTTTGGCTTGTGGGACTCCTAAGGCCGTTGACGGGTATCGGCGGGCCAGGCGTGCCACAGCTCGTGCTGTCACAGAGGCAAAAACCCGGGGCTGGGAGGAGTTCGGGGAGGCCATGGAGGAGGACTATCGGTCGGCCCCAAAAGAATTCTGGCAAACCATCCGGCGCCTCAGGAGGGGGAAGCAGTATTTTACCAACACCGTTTACGGTGCGGGTGGAGACCTGCTGACCTCGACTGGGGATGTTGTCGGATGGTGGAAGGAATACTTTGAGGACCTCCTAAATCCTACTGTCACGTCTTACGAAGAGGAAATAGAGACTGAGGACTCGGAGGCTGACTCATCCATCACCCAAGCCGAAATCACTGAGGTTGTTGGCAAACTCCTCAGTGGCAGGGCTCCGGGTGTGGATGAGATACGCCCTGAGTACCTAAAGTCTCTGGATGTTGTCGGACTGTCTTGGTTGAAACGTCTCTGCAACATCGCGTGGCGGTCGGGGACAGTGCCTCTGGACGGGGAGACTGGGGTGGTGGCCCCTCTGTTCAAGAAGGGGGACCGGAGGGTGTGTTCCAACTATAGAGGGATCATACTCTCCTCAGCCTCCCCGGTAAAGTCTATTCCAAGGTACTGGAGAGGAGAATCCGACCGATAGTCGAACCTCGGATTCAGGAAGAGCAGAGTGGTTTTTGTCCTGGTCGTGGAACACTGGACCAGCTCTATACTCTCCATCAGGTGCTCGAGGGTTCATGGGAGTTTGACCAACCAGTCCACATGTGCTTTGTAGATCTGGAGAAGCCTTTTGACCGTGTCCCACGGTGTGCCCTTTGGGGGGTGCTGCGGGAGTATGGGGTCCGGTCCCTGTATGACCGGAGCAGGAGCTGTGTTCGCTTTGCCGGCAGTAAGTCAGACCTGTTCCCAGTGCGTGTTGGACTCCGCCAGGGCTGCCCTTTGTCACCGGTTCTGTTCATTGTTTTTATGGACAGAATTTCTAGGCGCAGTCAGTGGTCGGAGGGTGTCCGGTTTGGGGACCACAGGATCTCATCTCTGCTGTTTGCAGGTGATGTTGTTCTGATGGCTCCATCAAACCTGGACCTGCAACATGCACTGGGACGATACGCAGCCGAGTGTGAAGCAGCTGGGATGAGAATCAGCACCTCCAAATCTGAGGCCATGGTTCTCAACCGGAAAAAGGTGGCTTGCCCTCTCCGGGTGGGTGGGGAGTCCTTGCCCCAAGTGGAGGAGTTAAAGTATCTCGGGGTCTTGTTCACGAGTGAGGGAAGGATGGAGCGTGAGATTGACAGTCGGATCGGTGCAGCGTCCGCAGTGATACGGTCGTTGCATCGGACTGTTTTGGTAAAAAAGGAGCTGAGTCGAAAGACAAAGCTCTCGATTTACCGGTCAATCTACGTTCCTACCCTCACCTATGGTCATGAGCGTTGGGTAATGACCGAAAGGACAAGATCGCGGATACAAGGGGTCGAAATGAGTTTCCTCCGCAGGGTGGCTGGGTGCTCCCTTAGAGATAGGGTGAGGAGCTCAGTCACACGGGGGGAGCTCGGAGTAGAGCCGCTGCTCCTCCACATCAAGAGGAGCCAGCTGTGGTGACTCGGGCATCTGTTCTGGATGCCTCCTGGGCGCCTCCCTAGGGAGGTGATTCGGGCATGTCCCACCGGGAGGAGGCCCCGGGCAAGACCCAGGACACGCTGGAGGGACTATGTCTCTCGGCAGGCCGGGAAACACCTCGGGATCCTCCCGGAGGAGTTGGAGGAAGTGTCTGGGGATAAGGAAGTCTGGGAGTCCCTGCTTAGACTGCTGCCCCCACAACCCAGCCTCGTATAAAGCGGAAGAAGATGGATGGATGGATGAATGTTTAATTAGCCATTTTAAGAAAACACAGCTCACAATTTCTCCATGCTTTTATAAATATTCTGAATGTAGCTTTTGCATTTAACACTTGCCATCACATTTGAGAATAATAAAAGAAGATGAAACACCAGTTTGAGCTAGTGGAGATGAAAACATCAGAAGATAACATTATTGTATATCCACAAAATAATTTAATCATCCTATTGTCTGTGTCTACAGTGCACTGAGAATCCCCACACTTTTCAAGTAATTCCATCAGGTCCATAAAGTTTAGATTCTGCTCCAGGATATTATCCTATTATATCCATAAAAAGTGGTGTGGTCCTGCGCGGCAGACAGGCTTTCTATGCTTTTATACCTATGGATGAGTGCTATGTGTCGTGAGGATAAAACACAAAACCACATGTGTCTGCTGCTGGTGCTTTTACCAATTGAACCACAGCATCAGATCCCCTCACCGAGGCATGGAATTCAAATGCATGTCAAACTTTGACTCTAGGTTATAGACCTACCATAAAATGTGATCATCAGGATCAAATAAAAGCATTTATTAATACTTTTCAGCAGGGAATATGTCTCTATTTCATGAATAAAAATCTGCTTCAGGAGCATGAATATTGCAGCGACCAGTCATTCGCCATTTGCTAATGTGAAGAGCACGTTTTAATGCTCTGCGCATATGTTGCGTTAGAAGAATTAGGGCTCCAAGATTCCTCATAATCAAATTGAAGTCACATTTTAAAGTTGTGAAAACATGCTAATCCAAAATGCATGAGATTCTTGTAATAATTTTGCTGTTTATATTTGTTTCCCATGCCAATGCACTTGGATGTATTTAAAGCCTATATGACAGGTTCTGCTGTTTTTCTAATTATGACTTAGTTTGGTAGGATAGTACCTGTAGGAAATATTTGTCATAGTTGTACTTCTGTTAATTGAAGTTTGTGAAGAAATTTAGAACATTAATTAAAACTTAATCATTCTGTGATGTCATCAAATAGCAATGTGCCATTGAAACAATGAGACAATTTACATGTGACTGATACACTTTTCTCACAGTTTAAACGATTATTCAACAAAATAAAGGTGTTATATGGTATTATTGTTTGTCAAATCATAACTATTGGGTAATTTATATGGATTCTGGCTCTTGTTTACAGTATGGTTGGTAGGTAACTGTTGTGGAATTACCTCTACATGTATTTGCTGCCCATGTCAAACACAAGGCCCATTATCCTTTTGCGCAAGAGCCTCTTTTGTTCAGTGTGAATCTTCTCAGTTAGGATTTGGC
The DNA here is from genome assembly GCA_015082035.1 of Chaenogobius annularis. NCBI lineage: Eukaryota > Metazoa > Chordata > Actinopteri > Gobiiformes > Gobiidae > Chaenogobius > Chaenogobius annularis. The sequence continues at coordinate 24,604 of BJKM01000762.1, forward strand.
TTGAGCCTGGACTTCCGGTTGACAAGCATCAAACTGAGTTGCCCCAGTGCCTTGGGTCACGTCCGCATTGTCCTCTGCAGCTGAATGGTATTAGTACAATTATGAATCATTATCATTGAGGAGGTACACCATATTCATTTTCCAGGTTGAAAATACATTTTAGGTTTTAAATTCTTTTAGCGTGTGAGGGGAAACTGAACAGACCAAGATGGAGTATGATTATCATGACCATCGATCACAAGAGAGCAGATAGTTTTAAAGGCCTTTTCTGTTATGACTTTGGGTTTATAGTTACAATGATTGGCTGCATGTAGGGTTGCACTGCAATTAAGGAGTAGTAGTTAAAGAAAGTAAAAGTACTGTACAAAAGGCTCCGTAATTTCTGTGTTCCCACAAGTTTGTGGTTAGTGGAACATCCAGTAGGGGGCGCTCCCGCCTTGTCATGTTAACCGTGCTTTATGATGTAACCTGAATTCCTTTCCTTTATGTTTGCATGACGTACCTTCTGACATCCATATGCTTTATGACATTGCATGTGCATTGAAGATTGAGCCCACTCTTCTTATGTTTTTTATTGTTATTAATGTTGTTGTGATCAGTTAGCAACCTGTGTGCACCTGTAAGGTTCAATAAAGTTCCTGAACTCTTCTTTGCGTCTCTTCGTGGTTTCCATCGGTCCAGTTATCTGTCCAGGCCTCAAGTAGTGCTCTGGCAGGCACTCCAGAGCAGTGACAGCTACAAACCTGAACCAGAGTCTTGTCAGGGGTCTTATCTTATGCCCACGAGTGAGGACTTGATCACCTCGTCTGAGCATGGGGATGCGAGGGCGAGGGCCCTTGTAATTTAGACTCTGGAGCCGGCGTCAGTCGGGTGATTTCCTTGGCTTGCCGTGTCCTCCCTGATCGCGGAGGAGAGCGTGAAGGAGATTGAGGCTGTGATCCTGATGATGGGTCGGCTCCAGAACTTGGCCCTGGATTCCGAGTCGGCTTAGGTCGAGTATGAAGGGACACCGGCTTGGATCTGTGTTGGTAGCAGGTCTGCCTTTCCTCATCCTCCAACACCCTCTGCAGCTGTTCGAGAAGCCGCGCCTCCGTGTTCCAATCCCTCCTGGTCCGTGTCCTCCTCGCTCTGGGCGAGCACGGGAGCGGATGGAGGAGATTGAGGCTGGTACCCTGTCTGCGGATGGGCGCCAGGAGATGGCCCTGCAGGGGGTAGAGGAAACTGGAGCTGGTACCCGGACTGCGGGTGGGCGCCAGGAGTTGGCCCTACAGTGGGTAGAGGAAAGCTTTGATGTGGCACCCTGTCGGCGGGTATCCTCCGGGAGGTGACCCTGGAGGCCACATCGGGGTCGCTGGAGGATTAGGAAGCACAGGCTTGGATTCATGTAGGGAATAGATCCGCCTCTCTTCAATCTCAAACGCCCTCTGCAGGTTCTGCAACTGGTTGATCATTATAGCGGAGCCTAATCCTGGGCTTTGTCTGGGTTCCGGTCCTCTTGACCCGAGTCCTCTTCCTCTCCGCTAGCATGGGAGGGAGTGAAGGGAGTTAGCAACCTGTGTGCACCTGTTAGGTTCAATAATGTTCCTGAACCTATCTTTGCGTCTCCTCTGGCCAGCACTCCAGAGCAGTGACAGCTACAAACCTGAACCAGAGCCCTACAGTCCACACAGTCCGGAGATATCTCTCCAACAACTACCAAACCAAAGAAAGTAAAATAATTATGGATAGTGACATGCTCCAGTAAAAGGTAACAAGACATTAGTTATGAACATCTAACTGGTTTCACTGACCTTTTAAAAAAGGTTTTATGTACGTAATTGGGTTGATAGAAAAAAAAAAAAAAAGCAAGAACAAGTGTTGCATTTATATTTTTGTTCAGTATGGTTAAATACATACTTCCACCTTTCACAATTTTAAAACCAGGTACCCCAGCTTTAATGAAAATCTTAATTTTTACTTTTAGTTTTGCTCTGCATGTTATTGGACTCCCTTAGAGATTTGAAACTGATCAATATCCCCCCACTTCACTAAAATGCTACTCACTGTCTCTTCCATGTCACTGTACAAATTCTATATTAGAGCTGTCATACACCTCCCAAAAATCATGTCTTATTTAGAAGATCATATTTTGAATACCATCTGTTGCTGATGACTTTGTTTGACTTTCTAGACACATTTTGCCACGGTCTTATCTAGGACACATGATACGATCTCACTGGGTAATAGCCTTGATTTGTAAATAATTAAATCCACTTATCTTCATCAAGGCAATCGCTATGATGCATCGACCACAGACGGAGAAATTAGATAAATGTATGCAGGATTTTTTGTGTCTACAATCATGCAATTAACATCTGCCAGCTGGTTTGTAGGGTGTCGTGGCAAAGCATCTTGGGAATATGGGTTTTGGCTAATTGGATGTTTAGAGAATGAAATGAAAGGAAGTGGTTTGTGACGAGATAAGGATATTGTCTTAAAAAGTAGTGCGTTGCTAAACCGAGGGGTTGCTGTGTAGACAACATGGATTTCCTGCCAGAGATCCTTCTTCCTCAGATCCATACTGCTTAGGCCCCATTAATGTTTACTCATACAATAAACACGCTGGGATTACTGTTACACATCATGAGCGATTTTCTTAAATTCAGAAAGTCACATGAGTTTAAATGGGAGTGTTGTGGTTACAGAGGTATATATTTTTTCTTTATTTAATATGCTTGAATTGCTTTTTGGCACAAACAAAGTTATTTTGATCTGTGACACATTGATTCATTTCTAGATTTACTTTAGTTTTAGTTTATTTAACAGCATTAACCTCAACAGGATAGATGCATTGTAACCAGGTTGTAGCTCAAGTGCTAATTTCCACCTGTAGTCCCTGGGCAGGCGGATGTTATAGTTCGTATTATAGTTTATAGATTTCTTCGGTGTGCTGAGAGAATCTGCCGCAAAGAAATGTTGCTGACTATTGTACCAATCACAGTGCAGGGGTTCAGAGGTAGCGCAATAGATCCTGTGCACGATGAAATGCTTACAGCCAGAAGTTGAGGATGAAGTTGAAATAAACATTTCCGGCTAATTCATTTAGACTAAGGACCAATCAATTGTGCTTTAAAGTCAAAGTTTTCTTCAAATTATCCGTTTATTTTATTTTTTAGCCGCGTATCAACCTACTTTACCCATCCTTTGGAATTAAACGGGTTAAAATTGAACATAGACGAGGTGATTTGTGGCGTAAATTCATAGTTGATTGTGTGTGAAGATATCATGTTTATCATAATAAATACAAAAAAAATCAGGAAACTCAAGCTGTCATGTGCGCCCCTTGGGTTAAGTTTTCTTAATCATCTTTTCCTTTCTTATGCTATAGAATAAGTCCGGAGGAGAAAAGTTAACGACCAATTAAAGACTCATTAATTTTACCTTTGTTTGACTGAATAACCACAGAAGTCCCACAAACGAATTAAGTGTTCTTGTAATGAAGAGTCCCGCTGTCCGTAAATATACTTAAGACATCCCTTTGCTGCAGCCTGATTCCGAATATTTGCAACCACTTCAACCAGTTTAATTATAGTGGGTCAGTCAAACACTTCAGTTGTAGACTTTTGTACAAATTATATTATTTCTTCCATCACACTGAACTAATTTACATTTACAGTTAAATTTTTCAATGTGCAAATCTAAAATAACAATTAATCTATTTAGAAAACATTGCTCAAATGGATAGAAATGTTATCATATTTATAATATTTTTCTCTATTTAGTAGCAGCTGTGCAATGCCTGTGAACCACAGTACGAAAATGTATTATTAAACCTGAACAAAACTTTGTCTATAATGGATTGAACACATGTGTCCATGGATATTCAAACATGTTTTCAGAGTGAAGCATTTTGTAAAGAAAATACCTGAGTAAACTATTCTGCCCAATCTGAAATAAAAGTAGATTATACCTGAACATTGTGATAGATAAAAACCCACTATGATCAGAACGGATAACGTGTAGAATACTAGCACTTTTCCTAACAGAGTTTAATGGCAGTCAAAAACAACCTGAACAAAAACGGCTCTATAGCAAATACAACTTGCCTCATACATGTAGAAGTAACTACTTTAAAAGGTCAGTACTTCTCTTGTAAGTAAAAGCACTAAGAGACATTTTTACTCCAAAAATTGTATTACGTTGCTTAATCTCAGTAGAAACACGTAGGACACACTGAATGGTGCACATTGTTGAGGTCACAGCAGCAGAGACACTTCACAGAAGGACAGATCCTTCTTCACCGACAAAGCAGAGAAGTCTCCTAAGTGGTCTATGCAGCGTGTTCCTGTAAATTAATACATTTTGTAAAATATTCATCAACATGACTGTCGTGACCGCATTAAGAATATCAGTAATAAGCATTACTTTACTCCCTTAGTTGTGCTGGAGTCTTGATTAGTGGAACACATACATCTATGGGATTTATTCTTCCATGACAGATGTAATTTAGGCTACATTCACACTGCACGGTATGAGGCCCAATTCGGATTTTTTGGTTAAATGGGATTTTTTAATGTAAATCGCATTACAACAAAAATGCGACTGCCGTTTGTGTCTGGCGTAAGCGGAATGCAGCTCGATGTGGCCCACATGCGCACATAAGAACACACACTGCGCACTGTGTTTACGGAAGTAAAAAAGGCATGTTTCCCGAACGCATGGGCTGCCCCTTTTATTGATGTCCTTAGTTCTCTTTCATAGCATTCGTTTCGATGTCTCTCCGTATTTGTGGCAGTAGAGCAGATGACACTTTACAGCTATAATATAAATGTTGTCCAACAACCTCACCCCAGTTTAACCTGGGGAAATGAGTCCAAGGCACGCAGATAAGATTCACTGACGAGACAGAGACAGTTCCATATATATTACACAATATTTATTATTCCAAAAATGTACGGCTAAAAGTTAATTTGATAATCCTAGGCTAAGATCACTAACTCCATTTAATACTAGTTAAGTTAAAAAGTTGATTAGAAATACTAAACACTCACCTCCACGCACACCCACTCATGCACACGCGCACACACAAACTCAATAAATCTCGATAAGACCTTTGGGGGCTGAGGCTTAGCCGTGTGGGGTAAAAACAAATGGGTTAGTAACCTACTAATAAAACACCACGACACAAACAAAATAGTGCACCACAAACCAAAGCTGGAACCACCACCAGGGGAATCCACCACCACGGTGTCGGACCTTCAGCCCCTATAACACAGAATAATGGGTAAATCACTTGAGTTTACTACACAAAACACGCAACACATAAAAGGTTGTTTGGATTACAACCAAAGTCCGTTCAAAGTTTGTTGTAATACGCCCCTTTCAGGCACACAGTAAATGGATAGCAGGTGGATGAGCAGCGCAGCCACACCAAGCGCAGAGCTGGCAGAAACCGGGCCGGAGAGGTACAGCGGCGAGACAGCAGTCACAAACAAAACAGGCAACGTGGATGTACGATAACGCGTAGGCCTGCACACAGTATGGGCAAAACGGCAGCTTCCACACAAAGAGGAGGAATGAAAGACTAAGATTAGATTAATACCGCTCCTGTACCACTGACCCAGGAATACTTACACTTAAGAGCGTAACTTGGAGCTCTGATGAGGGAGAGGCGAGAGGAGGAGAGAGCTCCACCCCACACTTCTCCTGAGCAGCAGCGTTCGCACAGGTTATGTCCTGTCCGAGCTCTGAGCACTTATGTTGAAAGGACCAGATCATTTCGACAGGTGGATCAGCGGTTTGTGTCCTGGGCGAAACCCCACAAGAGAAAACCTGTTTCCAAACAGAGACTTTCCCATTGGACTGTGGAAGCCATCTCGCTGGCTTATTCCACTGCAGGCCTCCAGGTCCCGGTTGGTCTTAGAGCCCATTCTACCAGGGGCCTGGCAACATCCTGGGCCTATTTCAGGGGTATGTTTATTCAGGATATCTGTGCTGCTGCTAGTTGGTCTTCACCCTTGACAAGGTTTTACAGATAAGGACATCATGTCTCAGGGTCTGTCCCACGCTGTCCTCCGTGTGGGATCATCTGGAGACATACCCTGATCTTTGGCTCCCCAGGAGCCTTGGTTGGCATCATGCCGTTGCGATAAGCTTGTCAGGCAATACGGGAGTCTCCATATCCCATATATCATTCGAGACATCGAAACGAATGCTATGAAAGAGAACTTTTGGTTACTTTTGTAACCCCGGTTCTCTGAGGAGCATGAGTGAGATGTCTTACCAGACTTCTTGCTGCTGGGGTGAAGCGAGAAGAGGTTTGCTGATTGAATGACGGGCAATGTCGTGTTCGTGTGGTATTTATAGTGGGTGCCAACGTCACGACTTGCCAATTCCAGTCACTCAGGGCTGGCGTATTGGTATAGGGCTTCTGTGAATACGTGAGGGGGCGTATCCCATAGCATCCCATAGCATCTCACTCATGCTACTCAGAGAACCGGGGTTACGAAAGTAACATAACGTTTCTTTTGCAGCCTGGAGCGCTTAATCACTCGCTCGGCGAACTCCTTCACAATCTCCTCAAATACCGCCCGATTACGGTACGAACCCTCTGCTTTTGCCTGAATTGATTTGTCACTCCGTATATTTATTTGTTCACAAACTTCTTCTTCTTCCACTGACAGTTTTTGGCTCCTTTGTCTGCCGTTTCTCTCCACTTTGACTCTGAGAATTGTGACGTTTATCCGGAAATGTTGCCTATTGATGATGTTCATGTCGGATCTGGGGATGTGAGCGTTCAGAAGCATTCTAAAAGTGCAGATACATATCAGATTTATTTCCATGTACGAAAGTTGCCTGGGTGGCGATAATGTAACATTATGGATACCAACCGCCATAAAACACCACCAAAGAAGAAGAAGAAAGTGGCCTGGTTCAGAATTTGGAATTTTTTTTTTTTATTTGTGCTGTTCACGCTGCCCTAAAAATATCGGAAACAGGTCACATATGGGCAAAAAAATCGGAGTTGACCTGCAGAGTGATCGTAGCCCTAGAAAGGAAACATTAGATTAATTAACCCTGCTGGTTAATACCGGTAATACTGTAACAATTTTACATTAATCTAGATAAAAACAGACAATGTTTCAATGTTACAAGGAAAAGCATATTGGTCACAACATAGTTAAAACAGCAGTAAATCTGTGAGCTGCTAGTGCAAGGAAGAGTGCTATAAAAGCACTTCTAGGATGGTTTTAGGATTTTGCAAGTCTTCTTTTTTATATATATATATCTTTGCTTTTCAGTGACAAAAGAAGACTATAACAACATAAACAATCACACACACAAAAAAGACAACAACAAAAGGGTGAGGAAGGATAGGGGTACAGTTCAGAGTTCCTGGATATTAACATACATTTGCACATATATTTCGGGCCGTACACTTATGGCCACTCATATAGCCATCAGCACAGATGTACACATACGTGTAGATATATTCAAGTTCATAGTTTACATGTATAATACATCATATATATAGCATTATTTTTTTTATTATTATAGGCTTTTGCAAGTCTTAAACCAAAAGACCTCTGGCATGCAGACATTTAGTTGAAAACAGACATTTTACCCCTTAGCGAAAAGTTAACTGTAGCTAACGTCCAACTTACCTCCTTACTTTGCGGATATTTTGAGATGTCACTTTCACATTTTGAGGGAAGGTGCTGTTCCTTCTTAAATGCTTGCTGTTGTCGTAATGCAAGGAAGATAAATTACATACATGGAGCTGAAAAACCAGTGAGAGGAGAGGCCGCCTCCCGTTTCAGAGGCATAAACACTAACCGTAATCACTTTCTCCATCTTGAGCTTCACAACGGGAACTAGCATTTGCTAATGTGCTAACAGTCTACAGAGCTCTGGATTGTATCGTCACACCTCAAAGAATTTTTAGTTACCCTTATATTAAACCAATATAGATTTTAAAATGCTAAATACAAAATGTATGTGTATTTATGGGTCGGAAGTGACGTGACACACTCGTTGCTTTAATCTTGAGGATGAAAGCTGCATGTTCACTGTGCGTCCTGCCAACAAAATTTCAGAACAAAGGATTCTTCTTCTACAATTCTCCAAAGACCCTGTTTGTTGCCAGAAATGGATTACTGTCGCCAGGAGGGACCAGTTGACTTAAATCCCTCCAGACTGAGCGGTGAGCAGTTTGTTTCAGGCAGTTAGTAGCTGGCTAACGCTAGTTTACATATTATTGCATGGCTACGACCATGAGGCCTACTTGCAGACAATTTTAACATTCGCCTAATTTCCAACTGTCCTGGTGTTATATTTTAGTATCAGACAGTCAGTCACCAGAACACAAAGTCCGTGCTCTTGAAAGCTTTGAGTGCTTGTCCGGTGCAGAGGGCTTGTGGCTGAGGACGCTCAGAAATGTCCACAAAAGTTTGTTGTGGCACGCTTTTGCTGCTTGTATTTGTCAGCGACTCAACAAAGTAGATATAGATCAATACCCATAACCTCTGTCTTCTTCAAGTATCAACCCTTTTCGTTTTTAGTTTTCTGCACTGTTTTTCGTAACTAACAGCAGAGAGGCAACAGCATGTCTTCAAAATGGCAGTGACAACAAATAAGTCACGTGACTGAAACCCATGAAAAGCGACCCTGCAGCTTGTCAACTTGTTCCACCGCGGTTTTGTTTACTTTTAACGCTAATATCTGATAGTACATTTTGCACTGCTGCCCTCTAAAAAAAACATGGCAGATTTTGGTTTTTTTAAAGGTCGCTTTTAGGCATTCAATCCAGGGGCAACATTTTTCAAACCAGGTAATCAAAATGAAGGATGCATTCACGTATCATCTGCAAGCTTTTCTTATGAATAGATATTCTTGCAATGCTGCTGGATTCTGAAGTACCGTCTGAAGTACCATGACTGCGCCACTCTGTTCAAGTCAAATGTAAAAAAGCTTGTTGATTTCTTACCACAAAACTATCTAAAGGTATGATGCCATATTATTGTGAAATTGGGTAATGTCGAATAAAACATGTTTGACTTGGAATACTGCAGCAAACCACCATCAAATGAAGGACATTTTGACAATAAATAAAACCGCCATCTGTACCAAATTCATATTTCCACCTCGTATTCGCATGTGAAAAAAAAAAAAAAAAAAATTACATTATTGTAGTTTCTAAAGGAAAGGTGAAAGACAGTAGCATTTTCTCATTTGTTTGGTTGGTAGGTGGGTTGTTTGGTCTTCAGGGACACTGAAGATGCGAGGTGTTTTTCAAGTCAACTCATTTATTCTTGGCTGTCAGCTGCCGTCCTTCTGTCTCATTGCCGTAAGTCCTTTGCTTCACCGGCATTGAGCCTGTCCTGCTGCTCCCGAGACGCCGCGCATTTATTTAGCTGCTGTTTTGTGTCATTTTCCCGCTGCCTTTTGAGGTTTGGTGGATGGTTTATTATGCAAAAGTTTCCACTGCGTCCTGTATGAATGTGTGTAAGGATCTGTACTTGAACTTCAAAGCCAGTTTCTTTTTTCCGGCTCCTTTGCAGCTGTTTCATGCTGCTCTTGTCCCTTTAACAAGCTTTCATCCTCTCTCACTTTGAGCCGAGTGTTTGTGAGCAGCCGCGATAGCCCATGTGCATATATCTCTGTTTGTAAGGACTCGAGATAATACTCTTTATTATGGTAAAGATGGAGGACGGTACAATAACTCAATACTATTTCAATGGAGTGTGTTTTATATTGGTGAGTTCCAAAACATGTATTGTATTGTAATACTCATGTTTTCTGAACAGTTTGGCATTCTGCATTGTTAATAGAAAATCTTTTGAACTATGAAACAAATCCTCTAAAATATCAGGGTTTTCCAATTCAATCAGCTGTTACAAAAGTCTTTAGTGGAGAGGCAAAAGCTTCCGAAACTTGAGTTACAAAATAGTATGATGAGAACTTCTGGGCCATTTAGAACAAATTTGGCCGTTTGGAGAATGTACACTTAACAAAGATATATAAACACTTTTGCTTTTGCTCCTATTTTTTAAAGCTATTTTTTTATACACTTTTTAGACACAAAAGACCCATTTCTCTCAAATATTGTTCACAAATCTGTTTGACAGAGCTATTAATATTAATAATCCATCCCACCTTTGACCTCACAGGTGTGACAAGATGCTGATGAGACAGCAGGAATAGCCTTAGACTAGCCACAATAAAAGGACATTCTGATATGTTCAGTATTACTTTGTTGTGAGGGTCTGGGTGGTCAGAAAACCTGTCAAAGTTGCTGGATATTGGCAGGAGCTGGAACACGCTTTTTGTATCCAGAGCATCTCAAACATGCCCAATGGGTGACCTACTGTATCCATTGTTGTCCCATTCATCCACAACATCACCTCTCGTTGCAGCATGATAATGCACGGCCCTGTGTTGCATGGATCTGTACATAGTTCCTGGAAGCTGAAAAGCTCCCAGTTCTTACATGGCCATCACTCACCAGACATGTCACCCATTGGGCATGTTTGGGATGCTCTGGATCAACAGGGTGTACAACAGGGTGTTCCAGTACTGATGAAAAGGTGTTTTTTTTAGGATACATTTTCTTTATGCTTGTTGTGTGGACAACTTTTGCCCCATGTCTGTTTTGCCATTCTAACTTTTCTTTATCTTTTTTACCCAGGTCATCTAGTTTTCTGGGCTGGGATTTTCTGCTCGTGGGCCAGTGTCTCGCCTCGATAAAAAGGCTTTGACGATCAGGTCCTCTCCTTCACACGAGACCAGGACATGGACCTCTCCTCCTGTAAGTCTCCCTATGCTGTTGTACTGAATTCAGACAGCTTGAGTTTGTAGTTATCCATTTGCTAAATTCCTGTGTACATTGTTTAATCTGCTTCTCTCTTATTGATCAATGACCATTTCATTGATGCTGTTGTGATTTTTGGCATTGGAAAAATAAATTAAGCCTGTCACATATTTGAGGAATGGTCATCTATTAGATCAGTGTTCTTCAAAATGTTTAGAGTTGTGGCACACTTTTGGATTGAAAAGATATCTTGCATACTAAAACAGACACTATAACTGTAACAATAATAATAACGGAATCCATGTGTTAACGCAAAATATACTGCAATACCCCAAGACGCACTAGTATTCTTTGATACACTTGTGGAAAATCAAGGCATTAGATGATGTGAATGAAAGTGAATGTCACAATATCAAAGATTATTTAGTAAATCTTAGTTAATGTGGCAAAAGTAGAGGCTTTTGGTATATTGACTTTCTCCTTCTACATTAATCCAGCTCTGTTCCTTCTTCGCTGGACATAATAGAAGATAACACCTTTGTTAGGAAAATAGCCTTGCTTTCAGATAGTTACGGATAAGCTAAATGGCATTAGATCAGTGCATGGGCAGGACTCAGGTTATCTAATGGTCTTGTGATGGAGTTCAACAGTTAATGCAGTGTAGATCCATAGTGTGGGTTTTACAGGAAGAGGCTGTAATGGCATGTTTAAATGTAACCTCTATTAGATTCTTATCATGGCCCGGTTTCCATTAGACCCAAGGATTATTGATTAGAGTCTGAGAGAGATCAGCTTTTCCACTGTCAGCTGAAGTTTAGAAGAGATGGACCAGAAATGGGAAATTAGATAACAAAAAATAATTGACATTTTGTATTTGATAGATGACTAAATACATGTTTTGGATTGAAAACAAGATTCAAAAGTAATAGTAGTAAAGATTTGCAATTCCATCTAATTTTAATCAAATCGCTTTCCAACAATTACTTATTGTTCATGGCCAGTTGGGTCTTTTTGTTGGAGAGGATCAAAGCCAATCCTCTCGCAGTAGTATCAGGTGGTTTGGGGCATCGTTCTGATTTTGGATGTATACATTTGGCTACATCTGTGGTAAGGTAATTATTACTAAATGCCATTTTTTACAGGAATGATACCAAGGGAAAATTGTGATACTATTTTTGCCATATCGACCTTCCCCTCAGTGGTATTGGAAGATCTACAATAAGCTACGGTAAATTGAAGCTATAGTTTTAAAGTGTTTATAACTTAAAGGCCTTCCAAGCCATTTGGTGTGTAGAGCATTTGCCCCTGAACTAGAAGAGCCATGTCTTGTAGTGGGTCAAAGCTTATTATGAGTATCTTCATATGATTCATAAAATTGGCTTTGAGAGAGAGGTACACAACCGTGTGCCCAGGTTGACTCGTACAAGTACCTACACGTCTTTATTGATAATAGATTAATTGGAACTAACAATCCCTGTGCAATATATTTTCTGTTCATATGGCAGCTGTAAATAAGAATGTTGTTATTATTATTATTATTATTATTACAATTTTAAGATTTTCCCTTTTTTTTTCTCTCTAAGTTATCTGTTTTTATTATTATACTGTGCCTAATCTTCTTCTGTACCCTTTGGTGCAACACACTTTGTGGGACAAATAAAGGTGATCTTATCTTATCTTATCTTAACTATTGTACGTTTATTAAGAGCTCATGACCTTCCATCAGGCAGTGCTTGAAAGTCTTCTAGGTACATCCTTCCAGTGTGGTATGGCAATCTGTCAGTTCAGTTTAAAAACAGGCTTCTGCGCCTCGTCCGCACATCGTGCAAATTCATGAGTGAACAGAGGAACCTGTCCCTGCAGTGCATCTATGAGCAAACTACTCTGCGTCAGGCTAATACGATCCTGAATGACCCTTTTCATGCTCTGTACGCCGAGTACGAGTTATTACCTTCAGGGAGAAGGTTCACGGTTCCACGCTGTCACATGAATAGATTTTAAAAGCTCTTTTGTACCAGTGTCTACTACTATTACCAGTGTCTGCTAGCCTGAAAATGGCACTTTTAAATTAAGATTTTGTGATTTTAATGCATTTTTTTCCTGTTGTGTGAAGCACTTTGAATTGCCTTGTGTACGAATTGTGCTCTACAAATAAACCTGCCTTGCTTACTAGATTACTGAATAAGGACATATAGGTGTTGGATCCTGTAATTGTATGTATTTCTTCTATGTCCTTTAATATGTAATGTATTTATTGATCATGTATTTTATTGCACTTCATTGATGGCAGCATGGGTGGATAGCGCAAGTCGGATTTCCCACTAGTGGGACAATAAAGTTAATCTTGAATCTTGAGGCCTGCTCTCACATTATGTAATATGACAGTTTGGATCAGAGCCCCTCCCAACCGATGGTAAAGCTGACAGCCAATTTCACATCAAATTATGCTTGTGAGGCCTAAGTACGTCTGCTTTCCTGTGTGTTCAAATGCATATGGAGCATCTATATTATAACGCAGCGTTGTCTACGTCTCAGAGAATGAATAATTAGTCTGAGTTGCCACAAATATAAGCCATTGTGCATTCGGTGAATGTTTTACATCCATCATTATTTGATGGATTACGCACAGCTGAGACATAGCAGTGTGTTGGCCCATTAGAAAAGCATTATTAGTACTGTAAATACTGACAACAGGCAGTCCTTAGAGAGAATGAAAAACGAAATAAGAGAAATCCAGACAGTAGCATAGAATAAAAAGGGAGCCTAACATCATGAAAACTATTATTTAAAGTTTTAAAATATCTGGACTGTTGTAGGAGTTTAGGCTTTATGTTCATAAGCTTGTGCAGTCTGTTCACAATTAAAATTTCTGGTCCCAATATATAATCAGACCGGCCCGTGCAAAAATATCCTCATATTATATTTATGATTTACCTTTTATGTGGACATATTTGCCACAAACACTTTTTGCCCACTATAATTTGATATTCTCATCGCAGGCTGCTTTTATTTTGCTATTGATTTTCCTGTCTTGCTCACTTGCTAGACTCAAAGCCCTTGGTTGCCATACAAAGATTGACCAAACTGACTGAGGTTAATCCTGCTGTTGTTTACTTATTAAAATTGTATAAATAATGTGTGTATAATTGCAGCAGTAAAATATATCTAATGTGTGTGTTTTTATCTAGTGTTGTAACTGGAAAAAATTAAATTAAATTCTTTGGCTGGATATAAAAAAGTACTTTAAGGGTACTTCAAGAGTATTTGTGTCTTTTTGGAAATCAAATTGGTTTCAACAATTTAAGAATCATAAATCAATTGTAAAATTCTTAATCGTTGATAAGAAAGCTTTCTAACAACACTTCTATGTTTCTGTTTTATTATTTGTCAACAGCTGCAGTGTTGCACGTGCAGTCCTCTACGTCAGTGCTGAGATCCAAAGTGAGAAGCGTGAGTCTGTTGTTTTGAACTGTTCATTTCCAGTCCAGACTATCTCCTCCGGAGGGCCTTTTTGTCCTCTTCTCTGCCCACTCTCCTGATCCTCTCCAGCCCTGACTCATCCAGGAGTGTACGTGGTAAGAGAAAGAGCACATTTTCCACACGGATGTCACCTCTTGTATGTTTCTGCACATTCTTGCCCCTGTCTTTACTATATGAGCCTAATGCGTTGATGTTGCAGGCAGAGAGACACCCTCTGGCCCAAGCCAAATAAAGTCTGCTCACCTGTGTTTTGAGGAAAAGTGCATGTGTCAGCTCCCGGAGGCCAGTGCCACGCTTGTTTAAAAACCTTCCAGTCACTGAACTCTACACAGGCTGGGTCACATGCACCAGGCCGGATGTGGATGTGGAGGAGCCTGGGTTAAATGGATGTATTTGGTTGCAAAATTTGCATGGCATTTTGTACTGGAAGCGAGACATTTAGTTATTCCAAAATGTATAAAATGTTGTTCTATTTTGGCATCTCAATCAAAAAAGTCAATCAGGCCCATGTCATTTTTCATCCGGTATAGCCTTCGCGATGACAGAAACCATGTTACTCCAATGGGACGATCACCAAATAACCAAATCTTCATATTTTTATTTATTTATTTATTTACACTTCATATTTTTACAAACTCCTTCTTGGGCGTCAGCCCAACCAAGCTTAAATTTAGTGGAAATCATTTTGAAGAGGTTCATCAACATTTTTCTCTCAAGTACTACGGTCTCTGTGTGGCAGAGCCGTACACTTTGCCCAAAATATTGAAAGTTTCAGTACGCAATAATAACGGAGTAAAGGAGAGGAGAAGGTGCAATAGCGCCATGGATTTGGCAGTAGGTGTAATAAAAGGAAGATTGGGGCGCGTTAGCACCCCTACTCTTGTATCGCGCGGTGGCGGCAGCTTGTGGCTTTATTTTCTTATTTATACCTATCTTTTTTGGAACATTAAAAAGAAAAGATACAGGAAGAGTACCAAGCAAAGTCAATAATTCATAAAATTATGCCAGCAGTCTGCCATTTTCCCCCCTATTTTTGACAGTCCATTTCCATTTGAGCCGAATCCTCGATAGTTTGCTCATTCTGTGCCATCCACTTCTTTGTGACCTTTTTTGCTGCTGCCAAAAGAACATTTTGTAAATTGAATTGAAAATCATTTGCAATGTTTTATTAATATCAGTCCAATATTTATGAATAATAGGACAGTCTCAAAACACATGGTAATGATGGGCTACCAGGCAACTGTTTACTTATTTGATTTGTTTATACATGTTACGGTACACAAGTTAACAGTAGTAGATCTAAATAGGTTGGTTTAATATTGGACCCAGTTCAGATCCTACAGTTCTGGTCAACTCCATGAACATTTGAACCCACATAATCCCAGAGTGTTCGCTGGATGACTTTAGCAAAGACCAAGTCAAGCCTGGAGCGTCACCCTGAATAGCCAGCTCTTGGAACGAGACGGCTGAAAAAGTCTGTTTGAAAGATTATCCATAGTGGAATTTCAATACAGCCTTTTGTATCACTCCAAAACATCTGTGTCTGAGGGTTAATAGGACAGAATGGCGCCCCTGGTCATTTCCTTTGGGCTCCGTATGAAAAAGCATGGAATTACAGCCCGGTGGATTGATACTAAACCAATTACCGCATACAGTGAGACAATATCACGATCCATTTTGTCCTTTGTTTATGCACAATATAAGCACAGAGCTAGAGTGCAGTTTATATTTAAATAAAGGTCACATTAATATGGTTTGATATTGACTACATTATTCTGTATATCATTTTTAGTTCGTTACTGTAATGTAACTTCATCTCAATTATAAGTGTTGCTCACCAACAAACAATAACGTAACTAAGGTGGATATAATGTCTTGACACAATGACACAACAGTAATATGTGTTGTTTGTTAGTCCAAATTATGGGTGTGTTCAAACTAATCCCGATTTGGTCCTGGTTTGAGCTCATTTTAGTCCAGATGTTGATTTAGTGTTGTCCTCTTCTAGTTCTGGTCTAGTCTTATGTTTAGTTTCAGGTTTAGTTCCAATTTGTTAGTGTTGTGTCAACCCACCCTTAGTCCTGTTGCTTAAAAAAAATTAACAAAGAACAAAACAGGGTACTTTTTGACATTTTGTATAATTTAGAAAAATACTGCAGCATCCACTGGAGCAGATGGACTGCACCGGTCAGCGCCTTTATGGACTACTGTCACCAAACGTCAACTGTGGGATATATACTATTTTCACCACTCTTCTCCTCTCCTCCTGTCATCCAGCAGTCAGATTGGTCCAAAACGCCCAGAGACTGACACCATAAACTGTATACTTATGGTGCTATGGGTTTTTTATGAGTGTGAATGTTTGACGGTGGACCACAAATCCGCATCGTCTTCTATAACAGTTTACCATTCTTGTGTTTGTCTTTTTGGATTAAATTTGTTGTTTGCCTTATTTTACTCCCTCTAATATTATATTGTAACATGCACAACAATCAATTATGTGGCAAAAGTGACAGGGAGGGAGGTGTTCATAATCAATAGCATCTTTAAAAGGGTGTAAACAATAACTTTCTGGAATGGTGGTAAAACAGATCGATACAGAAATGTACAGAAAAACAATTTTTCATTTGATCCCCCAAATTATACTCGTAATTTTGAATATTCTGATGACATAGCATTTTAAAGGGTCCATGTGTGCCAATGGTCAGATGTTAATTTCATTAACATCTGGTCTATTTGATATTTTAACAACTATATGTATATGATGTATTTGTTTCATCATTCAACCACATGTAAAACTTACTTCCAAACAAAATCATGTCCAAAACAACTCCATCCTAACTCTTGCACTATTTCCTGGATGGTGTCCCCCTTCCTCCGTATGTTCAGTATGGTATGGTCAGTTTTATTTTTATCTTTAAGTAAGACAAGTCTGTATAAATATTCCATTTGTTTAGGTTGGTTAAAGGGGAAGAAACGTTCTTTTTTTAGACGACACTCTTTTCAAAAAATAGCAAACACAGGCAAGAAAAGCTTATTTGACCTGCATCGTGACCTTTAAGAGTCATCGTTTTCACAAATTCCTCCTGTGTGAAAAAGAAGAAGAAAAGAAAACCACTGGACTAAAGGGGATGAGGAGTGTGTGAAATGGGGGAAAAAATCTTGATCACATAGACCATGATCATCCTAGTGTTACAGAATGTATTCATCTTTTTTTAAATTTCATAGAAAGATTAATGGAAGAAGAAGAATAAAAAATAAACAATGATAATAATAACATGAATAACCAGTAAAAAGTACTTACAAATAAATTAGTATCCAATAAATATCCATCTCTAATGCTTAAATTTCCTTAGTTAAAGATGCAGAAGATGTAACTTTTCTGTTTGGGGGTCCACCACTTGATGGACAAGCTATTTCTTTCCCTTCCTCAGTATGGCATTGAAATCATCTTATACCCACAGATTTGACCCACTCTGCCAGGTATGGTCACACCCCTGCCTTTTTATTTCATTTTATTTTTTGTACTGTGTCACTTGCCCCGGCACTAATCTTTGTTAACAGATTGGTTCACACAAAGACCTCCATCATGTGAGAGGTTACTACAAGCAAAGAGATCTTTTAAATTCTCACTCAGGAGGTGCCGTTTTGGACTGAGTGGATAGAAAACTATTTCACAGATGGGTTATAGGAGATTTGGGAGAAGCTGGTTTTGAAATCACTTTGTTTCTGGGGAAAGAGCAGAATCCGCGCACACTAAACCCATGCGAGAATTAATCAACACCAGGATCACGCAAGGTGGACGGATAAAGGTGCTACAGTGAGATTTATTTCTACTAAAATCTTGCGAATGTCAAATGATTTAACCTCAAAAGATGAAGGACTCAGCACAGCCTCTTCACATTTTACTGGTCACAGAAACAGCCCTGTAATAATGTCCTTGAGATAATAGAGGTCAGGCTGGAAGATCTGATGATAGTGAAGCTTTAATGGTGTCATAAACGCCCCTTTTCCAAGAAATAAGAAGACCAGGATTGATAATGAGCAAATAATATCTGTAACATAGCTATTGAAATAACCCAGATGTATTATGGTCCAGTGGTTTATGGTTTGTTGTTGTTTTTTTAACACAAAACCAACAACAAAACAACATGACACAGTGAGAACGGAAAAGCACTAGCGGCAGAGTCATTTATTGTCTGGTGTATGAATCGCATTTGGTCCAAAACCTGTCCAATAAATTCATTTTCAAATTAAATCCTTGAATAAAATGTTCCAATTTTCGGATGATTTTGGTCCAGTCCTTTGATTGTTGGTGCAGTTTGTGTCATCCATTTCTTCGTGATGGCCTTCTGTCCTGGTTTATGATTTTTCGAATGTCCCAAATCTCTGTCCCTCTGCTTTTTTCAGCAGTGCAGTTTGTCTGAGTGAAGGTACACATCGTAGGAGCATGATCAAGGGAGCAAGAGACTGATTTTTGCGCTGGCTAAAATACTGCATGTTTAAAGGTCTGTATTTATATGTATTATTTAAATATTCACCCCTGTCCAAATAAGTCCAAACACAGTTGATTGGGTTGGTGAAGCCGCTGTCTTATGGCGCCTAACATCATTAATTCTTTCACTGCTACAATAACCTTAAAAGCTTTGACAATGTGCAACCTATGGACACGACCCACATGTTCCTATAAAGCCGAACAAATCTCCCAGACGGCGGAAGCTTATAAAAAACAAGGAGAGCATGCAAACTGCACACACAGCGTCCCAAATGAATATGCCCCTTAAACCGAGGTTTGATGTTTGCCTTACACTTTCTCCATGTGCCCAATGTGGTCCAATCCCTCGCGCCCGAGTGTATAGAAGAAACCATAAGCCTGTGATACAGCGGCGACGGTCATGCTCCATCGATAAAATATGTCGTTGTGTTGCAGCTCGAGATAAGAGGATCAGGGAGAAGCGCTGGCCTGGATGTGCATGCTCTTATCTCACTTCTGATCTTTGAGAGAGAGAACACGTCTTTGTTCCTTTGGGGTTCACCTTAATATTTCATGACGGTGCAATGTATCTTTGACATTTGAAAATGCGTTGAATTAAACATAACATAATTCGGAGCTTTTATTACTGGTACAGAAGGTAGGACCGCTTTGGGTTATTGGATTTTAATTATAAAAGTAAGTGGTTACAAATTCTGGCATGTTTTGACAAAAGTTGGATTGGAGCAG
Source organism: Chaenogobius annularis (assembly GCA_015082035.1). Classification (NCBI taxonomy): domain Eukaryota; kingdom Metazoa; phylum Chordata; class Actinopteri; order Gobiiformes; family Gobiidae; genus Chaenogobius; species Chaenogobius annularis. The sequence goes on from BJKM01000762.1 coordinate 44,094, forward strand.
TTCACCGAGGCATAAAAAGCAAAGTTTACTTCTAAAACCGTAGCAGTCTTGTACTTTTGTTTCAGGCAGATGCAAAAAAAACAACAAAAAAACAGGGTTAGAGTGAAAAGAAGTCGCTTTGTGATGTTTAATGTGTCTGTAACTGGGGAAATAGAAACACTTCACATAGTCTTGTCTTATTTATTTTTTTCCTTTTCATTTATTAATAAAAAAACACACACAAACTAACAAAAAACAGTGAGGTACAACATGGAGGACTAAAAATCCACCATTCTTTATTTCCAGATTTACAATTCTGGAGTCCCTGTTTCCTTCCACATTTTCATATTTAACTGAACAGTTTTGTGCCGTTGCGTCTTCAGAAATACACACAAAACTCAGCATGGGACAATAAATGGGCTTCTTGCAGTTGTGTGAGTATGGTAGCACATAAGGCTTGTACAATTGTATTGATTTTGAGTTTAGCCGCAAGAAATTAGCTTCTGCACAGCCACCAAACCCTTTATGCCAAAGCTTTATTTGGTAATCATAGCGATACGGAGCCCCTAACGTCCCCTAAAAAATTAAATATATACATCTTGTGAATTGATTTGAATTAATTATTTATTCATGTATATGTTTGATGGTTCTGAGAAAAAAACATTCTGCTTAAGTCAAATATATTTATAAACTCCAAAGGGAATTCTGCTTTATCAGATCTATATTTCCCACCATTTGTTTCGAATGTGGTTTGTCCCCTTTTAATGATGTTCCCGGGGACCCGTCTCTCCGTCGCTCTCGTCTTGGGCTGAAATCCCAGCTATGGATGAGCTTGGCTCCTGGGAAGAAACATGACCTCATTTCCATGTGTCACAGAGATCTAACAGGCTCTGGTCAACAGCAGCACAGATCCTCGAGGTTTAAGAGGGCTCCTGTCTCTGCCTGTCAACAGATTGTACTTGAAGATAATAAGGCACTGGCAGAAACTGGGTAAAACGCCTCTTCCTACTGTTCAGACCCAACAGATTGCACTGATTGGCTTTGACACCATGAATCCAGTTTCGCAATCAGTTCACAATCCCAAATTTTTTAGAAAGTGTTTAACAGCTGGGATTCACAGCACACTTTGGTGAAAAGGTTGGGGTTGCGAGAGGATTTCAACTATTTAGTATAAACGTCATTCTGAAAATGCATAAAGTTACTGTTCCTAATTACCAAGTGCTTTGCTGCCTGAAATTACTAAAATGTATTATGAAATGACAAATGGAGGTGTTATTCATTTTCATTTTTCATTTTATCTTATTTATACAGGGAAAACCCAATGAGAAAATGTCTCTTTTTCATGGGTACCCTGTTAAAACACAACACAAAATAAACAACAAACACAAATAAAACATTCAATAAAATTAACCAATACATAAAACACATTTATACATCCAATATGAGATGAAAAATATAAAACAAGTGCATCGGCACTGCGGGTAGTCCTTGACCAGTGCTTTAACGTCATTAAAAGGCATAAAATGATTTCATTTAAAAAGTCTCTGTGTTTTGTTCCACAGGAGGGAGCAAAGGTGCTGAAAGTCTTTTTTCCTGTCTCTGTGTTAAATCTATGGAATTGTAAGAAAAAAATGTCCTGAGACCTCAAACTGTGAATACCTGATCTGATGTGCAATAAACTTGATAAATAATCAGGCAAAATGCCAACTAGAACCTTATAAATAAACAAAAGTCAGTGCTGTTCTCTTCGTGCATCCGATTGCCATTCTACTTCAGAATATAATTCACAGTGGTGATTCTGTGTCCTTCTCCTGTAATAAACCTTAGAGCTGAATGAAAAACCCAGTTCAGAGGTTTTAACACCTGTTTGCTGTTAACGCTGTAGAATGCATATATATAATGTCACCATAATCTAGAACTGAAAGAAATGTAGCCTGGATTAACTGATTTCTACAATTAAGAGGAAAACATTCTTTATGTCTAAAGAAGAATGATAATCTGGCTTTAAGATTATTTGTCAGCTCTTGTGTGTGTTTGTTGAAGGAGAGTTTATCATCGATCCTGATGAACAAGTATTTGTAATGGAGTACTTGTTCAATCATATTACCATCAAACGTGAGAATAGATATATTTTTTGGGTCAAAAGAGTGTCTTTTGGAAAACAGCCTACATTTTGTTTTATTTGAATTCATTCATAATTTTAAATTAACACAGTTGTGTTGGATGGAGTGAAATTTAATATTATGAATGTCGTTTGAATTTGAATATTGAGAAATGCTGTAGTGAACAATTACAAATAAAACATGAACAAAAGTATATTGTAAACTTTCAAATAAGATTATAATGTGATATGTCTGCACTTTAGTGACTACAACTATACCTCAACTCTAACGTTTAACACATAATATTGTCCGACTATTGTAATCGGGACACTTTTTTTGTTAGTATGGCCCACCCCGAATGATAAATAATGTTTTTCACATGCAAAAAACCACATATTTGCTGTTACTCTGCAATATATATATTATATAAAATATTATAATACATTTATATATATATATATATATAATTTTTATATTTTCCCTCAATGCAGTTCAACACGGCAGCTACTTTTCCTTTCTGCAACACAAGCAAATGCTCAAGTTTGATGATAGTTTATTTCTTAGATGGGTTAAGTTTAGATTTAGGAGTCTGGGCATAACTGCGTTGGGGAAAGATGATTTGATAATACACAAAATCAAGATACAGTTTTGTTGTCATACAAAATCATATTAAAGAAGTGTATTGCAGGGCAAAATGTTGTCGGTTCTTAACAAAACAATTAAATCCTCTTATAAATAAATGATGCCCACAACAGTCGAGCCACTTGACTGTACTGAACAAAATAACAGAAGACAACAAGATGGATATTTTATGAACCTCACAAAGCTCCCTCCTGTTTGTACTGCAAGCAAAGCTCACAAACAAGTGACTATAACTCCAGATCTTGTGCTTCATGAATCTAACACACTTTTGTATTTGTGAAGAACCCGACAGCTCACAGTTAATGAGGATGTCTATGTAAAGTCAGCCCAACATTGTGACAGGACGCTAGCAGACGTTAGCAGAAAGATATCAAATTCTGCTCACTGCGTTTCACCAGGCCACAGTGGGACTGTCACTATTTATATCCTAACAACAACACAAAACCTAAGTCTATATGCCTCAAAGAACAGGACTGACATTAAAGCAATATAACCATCCTCAACTAACTCCTTTAGGTCAACTTTTTTCACCCCATAGGAAAATATTCTCTGCATTTGGCTTGTCGTCTACTGGAGAACTCAGTATTAACAGGACTCAAAGTGACCCCAATTAAAATATATTATGGCAAATAAACTTTGTTTCAGCTGAATTTACAAACATACTTATTTTGGTACTACTTTATAATAACTACACATTAATTAGCTTTAATAAAGCATGAACTATGACTTAATTCATCATAAACAAGTAGTTTATTATTTGAGCTTGGTAATTACTTATTAAATAATAATAATAATAATAATAATAATAATAATAATAATAATAATAATAATAAATCTTTATTTGTATAGTGCTTTTCTGAGTTCCAAAGCACTTCACACTGCACAGGTTAGAAAGATTTTTTAAAAAGATAGACAAATTACTACACAATGTTGAATGCTTTTTTAAATCGAAATGTTTTCAAATGCTTCTTAAAAGTCAAAAGGGGTATTGATAGTTACTTAGTTACTGCATCATTCTTAAAGGTGCAACACGGTAGCGCAGTGATTAGCGCTCTCACTTCACAGCAAGAAGGTCCTTGGGTTGATTCCCAGCTGGTGCAGGGCCTTTCTGTGTGGAGTTTGCATGTTCTCCCCATGTCTGCGTAGGTTTCCTCCGGGTACTCCGATTTCCCTATCACTAAAAACATGTGTATGAATGAGAGTGTGTTGTGAGAGTGAATGTGGGACAACGGATGAAAATCAGCCCACGGCTAATCCGGCGTGCTTACATCAGGTATTTCATGTATGTTCATTAACAGGCACTGTCCGACCCCAAAACAAAAGACAGATGGTATGGAGGATTTCAGAGGGCCAATCATGGCTGCAACAGTTACTCAAGACTGAAAATAGTCTTTGAGGTTGTCAAGAGGTGAAAGGCTTCAGAGGAGAGGAACAAGACGAGGGTTTTCCTCTGTGATGCGTGTACGTGATGGCGTGCCTTGAAATCTCAAATTGGACTTCGCACTGATGCATCTGTAATAAAATGCACCTTTACTCCACAGGTAGCTTTCCTTACAAGTACAAAAGTCTAAAACTTACATAACATATATGCATTGTACTTACTTGTACTTCACTGGCAAGTAACACACCGCAACAATGGAATATTTGTTGATAATAATGATGGCAATGATGATGATGGTGAAGATGTTGACATCAATGATAGATCGATTAGAGTTGGCTTGTTTGGAAACCCAGGATGGGGGCTCCGTCTCAGGTGATCAAGCCCAGCCGATTCACATCCACCCCCGAGAGAGGCTCGAGAGAGCAGAGACAACTAGAGATGTTGGGATAGGCCAGTATAAATAGGCCTTCTGGGTAATTAGAGGTGTAGTTAAAGAGTGGAGGAGTGGTTGCAGGAGGAGGAGTTGGAGGTTGAGGCATGGTTCACCTCCTGAACCTCAGACAATCATTAAGAATCATTAACTTCATTTACTGGTGGCGAGTCCGACACGGTTTTTAAATAGTTCAAATCTTAAACGGGAGGATACGTTTGAAGCAGCTGTAAACAGATGTGTCTAAGCCGTGTGCGCTGTGTGCGCTGTGACAGCACATACAGCTTGGCCACACAGTAAAACGTAAAAGGTTCATGAAAACTGTACAGAGATGGATCAAATGTTGTGTTTATTCTAAATGAGACACAAGTCGGTGTAATCCCTCATTTGTCCAAGAGTGTTCTATCGACACTGTTTATGAACAAGAAGACGTTTCGACTTTTATTCAAAAATCTAGGTTCTGTTTCCCTTTTGTCCTGTTTTTGTAGAAAAAAAAGAGAAAAAGGAACCACAGTCATCTCACAATAGGATTTCTAGGGTAACAAAGAAGAAAAATTCAGTGTTCAGGTGAAACTTAATGCACGGTGTTAACAAATAAGTATGAACAGGGACATAGCCATTATCAGGAGGGCTAACGCCAGAAGGGCAGGGCTTACTACGCAACCCAAAGCAGCGATAACAGATCAGAGTATAGAGCTATGCATGTATTTTTTTAATTGAAAACCAGTGTCCATATGATCAGCACTGGCTGAAGATTTAAGCTCTGGATAATAAAAAGTCAAGTTTTTTTTGCAAGTTGGGCAAAACAGTGGCGCACCAGTTAGCAGTCTTGCCACACAGCAAGAAAGTCCTGGGTTTCGACTCCCGGGTGGCGTTGTTCCTTTATGTGTGAAGTTTGCATGTTCTCCCCAACTACAACTCCCCAAGGCTCCTCCCCTCTGGGGCCAGGACTCCCCCCGAAAAAGAGTCGTGGTACTTTCCTGGTTGAATAAAGGTAATTTAGAAATAAAATCAAAAATCAAATGAAATGCTTTGATAATTTAAAAGATTCCTTTGGCCTTGGAGAAACAGGACTGTGTTTTGGGACTGTCCTACTGTTCGGAAATATGCGACTGAAGACAAAGCACAGCAACCATCCCATGTGATTCCAGAACCATGTATTTGGGCCTCAAAACTCCTGCCATGAACACACATCAGTGGACTTCTTTGAAGCATAGTCTTAGCAGCAGGGAAAAAGGCCTTAACAAAAAAATAGATGACACAAATTTTTACAAACAATCAAGGATTGAACCGAATCTTTCAAACCAAAATTTCCCGCATTCTAGATCATTTTGGAGGGTAAATTAACTATGACACTTTGTAAGGTGAATATGGTCATCATTTTACTTCTCAGTCAAACTTATGGAGTCTTTATTTGAGAACCATTGCTCTGTTGGGTATTAGTGTTGGAAAAGAATGCTGCGATTCCCACAGTTTTATCACATCAAGCCAATAAATTACGATAATACCGTGGCTTTAAAGATGCACAACATTTCCTTGCTTGATAATCAACCTCATCAGAGCCTGCGTTAGGTCATTTTGATACATATCTCTCTCCATAACATTCTTGTTTTTGGATGACTGTGCAAAAAGCAAAGTGTGAAAAATAAATTGAGTTGATGACTTCATTCAGAGCATGAAAGGCGTGGGAGAGGGAGCGGACTTCTTAATATGTAAATGATCAAGTCAGAAAGTGGAAAACCAATTTCGATGGAACAGTGGCTTCTCAGAGTGAACATAATTCCATTGGTCACTGGCAGCTGGCTATGAAACATTTACACTCTTATAATAAAGCAAATACAATAGGCTTCTGGATAGGCTGTCCGGCCCGATACAATACAATGAATATCCACGGCCAATCGGGAAATGAATGCATAATATGAATGGTGGTAATCGGCAATGTCTTAGGATGTGTGCAATGGCAGAAGCTGTGTGTTATTTATGTAACATGTGCCGTGAGTGTCGGAAGCCTGCTGAGTCAGAAAGGCCTGTCAATTCAGTGAAAGGACACGCAGACACTATCGACAAAAGCGTGCAAGAAAAACTGGAAAAATAATTGTTTTCGGCACCTTTCCTTTTTTTTTTTTTTGGGAGGATTGCGACAAGGACTGCACGATAATGGAAATGATTGTGATATGGCTGTTAAGTGCTGCTATAAAAATATTCTTCTTCTTTTTGACACAATAATTTCAGTTATACTAAAACAAAAATGAACAACCCCTTAATGGATACAGTATGCCAAATTGCTTCAACATGAGAACAGACAAAACCAAGACTAAATCAAAGCTAATTTGGGACTTCATAAATCATTCGCCTTTTTTAACGTTTTAATTTAAATACAATCAATTTCCGCTAGATGGAGGGCATTTACTGTATGTTATTGCAATTTATTTGGTGCAATATTGATGCCTTTGCGGGATATTGTGCAGCCCTAAATGCAACTATTGGATTCAATACTTTGAAGTTATTGTCATTAAAAACAGTCGGACCATCGCCCACTGCAGAGTAATGATGTGAAATTCAATCAGTTGTCATTTTCTTACCGCTGACACAGATAAACCTGTAGTAGAGCAGCAGACAGGAGGCGCTGCGTGAGGTCTTCATTTGGCTCGCTGCAGCTGTGTCCACTGAAGCTCTGGGATTGCCTAAGATTGATTGTAGTCGACCAGTTAGTAACAACCCCCAAAATACCCCTATACCCCCCCCCACTCACTAACACACACACACACACACACACACACACACTCCGCCACTGTTCCTGACTATGGGAGCGCTCCTGGGACCCTCCCTCTCCGCTGAAGTAATATCAGCTGATAAATTGCCTTCCCTGGCACGATTACACTCCCTGTGGTCTACGGGGGCAGCGTTTCACTCCAACCCGGGCTTTGAGGGGAGCTCCCGAACCTGAGGCAATTTGTTACAGCGATGGTTACGAGATGATGGAACTAAATCAATACAGTATGAAGGATGGAGTCGTTATGTAGAACAAATCTGCAGTTTAATGAGTGGTGTATATCGGGAGTCAATTGGATTCAACTTTTAAATAAACTACTTAAAATTTGAGCCCTTTTGACTTTTGTGTCAGCATAAAATTTGGTTCCCCATGAGTCAAAACAGGCCAAACACACCTTGCTACAGTGTTAAATGTGAATCAAAATAAATAAATAGACAGTTTCTTTTGAAAAGTATAGGGATGTCAAGATGAATTGCCTAATAAGTAAAATTGTCATTAAAAAGGTCACAATGTAATTTTAGAAACAAAAATCTCCCCTTTTGATTGCTTATGTCGCCTTAATTTATGCAATCGTTAAGGTGACATTTAAATCCAAAAGCTGGTCACATACTAGAGGAATGGGATTTTTTTTTTAATTCCATAAATTAATAAAGGATTTGTTTGGTCACGGTGTCAATGATTGCGAATAATTTTAAAAGTGCAATTTTAAACTATAGACATCCAAAACAGTTCATACTATCACACTAGTCCATCCATTTATGTTTTATATTATTATTTTTATATTATTTTCAAGCCATTGTATTGTTCTAAACTGGATTAACAATCATCTTTGACCTCCTGTTCAAAATGTACTCAACTGATAGGTCCCACCCCCCCAGTGGCATTTAACAAGCAGTAGAATTTCAAGAACTATGTGACATTTTTAACCCTTCATGTATGACCGTGAGTCTGGATATATGTTTAAAAAAACAGAGCAATGGACAGTGATAACAGAAAGCAGAACATCACAGGATTACTCAAATATCCATGAACTCATCTGTAATCTTATATTGCGGGAACATGGATGGTTAAAAGATCATTGAAATGCACTGGTCCCCTTTAATCTGATCAACTATATTGACATAATCCAAAAAGTAGTCTCTGTTGTCTATATTTCCCAACCTTTCCCTAGACATTTGAACACTTTCTCAAAGGCTTTTCAAAGTCTGCAGTTCCGTGAAAAGTTATGTCGGAAAGGGACCATCTGCCAAAACTGTTGGATGCACTTTAATTATGGAGAGGGATTGTGCACACTGTCTGACTGTCCCGACAATATTCAAAAGGAATTAGCTGCTTGTGTTGAATTATAGATGAAAGAACACAAGGGATTGAGCTGGAGAGGAAGGCCACACGGTCTTTTCTAATGTTGGTGTAACCTGTAAAAAACACATGTAATTTTAGAGGCTTCTGGCGCTAACTACTCGACCAGAGTTGTGGGTTTTGCACTTAAATGCTCTTAGCAGAAAGGCACAGGAAAAACAATGGATGACGTAGTTTTGCAGTCATTCAATAAAGTAGGTCGAGTGTAGAATCAAGTGTGGAGACAAAATACAAGTTTGGCTTTGAGGATGCGTCAGTGATTGAAATTTCAACGTTATCAAATTCTTCAAAAAGACTCAAAAGAGACACTTGCGTTTCTTCAACCTGTTATGTTTGTATTTCTGTTTTTAATCAGCGCGCGGAGCCAGAGCTCAGAATGTACCCACAAATCCCAAAGTTGGTAGTTGTCTCCCAGCTCCAACCTGTGTATGCTGTTCTGTTTTTCTGTTCCCTTGTGCAAGACACTTTACCCACCTTAGCTCTGTCTAAAGCTAAGGTGTACAGTAGTGTGCCTCGAGGGGCTACAGTGGAATAAACAAAATAAACATATTCATAGGGACTTGGTGAGCATCCGTATCCTTAGACAGATGTCCAAGCTCTCCTGTCCTTGGACCCTCCTTCTCGGCCAGGAAAAACTACCAACCTCTTTGGGAAAAAGTAAAACCTGTAGGAGTTCCACAGTGAAGGAGAGATCCGACTCCCTCGGACGGACAGACGGACGCGCCTCAATTTGCAGATAGACGGTGGAGCTGGACCCACTCAGGAGGAGAACCAATTCTTCGAGGCTGATGAAGAACCGTTCATATGGAGTAGAGACCGTTTCTCCAGGCAGACCGTTTCTCCAGGCAGTTGAGGAGCATCGATGTGCCTGCTCCACTCCCGTCGGGGCAGTGGGAGAAAAAGAAGGAAAAGCGATGAACAAATTGCAAGTGAAATTAAAAATTAAATATTGTTTGATAGAAAAGGAGTAAGAAGCAGAGGATAGCATCGAAAACCAATATAACAAAACCATGAGTAGAAATATGGCATCTACAAAAGTTCAAAATTCCATCTAAATAAATAGAAGTCAATCCCTCAATCGTCCAGGAGGGATCCTTTGTTAAAAAAAAAAATTAAAAAAGTTTCACCTGGACAATGTTTGAAAAATTCCAAATGGAAGATCGGAAAAACAATGAAGCATCTTTGAGTGTCCAAAAAAGCCTGATATAAATCAAATTATTATTATTCAGTCTGGCACAAAAATAAAGACAAAATAAAAACTATGGCTGTAAGTCTGTGGTTGTTTAGTCGATTGATTGGTCAATGTTGCCTTAGTTAGTTGACCAACATATTTATCAGTTGACTGATATTTTATTGGGATTATAAAAGATTGATATGTGTAAAAGGAGAAGGCATGGAGTCAGTTTGTGCAGTAAATTGAGAGCAGTTTGGTTCAGATGCATGGTCCGATCATAGAGATAATAATTTTTTTAAATTTTTAAATTTTTAATCAGTGCACATGCTTTTATTTAATCCACTAAGAATGTCTTTAAAATCAGAATCAGAAGGAGTTTTATTGCCATCGTCAGTGAACACAATTGACAAACAAAGAACTTGCTTCGGCAATGGGTGCGACATGAATCAATAAATAATAATAGTAAAATTTAAACTATGATAAAGTAAAGCATGCATAAAAAATCTTAGATATTTGTACATTTTAGTCAATTACAACTCTTAAAAAAACATATTTAAAATGATATTAAGTAGTCATTTAACATTACAAGTTCTGTATGAAAACATATGGCTTTTCAAGTGTTTATCATGCACATTTCTGTAGCACCTGTCTTATCGCTCATGAGCTTCTTCAATCACAAAGTTCTCCAACAGCGCCTTGTTTCCCCTCAAGAGCGCCATTTAGATCGCTTTAATTAATCACTAAAACAACCAATGCACACGTAATAAGTGCTAAGTTGGTCAACCGTTAAGTGCTCCAGTGGGAAAAAAGCGTGAGGAATCTGGCAACCACAGAGGCATGGTCCAAACACTGGGGAAACAGAGCGTGCTAACATCCATGGAATAAGTGTTAGTTAGAAGAACGTGTTCAAGATGAGAACCTAAAGAAAGAGAAGAAGTGTCATAGGAAGCGGAAATGTTGGCAGAAAAGCATGTCCTTGGATAAGCAGACAAATTGTTGTACATTAAAATTATGAACGATGTCTTTGGTGTTGAATAATGGAACCATTTTCTGAAGCTGCTGTCAAAAGTTAAATATAATCGTGTTTGTTTTATTTAGGCTGACAGAGAAGATGTCAAACTTTGTGCCAGTTTTTCACCATAATCCAGGTAAACAAATATGCAATCTGACTCATCCAGCTCCATTTCAATCTGTATATAAAAAAAATGTGTTTATGCTTATATGGGAAAGGTCATTATGAATCTTTTTTAGATACAGCAACCAAAACTGGCCCGTCTACATCACGTAAATGTCACGTCCTTCAGGTTTTTTTTCTTCAGGTTCTAGTTACAAAAGTAAACTCCAAAGGAAACAGCCCAAATTATCAGTATTAAATCTTTTTTTTGTGATTTTGACAATTCAGTTTTTAGATTCATAGATTCATCTTCCTGTTCTAAGCCCACGGCAGGGAAAAGCCGTGCCCTAATACAGTATCTGCCCTGAATTGATAGTGGGTTGCACTTATACGCGACACTAATTTGTCAGTTGAAGATACAGTTTATTTTCCTGTGTGAATCCAGGCTACAATGACTATTATCGTTACTTTTACTGTTGTTTCACGAGTTAAAACAGGTTCACTTTCCACAGCCGTGTACAGTGATTCGTTGAAGCGTGTCTACACTCTTTGCTATAAAAAGAAAACAGAGCCAAAACCCCAACACTCACAATATCGAACCCATAACCGGATGGAATTCAGAAACATTGCTCTGCCACAAACGCCACAAACGCCCCCGATCTGCGCTAAATTGTCTCCGTACCGTATCGCCATCAGCCACCGCCAGATTACCTCCTTTTAAAGCCATATTCTCTCTAACTGTCTTTCTCTTTCTCCTCTCCTCCTCCCATCCGCTCATCTCCCTGACTGGCCATAAACGTTCAATCTCCAGCTCCTTCCAGCCCTCTGGGAACTTATCAGGCCAACGATTTCTCCTCGAGCTGTTGTGGACATTTGGCGTGAAGGTTCCTCCGCACAATCCCCCAAAGAAAGCCCACAGTATCAACCTTGCATGCTTTGTCTGAAATAATTAGACTATTCATTAGAATCGGATAGCATGTCGCTACATAAACCTGCTTAGGGAAGGGAAATCCTAATTGGTGTCTGGTCCTACCAAGTCCCACCTCTCCTGAGACCACTTCTATGGAACTAAATGTCTTAAATGGCATGTTTTTGCACATCCTTATCAAACTAGCTTCCCCACCATGTGTCAGAAGTGTTTCAAAGTTTGATTTTCAATATACCTTGTCCTTGTCTTTCACTGCCAGCGCCAGCAGTCACTCAAAACCGCCTGATCTCGAACCGGAGAATTTGATGTGGCAAAAAAAAAAAAAAAAAAAAAAAAAAGCATAGGATTTCCGAGTCTAGTTTTTGACACATTGCCAGAGAACAACTTTGAAAACTTTCTAAGTGTTGAAAATAGCAGCAGTGTCTTAGCCACAATGTGCTTCTCTGTGCATAGCTGTAACCTGAATATATATACGCAGACATTCTTATCCCCAACTCACTTAAAATATTGTTTTGAGAAAACCATAAGTCTGAAATATTTTCTTCGCCCGGCAACGGAAATCATGACAGTTTTGCTAAATTCGCAGAAGTGATTGACAGAGCACCATTATGCATTGTTATAATTGCTCCAAACTAGATGTAATGTTCTCTATGATATTCATAATTAGTCTTCATTAAGATTTCTTTCATTAAGAAGTCTTTCTCGAGCAGTTTCAATGGGAGCGTCAGCGCTTTAACCCAACAAACATTTGGCAAAGATGAGATGTTACAGCGTCATCAGTCCAACTTTCTATGTTTTTCAGCCATTTGCTTTGATGTGTTTGTCAGTGTTTTCTGGATTGATTTTGTGGTCCATAAAGATCAGATTTTATGCTTAGAAGGTTTTGAAATGTGGGCGTGTGTGTAAAAGTTCAACAGGTTACTCCTCCTGCTGCCATAGAGGTTTTAGTTGCTAATGAAAACAAATAAACTCCAAAGGAAACGTTGTTTTACTGCCCAAATCATTTTTTTGTGATTTTGAGCTTTCAGGTAATTTGTTACAATTTAGAATTCAGCAAAGAGCTTCCTGTCATAAATTCATGAAAAACAATGGTGTTTGTTTCCAAATCAGTGAATGAAAGATGTTTGGAACACTTTTGTAATAGTTGCTTGCAGGTCTATTTACAGGTGAGGTACGAAGCCTGAGGTATTTTTGGTTTAAAACTATTAAAATACAATCACACAATGAACCCGTGTTTTCCAGAGCCTTAACCAGGGGCCCCTGCTAGCCATTTGGGGGCCCTCAGCAAAAAATGCTCAAGTGGTGCCCACAGGCCCCAACCCCCCTTATTTCTGATGTATTTAAAAACAACATCTATTTCATTTGATATAATATTGCATAAATCACAATCCTTGACGGGAGGTCATATCATTTTCTGCATTCTGGTGCATTTCAAGATGTAATATTATTTGCAATTTCTCAGTTTATTATGAGGGCCCCCCACAGTCCCTAAATGTCCCTGCTCCGCCCCGGCTGCAGCGCCACCCGAAGCCTTCTCTCCAGCTGCTCTTCTGCAGAACAGATTGAGGCTCTAGAAAACACTACAGGCTGGCAAACTATTTACACTTTCTGTTCCATTTATGAAAACATGATTTAGACATTTGTAAGAAGTTCTAATACCACTTTGGCTTTGTGCGCGCCATGGTGACAGCTCCGCAGTTCGGCGCGCCAGCTCAACAGATCACACATCTTGTTTCATTTCGCACTTTTTCACAGTTTCGAATCCAATTTTTCCATTTTGCTCTCGTTTTGTTCTCAACTGTTGCCCTGGATCTCTCTGTTTAAACTGTGGCTTGTTACAGTGAAGCTGCCTGTGCGCCCAAGTTACTCCAGTTCTAGAATTAGTTTTGAAATGATTAATGAATTAAAGACAAAGTAGGCCAAAGCTGGTGGTGCTGGTGGTATGGGCCCCTCGGAGCTCTTGATGCCCTCCGCACCTACGCAATGGGGAAGCGGCGGCACTGGCCTTAACCTGCAGACATCGAGGACACTCCCTCAAGTGTTTCAGAGGCTGCATTAGCACTGATTCAGCTTTGGAACTGGCAACACAAATGAGAGACTTATGTGAGGCTCGTTCTGCTTTTAGATGTGCATAATTGTTTACAATTGTTTTTATTTAAGAATACATCAACATTACAATTATTATCGGTAAAATTAGTTTGGATTTGAACATGGCAACTCAGATATAATAGAAACAATATGCACCGATACCTACTTTAAGATTGTGTGTTTGTTTGTTGTTGTTTGTCTGTTGTGTTTGGTTGGGGATGTAATGTATATTCATAGAAATATATGATTGATGTTTGGAGTATAAAGACAAATTTCAAAGTCTAGTAATGTGTTTAAACTGTTTACTGGCCCCGCTCTCTCGTGCTCGGTTTCTCTCTGTCTATCTTTCTTTCTTTTCGCTCTCTCTTCTTTCTCTTTTCTCGTCGCAAACGTTTTGTCTCTTCCTTTCTCTCTCTCTCTTTCACTCACTCTCCCCAAAACAACCTCTAACTGTCTTGCTCTTTCTCTCTTTCGTCTCTTTCTCTTTTTCTCTCTTTTCTCTCTTCTTCTCAAGGGGTGCAGGATTCTCCATACCCTCACCTCTCTCATCTCTCTCTTGTCTCTTCTCTCCTCATAATCTTCTAATAATCTGTTTGATCTCGTTCTCTCTCTCTCTTCTCTTTCTCCTCTCTCTCCTCTTCATCTCTTGGTCGCTCTCTGTCCTGATTATCTCTTTTCCTTCTCGGTCGGTCTTCTTCCCTCTCTAATCTCTTTTTCTTCGGAGTTCATGCCTCACCGTTTTCTCCTGGTGGGTGCAATTTTCCCTCTTGCGGCAAATTTCTTCGCGTCTTCTTTCTCTCTCGTCTTTCTCCTTCTCTTTTCTCTCTCTCTCTCTCTTGCTCTAGTCACTACGATCTGCGCCTCGACTTGTCTTTCTCTCTTCTCTTGTCTCTCTTCCCTCAGTCTCTTCGGTCTTCCTCTGTTCTTCCTTTTGGCCTAGGCTCTATCTCCTCATCTACTCTCTTCTCTCAAGATTCTCGGCTCTCTCCTCCTGTATCTCCCTATTTGTTCTTCTCCTTTCTTCTTCTCTTATCTCTTCTCTTCATGTCTCAAGTCTCTCTGGTCTCCTCTGTTATTTGTGTAGTATATCTTTTTTTGGCTCTGTGCAGGACAGGAATCATATTCTGTGTACAATTTTTGAAATGGTTGGCTTCACTGGCTTACAACTTCCATATGGGTCTCTCTGTTGTATCACAGAGGAATGCTGTGGATGGAGGGAAATAAAGGTACACTTAAAAAAGAGAACGCAACAATGAAAAAATAAAAGTAGTAAATACCGATACATTGTAGCTTGGTTTAAATTAGTAGAAATAATAGTTCAAATCTGCATTTGACAAACGGATCTCTTTTAATGCTGCGCGTTGAATTCCACACCTTGAAAGTCTTAACGCTTGAATAAATTCTTTTCAAGTTTTTATCACATAAAGTTTTGATAGGTTTCTAGGTCTCATTCTGGTGCCAATTTATACTTAGATATTAAAAGAAGTTAGTTCAGGACAGTCAACAGAATTATTTTGCAGGCACGTGCTTTGTTGTGTGATTTCCTTCCATTTGTATGTTTCTTCAGGTGTTGACATTCCCGAACTAATTATAAATTAATGAATTGGGAAATGAAAGCAGAGTTATAGTGTCCATGACTATAAAGTGAATATTTCCTGACGCCATCACAGTGATACATCCAGCGGAAGGGCAATGAGAGAGTGGACTCGATACAAGGTACGATCGCTCTTGCTGGGTGTTCATAATTGAAACCACAAACTTGACTGGACTCATCACAACAGACGCACTGTAGAGGGAAGAGCCAGAGTCGACTCTACCTCCTGAGGAACCTTCTAAACGACTCGGTGGTGGCATCATCCCTACCTGTACGTGGTGGTGTGTCTGCTGGAGCAGCAGCATCACAGCGAGAGAGAGAGGAAGAAGCTGGACAAAAACAGTCATCAAGAAGAGTCCAGCTCCGTCCTGGGCTGTGCTCTGGACTCTGTGCAGGAGGTGGGGGACAGAAGGGTCCTGGCTAAACTCACGTCTATGCTGGAAACCATGTGTCTCACTCCCTGCAGGACACTCTGTCCACTCTGATAAGATCACCTTTATTTGTCCCACAATGGGGAAATTCCAGTTGTTGAAACACAGGGTACAGAAACGGAATTATGCACAGTATAATAATAATAAAAAAAAGAAAACTCGTACAATCTTAATAACTCCTATTTACAGCTGTCATAGGGTGGACACAAAATATTGCAATATTATCTGTCTTGCTCCTCGTATTTTTGTGGTTATTTAGTATAAGTCTATTTTTATCTTTATTCAGTTCAGCCTTTTTTTTTTATTAGTGCCCTATTTTTTTCCCTATTATTATACCGAGCGAGAGGCCGATTAGTGCCGTAAGGCTTGGGATTGAATGTGAGCAATCCACTCCTCATGCACGTCCCGTGCATACTAATTAGTAGTAATAAAATTTAACATTACTGTTGTAAATGTGCAAAGCTTGTGCGAAATTGCGCACGGGAGTGCACCGCAAACGAGCGCTTTTGACATGGGGTTGATGGCGGCGCGAACCGTCTGTGCCAAGAATTTCCAAAAAAAATTGCCTTTTGAATGGGGACCACAAAATTTAGTTATTTCAAAATGTTTTTTACAAAAATTTTGCACAATATTAATTTTTTTGGCATACCAATCAAAAAGTCAATGAGACTAACGCCGTAACAAATATGACATGTTGGAAGCAATCGCCAAATCTCTGAAATTTGAACCATGCTTACACTTTCTACTTTAATAAACTCCTCCTACTCCAATTAACATAACATTTGATGAGACTCATCTTTAGGGAGTGGGCCATCAAAGTTATCCCACTTTTTCTTTAAAAATGATGGTCTTTGTACGGTGCAGCTGCGAACTTTTTTTCACAAAAGATATTGACATTTTCAGTACACAATAATGCCCCTATTTGTAAAAAAAAAAAAAAAGGGGAGAAAGCACGATAGTGCCATAGATTCGGCAGTAGGTGTAATAAAAGGAGGAAAATTGGGGCGCCAATTAGCTCTCCCTCCTCTTGCGTTGCGAGCCGGCTGCGTGGTGAGGGCAGTTCATTGCCGCTTGTGGCTATATTTTTATTATTACTGTTTCATGTTGCAGTTTAACTGGATTTTTGTGCTCTGACAATGGCAATAAACCTCTTTCTGATGTCCTCAGAAATGTTTTAGCTGTATTAATAATATACAAATAATATGTAGGTATGATGGTTTATGCCTTCATCTACCTTTTTGAAATGGCCTTTTTTGTTTTGCTCATCTTTCATAACATCACTTTACATCGGAGACACGGCTAGTCTTTGTAAAATTCCAGCACAGTGTATTTAAAAATCCTTGTGTTTTATTATTCCCCTCATCTTCCTCTTGGATGTTTAATCATTAATTTCTCTTCCAGGCACTGTCTCTCCAGCACTTGGCCTACTTTTTGTGTCAGTGCGCCTCTTCATTACTACAGCTCCATAGGCATTAGCAGCTGAATTAACAACGCGCTTTCCTCCGTTGCTGCCATTATCGCCCAGTCACCCCAACATGGATTTTAGTGAGGTTTTACAAAGTCCATTGCCTAATTAAAGCTAGTACGACCAGCTTGAGTTCCCTTTTCGTGTAGCTGTACCTGAATTCTAAGCAGCTGACGTGTTTGTGTTAAAAGCCAGGAGTCGAATGAACAAGGAAAGTGCATCTTCAGCCTGAATAATGGATATCAGCCATATTGTGGATGGAAACGCAGTAATGTGGTTGGGTCTGGTGAGCGTTTCTCCTCACAAATTTTTAGTCTTCGCTCAGAAATTTAGGCAATTTGGATAGAGAGCACAAGTGAGTGATGTTTGTACCTGGTTGTGCTCTGCAAAAGCAAAATATGTTCATTATAATATGAAATAAAAAATAAATCATAATTTAATTTTTTGTTTGAATAGTTTTAGATTTATTTATGAGACTTTATTAGAAGTTTTTATTTTTTAAATTTTCATGTATTTAAGAATCCAGATCTGAGGCCAAAGATTTTTTTCTGATTTATCCATTTTTAAATGAGTAGTAATAAAACAGTATTTTCTGTTATGTATTATTATCCATACATACATACCAAATATCTGCCGTATTCCAGCTGCTATTTGTCTCATATCTTAATTTTCTAAGCTCGGGTCCTCTACCAGAGGCCTGGGAGCGTGAGGGTTCTGCGCACTATCTTTGCTGTTCCTAGTACTGCACTTTTGGACTGAGATGTCTGATGTTTTTGGCCTTTACCTTCCATACCTTCTCCAGCTCCTCTCTGAGCCCTTGGTATTTCTCCATTTTCTCATGTTCCTTTTTCCTGATGTTGCCATCAGCTGTTTCCACGTCAACCACAACGGCTTTCCTCTGCTGTTTATCCACCACCACAATGTCTGGTTGGTTTGCCATTACCATTCTGTCAGTCTGTGTCTGAAAGTCCCACAGGATCTTGGCTCGGTCATTCTCTACCACCTTTGGGGGTGTTTCCCACTTTGACCTTGGTGTTTCCAGTCCATACTCTGCACAGATGTTTCTGTACACTATGCCAGCCACTTGGTTATGGCGCTCCATGTATGCTTTCCCTGCCAGCATCTTACGCCCTGCAGTTATGTGCTGGATTGCCTCTTTGCACAGCCTACACATTGGGTCTTGTCTGGAGTGGTAGATCTGTGCCTATTGCTCTGGTGCTCAGGGCCTGTTCCTGTGCAGCCATGGAGTGTTCTTCTCTGCTGTCCTTCAGTCCAGCCCACTTTTTGAACATTGCCATCCCTCTGAACTATAGAACTATGTACTTTGGCCTCAAAACTCCCGCCATGGACACAATGAATGGATACCTTTGGAATATACACCGCTCAAAGAAATGAAGGAAACTCTTGAACAACATAATGTAACTCCAAGTTTTTAATCAAACTTCTGGAATATCAACCTGTCCAGTTAGGAAGCCACACTGACTGTGAATCAATTTCACCTCCATGTTGTGCAAACAAACAACAAGTGGAAACGAGAGGCAATTAACTATGACTCCTCTAAAAAAGGAATGGTTTTGCAGGTGCTGACCACAGAGTATTTCCCTTTCTTCATCCTTGCTCCCTGAGTTTAAAAAAAAAAATTAAAATAATTCTAGTGTGCATATGTCTGCCCAAACAGCCAGAAACGGACTCCATGTCCCCACGTCCACAAGTGGGGCCTGTGCTCACTGTGCAGTCCGATTGGCATTTGCCAGGGAACACAGAGATTTGCAGATTTGCCATTGGCTGTGCTCTTTACAGATGAGAGCAGGTTCATCCTGAGCAGATGTGACAGACAGATACTTAAGATAATGACAGATACTTAACTGGGACTGGCCTATTGTTCCCTGGCGTTTTCATCAGAGGTCCTATTGTTCCCTTGGTTTCAGCAAACAATTATAAACAACTAGAAGGTTGATTCAATGCCAGGGAACAATAGAACAATAGGCCCATCCCAGTTAAGTTTCAATGGGCCATTAGCAGGAGGTCCCGCCCTGTGGGCAGGGCTTTCACAGTGTAGGATATAAACAGGAGTTCTCAGACTTGTTTCACAGATTGAGAATGACTCTTGGATGAGAGTTGAAACGTTTCGTTTTTTCTAAAACAGAGTCCAGATGAAACAACTGAATCTTCTTCTACAATGGAACACTCCTGGACGAATGAGGGATTACACCGACATAAATTCAAATACAAATTTAGATCAATTTAAGGTAAAAACGGATTCAATTGTCTCATCACCCAGCCCCAGTCCCAGCATCTTGTATAAATAGTGCCCTGTACCAAAGCGCTACACAGGTATAAACCTCCCTCTAGGTTAATAGATTTAGAGCTCTAACTCGGCCTGTATTAATCAAGCAATAAAGACGAGCCAGTGGAATTTGTGCCAAATTGTGTGGAGAGCACAACCAGCTGGACACGGCCCACCCGCTTCTGTGGCAACAATGTGGGCCGGACTCTTTACTGGAGACCGCAGCCCACATCACTCACGTTTATAAAAGCAGGGGCTTCACATAGTTTAACAAGACATTTATGTGTCAGGGGGGCCGCATTACATAACCATAAAGACAGGAGGTCCACAAATCACCACAGCTTAACCAACAAGAGGGAAGCCTTTGCGTCTGACAGGATAGACTGGAGAAGGCGGCTGGGGACTTGAGCATTGTTTTAATAGTCATTTCAACCCCCAAAACAAAGTTATACAAATTATTCTCAACCACATAAAAGTACTTCATTCTTATAGGGTGGAGAAAAGAGTAGGGAGGTCGGGCAGCCCAATATTGGAAATTATTGCCTCATGCAATCAAATCAATCAATGCCAGTTAAATGCTGCCGTATTAATATTTCTGATGCGTACAAAAATGTCTTCTATAAAGTAAACAAAGTTTTAGAATGAAGTTGTGTTGCATTTGTATTTAAAGATGTCTGAGACGTGGCCGACACTTCAAAAATGTCTAGAATGAGTAATTTGTCAGAGATGTGTCTGCGCAGAGCAGGTCAGGGTTTCTTCTAGGAATGCACCAATATATCGGCCCAGTATTGTTATAGGCCGATATTCAGGTCATTGAGTAATATCAGTTTCAAAACCACCGATATTATGTTACGCCTTGGTAGTGAAAGAGTTAACCCTGCTTCCCCTTCACAGACGGGACGAAAACAACAGCTCTGTGGACAGGGACTGCGTTATTCTAACAGGACAGACTCTAAACTTTAATCCAGTCTTTGAGTCAAAAGACTCATAAATAACAAAGTTACAGACTTTTAAAATCTTCAGAAAAGTTTTAGACAAAACGCATTAAATATGCTATTACGCTATTAATTCACTTGTGACCCTTGATAAATGCAATGATTTTTTCAGACATTATTTGACTAGTTTTCCTCTAAACGATCAGTTTAGGCATGTTTACTCCAAGTAACTTTAGTGTGAGAGGTTTAAAGAAGAGACGTGTGATCAGACATCAGAGTCTGAGGAGGAGAGACTGAGTGTGTGATCAGACTGAGGAGAGACTGTCTCTGCTGTTACAGGAGGAGGAGGACAAGATGACGACACATGGAGGTTTAGAGAGGCACTAAAATCTTAGAAATAATCTAAAACAGCGTGAAGGCTAATTTTACTCTGATACAGAATAATCCATGTTTTTGCTTACCTAAACAGTGTTACATAAATGATAGCCTATCAAACTTTGTGTTCTCACTGATTCTACACTTTGTAAAATAGATTTGATCCTTATTTTAGAATAAAAAATGCATTCGTTTACAGCTTTATCTAAAATACCAGTGTTTTTAAAATAACCAAACGGCGTATGAAAAAAATACCTGCCTAATATCGATTATTGGCCTAAGCTTTCCCCATAACATCTGTATTATTCTAAAATTTCCTTATCAGTGCACCTCTAGTTTTTTTTCCAATCTGTGGGTCTCTGACCCACCTATTTAAAAGTTGCATATTTAAATGCAATGCATCTTAATTTGGACTACAATTTGAAGTCAGTCTGAAAAAGCACCTAAATGTTTTAACTGGTTACAACATCTGGAATTTGCACCTGTGCAATAATGCAAAAACATTTTTCTAACATTTCTGGACATCAAGAAGATTAAATAATTTCCTTTCTGAACACCCACAATTTGCCTTTTATGACAGAAGAGCAAAGAAAAAGGTGCACTCGAGACTAAAGAATAATAATGTCCAGGGAGTGATGGGTTCACCTCAGAGTAGTATGGAAGCCCTTATCCAACTTTTAACTGGGCACTTAAAAAAGACTCAGACCCCTTCCTAATTGGAAGAGAAAGAAAAGAAAGCTTTTGATTCTGTTAGCTGACCTTATTTATTTAAAATCAATTATCTAATAACAAATATTGGGGCTCTTTACGACAGCCCAACATCAAGAATCCTAATTAATGGGCAATTGACAGTCTTTGGAAAGGGGGGTGAGGCAGGGCTGTGCTTGGTCCCCCCTTTTGTTCCCCCAAATGGAATCTCTTAACTATTTAGGTGTGGTCCTGCATAAAGAAGTGTTAACAATCTTTTACATTTTTCAAATGTATAAAGAACGGTGAACAAAAATATGTGCATACAAAACAAAACCAGAGAGAATAACAGACATAAATCAAAAGACATCCCAGAAATTAATAAAAATACACAACTGAACCCAAACAAATGTCCCACTTTGCTCTCAGTCCGTCAATTGTCCATTTTCAAATTGAGTCTGAATGTAATTTTTTCATTTGTCGAATGTCTAGTATGTCAGTCCAGTCCTTGACTGTCGGTGCATTTTCTGCCATCTATTTTTTGTGAGGGCCTTTTTTCCTGTCAGGAGGATGCTCCAGAGATAACTACTGGTTGTGTCCATGGCAGGAGTCCGAGGCCTGAATACATAGTTCTGAAATCCATTGGGATGGTGAGGTCATAAATAGTCTCTAAGCCCTTATTGATCTCAGTCCAAAACTTGTGAACAACACGACAGTCAAAACACATAATAGTGGTTTGCCTCCTGGCTGCCACATCCTCTCCAACAGTCTGCATTTCCTTGTGATTAATGCGCACTTTGACAAAGGGTAATCTTTTAAAGGGATGGTAAATATACCTCTCATGGGGTTGCATTTTCCTCCAAGGATGATTTAATGTGCCTTCATTATTTCCAAAGGTACATGTACCCTAAACATACTATTAACACTATATAGGCCTATTATATAGGCCTGTATAGTGCCTAATAATAATTTATTATGTATAGATGTGCAATATATAGCAGGGAAGAGAGAACCTGTTCATTAACTTGACTAGACCCATTCATACAGATGACTATTTTGAAAATAACAATAACTAGACTAAATATTAGAAGGTTGATCTTATAATCACATAATAAGACAAGCTCCATGGTAATGGTGGGAGGAGGGGCTTGAGACGTAGAAAAAGTCAGCTTTCCTTGCAAACTGCTCTGTGAAGGACAAACGGCGTGAACAGTCTCCTCCTCCTGCTCTTCGGCCTGACTCCCTCTCCTCTCTTGCCTCCCTCATATGAGCGTTCTATGGCTCCGCTGTTGTCTTGTGTTGTCGGCTCGCGCCGCGGTGTGCTCCTTCCAAAACTCACTGAGAAAGCGGGCAAAATAACAACTGTAGGCTCCTCTCACTGATTGTTACTCATGGTTCACTCGCGCTGTTGGGGACCTCCATGTGCGGACTGGTCGCTCAGCGTGCGCATCTACTGTTTCTTAGCGGCAGACGATAAACTTTGCTTTGGTATTGACTGCCACTTCTTCCGAGATCGACTGGTAGATCGTGATCGACGCAATGGGCACCCCGTCCTACTATCTCTCATGACATGTCTAGACTAATAAATGATAAAAACACTAAGACTATTTGAAGTAGTATTTTAATGATGGCGCTACCTCAAATATGGGATGAAGTTGGGTTTTAGGGATGTTTTTTTTTTTTCCCCCCCATGTCAAATCGGATGGCGGGCCATTTTGATTTCTCATGTTAGGGATGGCGTCCCCGCCAAACCCCTGGGGTTATGGGTTAGGGTTAGATAACCCTCCAAATATGTGATTTTGTCGTTTTCCACTGAGATGTACATATACTTTCCCACTTCATCAGCCGGAAGCAAGTGACCCTCTCTTTCCCATTTACCCTTAATGTAATCAGTAGAGTGAGTGCCCTGATTTGTTAATACATTTGTATAATTTAGATATTAATTCCTTTGAAAGTTCAGATTTGTATGCTTTAATAAATATTTCGGTCAAAGGGCTATGATGATCATCATGCCTTTTTGATTCCTTGGCTATAATAACTCCTTATTTGTAAATACCTAGAAAAGTCCTGTTTCTCAAAGTATTCTTTCAGATCTTCAGATGATTCTCCTTTACAATCTGGTAAAAGACCATTATACCTTTTGTTGTTCAGACTTTAAATCTTCACATTGCACTGTTGGGTGTGAAATTTTGATTGTAAGTCAACCAATTTAAGATTTTAACATCATTGTAGTTTGCATGTTTTGATTAGCTCCTTCCATGTTGCAAGAACATTAATCTGAATATTTTTCCATTGAAATTCATATTCGGGGTCACACCAGCAACGCTCTTTTTTTGAGCGGAAATAAAGTAATTTTCCAAACAAGGCAAACCCCAGCCTCCTTTTTCATTTGGTAATTGTAAGGTTTTGAATACGTGGTTTTTTCCCCCCTGCCATATGAATCTTGAGATTGCTTTATTCCACTCATCAAACCTTCCGGTTGGGGGTGGAAACTGGAAGAATCTGGAACAGATAGGATTGAAACAATACAAAATAATATGTTTTGTCCAGATCTCTCTTAGACTGAAACTTAACTTTGGAATAAGATTAAATTTTTCGAGATCCTTTTTCATAGTAGCAAAAACGGAGGGGTATAATTTTTCCTCTATAATTGTTGATAGGTCTCTATGGAGGACCACACCTAAATATCTAAGGGATTCCATTTGCCATTTAAATGGGTAAGTCGTTCTAAAGGTCAGAGAGGGATGCCAGAATGAGATCAATTCAGTTTTTTGTTAATTTAATTTGTATCCGGACATTGCACCATCTTCTTGAAGAAAATGCATCACATTGGGTATGCAAATTTCTGGTCTGGTCAAATACAATAGAACATCATCTGCAGCATGCAATTTTATGTTCCGTCCCATCAATTGTAACACCGTGAATTGTTTTTGATTGTCTAATAAATTGGGCCAATGGTTCCAAATACAAAAAATAACAAAGCAAACAGGAGGGGAGACCAGGCGCAGCCCTGCCTGATCCCCTTTCCAGAGTCAGTGGATCTGTCAGATGATTTTAATTCTTGATGTTGGACCAACGTTAAGAGCCCCATTATTTATTATAATTAGATCATTGATTTGAAATTTGTTTAGCACTTTAAATAAATATGGCTAGCTAACAGAATCAAAAGCTTTTTCTGCGTTCAGACTTATTATGACTGCTCTGTTTTTGTTTTTTATGTATTTGGCCCATTATATGTGGCTTAATGTTGTTGGACATGTTTTCCTGAAACAAAGGGTCATTAAGCAGACTGGCACTGAACCTCCAAAGTGTGTTCTGTCTTTCCTCCAAGTCAACAGAAATGTAGATAGGAGCATGATCACTTAAGTCTATTGTGCCTATATCTGCTTCAGATTATTGAAAATATAAATGTAGTCTATTGTGGAATAGAGTGTATGTGGATTTGAGGGGTTCATAGGGTTCATTTCCCTCCCATATGTCAATCAGTCCTAGAGTCTTCAATAAGAGACAGAACTTCTTGTTAATTGTTCCTCCAGTGCCTCTTGAGTTCGACACGTCCAGTGTAGGCTGAATGCGAAGATTCCAATTGCCGCCACAAATTGGGGTTCACTCAGAATGGTTTACAATCAGGTCCGTGACATCAGCATAGAAAGTGATATCGCCCCCTGGTGAAGCATACACATTTAAGAGTGAAAACCTTTCCATTAATATTACCTTTGACCAGTACATATCTGCCTTCTTTATCCTTACATTCAAAACTGTTCAAAAGCTATTCAGTTTGAAATCAATATTGCAACTCCTATGTTTGCCCCTGTATGATGAATAATAGAATTTTTTTATGACAAAAAGTCATTTTTGATGTTCAGTGTCATTCAAATGTCTCTCTTGTAAATATATATTGGCGATTCTTTCTTTTTTCATTTGTTACAATTTTTGTTTGTTTAATTGGGTTCAGTATGCCATTCACATTAAAGGATGCTACTTTTAACACTTATGATACCATTGGGTTGGTTGTATTGATCGTACCATTGACAACATTCGAATATTTTTAATCTCACTGGTCGAAAACAACAAACATACACAAGAACCATCGGACAACAACTGAAAAGGTAAAAAAGAAAACACAAGGGTTCATGTTGGAAATAGGCATCGAACCCAAAACCTGATCAAAAAAAGATTGCAAAAGGGAGGGAAGTCCAAACCTAGTGAAGGGCCAGCCCAAAAAAACTCCCCAGGCACTCCTGACACCAATCCTCGAAACGAACTAGATATATAACCTCGCTGGCTCACCACGTCCCCCTGCTGCACTTTGCATGTATTTTCCAATTTCCCACAAATCCAATCTCCCGCATTTGGTACTTCGATGAGTAGATGTACTTAAACACAAACTTGATGTACTAATGCAGACAACCAACATGGGACATAAAGTCTGATGTTAAAAACAAATACATCATGTCACTATCATCGGTCTCTTCAAATTAACAGAAGTGTCTCACGATGTGACCACAACCCAAACTCACCCATACCCCACACTGTTGGCTCCATCTCTTGTGGTGTTCAGTTCTCTGTGTTTTATATCTTCCTTAGTTGCACCTTTGCTTCTCCCGGTGTTCAAAGCACGTGTTTTTTACCCTCAAAAGTCGCCAGAAGAGTCGAGGGGTAAAAAAACTTGTGTCTCAGTTTTCTCTTCCTGAGCTCCTCACAAATGTGGTTGAACTTTTGCCGTTGTTGGCAAGCCTCTTGGTTTGCACAGGTGACGTGGTCTTTTGATTGTGATGGGAGAGATTTCAAGGAGCCATTCCTGAGCCATCAAGGAGCTCAGGAATAATCTTCTCCAAAAGGCTCTCTGTGTCTTTTCCTCCCTCTCCTTATTCTATGCCCACAAGCCTCAGGTTAGGACGACGGGATCTGGACTCCCTCCAAATCCAGGGTTTTATTTTTAATTTGTTGTTCTCAGACTCCAGCGTCGTCACCCTGGCCCGCAGCTAGAGCTGCAACGATTACTCGAGTAAATCGAATAATTCGATTACAAAAAAGCTTTGATTATTATTTTATTGCCTCGATGATTCGTTTAATTTACATATTTTTGCGCTTTTGTTTCACACGGAGCTTGTTCCGCTCGGACGAAGGCGCAACAGGAAGAGAGTGGCGCGTTTTAAACCTTCAAGTGCGACTCGGAACAGTTTTGATGGGTGAAAGAGCCATGGATTTATTATAATAATCCGGAGCTGCAACTCTAAACACCGCATCTAGCTCCGCCAACCGCGGACCCCCGCGCTCCCCCCTCAACCACTCTGCTTCCCAGTCACAGTCGTACTTTTAAACAATCAATGCACATGGAAACGGCACGGAGGACCGCGGTTATGTTAGAATAATCTGTTGTGAAACAAAGTCTGCGATGCAGAGGCCAAATTGACCGGCACACGGCGCCAAAATGCAGAGCTCAAAACGTCAGGACCACTGGTCCCACCCAACATAACGTTTTACAAATGTCTTATTTTAAGTGATGTGACAGCGCTACTGTAACTGTTTACAGTCTATGACAAGTTAATTAAGTCCTTTATATATATTCTTTATATACAGACAGAACAGTTTGGACTGAAGTGAAATGTTGCTGTTTTGGGGACAAATTTATATGAAATTAAGAATAAAATGTGTTATTTTAAGCAGAAATTCCTTATTTTGTATTTGTTTATTACTATGAACTATAACGTTTATCTAAAAAATGATTTAATATGTGTTTAAATGGTTTACTGAATGTACAAAAAAATTACTCGATTAATCGAAGAAAAGAATCGATAGATTACTCGATTACTAAAATAATCGATAGTTGCAGCCCTACCCGCAGCGCCTCCGTCTTGGCTCTTCTTCGACCGTCCGCATTACCTGAAACACGCTGCTCGACTTACGCCACGTGTCCACTGTTTATTCTGTTTTTTCCACTGCAGCCCCTCGAGGCAACTGCTGTTGTGATTTGGGGCGTTACAAAAATAAATTGAATTGAATGTGTGCTCCGCTTACTCCCTCTGCTTTCAGCTGAGCGGCCACTTCGTCAGACACGACCGGGGTTATGGCAGCTAACAACTCAGCTCTAAGAAACTCCATGGCACGCTGCATTTCAGACATCCTGAGCCATATCTGACGACCAGTTATATTCTCTTCCCCCTTCTGATGCAAAGAAGTCGTGAGAATCTTCATCTCGGCCGACAGGGCCCCGCTTCTCCAGCAGGGAGGGACCGCGGCTATCCGCCTCAGACTCGCTAGCCATGCTAGCCTCATTAGCTTCGTTAGGTTGTGATGCGGGCTGTTTTCCAACGGGGCCATGGACAGTCAGCTTTGCTTGTTTTGGTCCCGAAGCGTTACCAGACTTGCATCTTCCTTGTTTACGCATCTCTTGTTGTTGTTCTTTGGGATTATGTGGGTCAAACGACGATTTTAAAGCCAAGTTTTTACAGCAGAGGTGTGGGGGCGTCAGCTCAAAGCACCGCCATTACCGGAAGCCCTTGATGCCCTTTTTCACCCATTTTAAGCCCAAGGAGGAGTTTGTAAAATTATGAAGTGTAAACATGTGCAACTTCCAGCTTTGTGCGATTTTCCCATTGGAATAACATGGGAGGTTTCTGTCTTCAGTACGACTACGTCATAAGAAATATGACGGGGTCTGATTGATTTTTGTGATTTGGACACCCAAATAATGTTTTTTCAGAAATTCTGAAAAACACTCTTGCCTGGATCCACTCATTGTGAAAAAATTTAACAACTCTCTTCGGTTTGTGCTAATGATAGCAATTTGCATCGTACGTAAACAATTGAACGTACAAAATGTTTTTGATAACTTTTGATGCCCCTCTTCTCTCGATGAGGAAGGGTGTTTTTGAGGCCAGTGGGCGAAACGCCCTAGGAGGAGTTAAAATTCAACATGTGGAAAATTGCTGACTCAGCGATTTGTAGAATTTTTATCCAATATGTCACTTTCACTGGAAGCCAAAACCCATGAACGGGCAACAGCCAGAGCTACCAAAAGTACCTCTGAGGGATTGGTCCACACTACAGATTTTTGCTCAATAGGGGGAACTATCCCCCACTCCAAGAATATTGATAAACTGTTTATTTCCAGAGACACATTTCAGATCAGCTGAAATATTTTGTTTTTTGTTTTTTTTACAGAAGTGAACATGGACAAAGTGCACAGACAGTGACTGGTGTGGCGAGTACATCCAAGGGTAACAGCTCTGCTACATTTCTTTTACTGCAATTAACATCCAGACAAAGAGATAAGGCTAATTAATGAAGAAACATTTTTAAAACATAAAATATATATTACAATGTTTTCACATTTTCTCATGTTTTACAATATAATAATAATGTACACATTAAAAACCAGACATGACTTCTTCTCAGTCAGACTCATCAGGATTGGGGAAATAAACAAAAGCTAGCTTGACATGCTAATGATAGCACGCAGGTGTAATGATTGTGATTTGAGGCAGAAATGATCAGAATGTGTCTGGTGATGTTTTATGGACTTAAAACAGCACAAGAGACCTCCGTATCTCAACATTTGACCTCACCTCTGCAAAAAATCTCAAATCGTTTTTTTTTTATGATGCTAAAAGAGGCAGAATGAAGTGAAAGAAGCTAAATACAACTCGAGCTATGTTGCAAATCCAGGAGATGTTTCAAATGCATTTGTTTGAGTCATAAAATGTGTCCTAATGTTTGACTGCAGTTTTTACGTAGAAGGATTTAAGGATTTAAGATTAACTTTAAAAGAGATTATTCTTTTGATTATTCTATTAGTCGTTTAGAACGCGACAGGCCAGTGAATGATAATTTTTTATTTTTTTAATTTGTTGCCAAACTAAAAGTACTCGAGCATGTTTAAAGGCCAATAACAATACAAAATCTAGATGCAAGTGGCAATGATTGGCCCTCGCTGCCACGCTGCAAGCCGTGCCCCAATCTTCCTCCTCTTTATTTAACCTACTGTCGAGTCCGTGGCGCTATCGTGCCTTTTCCCCTTACCTTTACAAATATGGGCATTATTGTGTACCCAAAATGTTAAATATTTTGTGCAAAGTTTGCAGTTCTGCTGCATAGAAACCTTAGTGCTTAAAAGAAAAATGTTGATAACTTCTGATGGCCCACTCCTGAGGATGAGTCTCAACACATTTCAAGTTAATCGGGTTAACGCCCGAAGAGGAGTTTGTGAAAGTATAAAGTGTAACCATGTAAAGATTTCTGAGATTTGGTCATTTTGTTTTGGGTCATTTTCCCCTTGCTACGTCGTAACAAACATAACATGGGTCTCATTGACTTTTTTGATTGGGATGCCATAATGGAATTTTTTGCCAAATGTCATAATTGTGTCAAACTAAATTTTTTGCTCCCCATATAACATTTAATTTCACTCTGTAGGGCAGGGGTGTCCAAACTTTTTTCACTGAGGGCCGCATTTTGAAACTGATACGGAGCAGAGGGCCACAGACAACCCGACAACGAAGTGGATCATTCGAAATTTTGCATTTGACAGTTTCGATGAGCCTCCACACCTTTAATAAGGCTTGGAACATTAATATTCGGTTGGTATAACATCAAAATGCTTGAATTTTTCCAATTTTACAGTAAAAAGTACTATTTTTTGTTGTTTGGACCAACTTAGCAGGAAGCCGGAGGGCCAACAAAAATTGGTCTGAGGGCCGCATTTGGCCCCCGGGCCGTAGTTTGGACATGCCTGCTGTAGGGGGTGCTATCGCGCCAAATTCAAGTAGGTTTAGGGCAGGCGGTTTAACAACTGACTCAAGTTTGACACACGCTTTGTATGTGCAAAAGGAAGCACATGTTTGTCACATGACTTTTTTTTTATAGTGACACACAGTGACACGTGTCGGCGCCTCGACTCGTGGCCTATTACTAGTGTCGATCTTCGCTCACATGTTATTTTTCCCAGCTTCTGTCACTAAAAATCCCCCTCATACTCCCTACTTTAATACTTTATTGTAAGTTTTTTTCAAATATCAACATTAAACAGTTGCCATAAAATAAAACATATAAATTATAAACATTGCAAACAGATCTGCGGTCCTTTCCCTCAACAACCTAACTTTCTTTTTCCTACTTATTACGATACGTTTCATGTCTTTCTTAAATGCAGTTATTCTAACCCTAACCAAAAAATTGCAATTGATCATTTTGTTTCTAAATATTTTCATATTGGCCAGTATAGTTCAGCCACTCCTCCTCAAAGCCCTGCATCTCTCCATCATCGGTCTTATGTCCAATCTTTCCTCTTCTATTCAGCCCTGCTCTCTGGTGATTAGCTTAACGGCACATCGATCGCACGGGTCAGTCGAGAGGAGAGAGCTCTATGTTGCTCAGCCTGTCCCCTGCTGTCATTGGAAAACGATGAACGTAAATCCTCACCACACATCCCGGGCGATATGAGTCTTACACAGAGAGAAGAGGACGAGGGGCTGCATGTACTTGGATTTCCTCAGGCACTTTTTCTCCTTCGTGCTGACTCTTTGAGCTAACGCACCACTCACAAATCAGGGTCACGCATCACCACTGCCAAAGCAGAGAAGCCTCCTCAGCGTGGCAGAGACGGCTCCATGTGAATGTAGCTAATTAATAACATCATTAAAATCGGAATTGCAGCGCCAAGGAAAAACAGCAGCACTATTCATTACACAAGTGGGCCATCAAAAGCCCTGTTTATCACCACGTTTCAAAGAGGTTTGGCTGTGGTGCAGTTAGGTACTTCATGATTACGATATGAATGTACTCATCTGATCCCACTCATTACTGATCAATGTGATGAAGGAATATCTGTTAAAATGTGTAATTCAAAAAGTCCTCAGGTTAAGTAATGGCTGTTTTATTTAGACTCAGCTTTGTTTGAAGTGAATGTATTGACCAACATGTTGTTCTCCATTTGTCGAGGCTTAATTATTTTTTATCTTGTTAGTCATTGCAGAATAAATGAAAGTAGCCCGAGAGTTGAAAAGAGTCATGAGGCTGGGGTTCAAACACAGAACTTTATTTCTACGACTTTGCGTTTGTGTGCATCTCTGTCTGATCGGGTCCAGTCCATGCTTCCACTGTAGAGAGTGATATACCTCTGATGGAATAGGCTAAGATAACGAGAGCCGAGCTGGCAGTGTCTGACTGGCACAGGGGAGAAATTAGATTTTCCAAAACACCTATAGATCGCTTCAACGAACTGCAATATATTTATGGATGTGCCAATATCAATATCTGCACGGAAACAAATTTTCACCAGCTTCAACTAAGTTTACTCGAGAATTCAGTTGCTAAATTCAATATTTTACACACCACACATTTTGCTTTGAACACCAAATGAAAGTCATAGAGCAGGGCTATTCAACTTAATTTCCCTGAGGGCCAGATTTCTCGGGGGCCGTGCCCTCTGGACCCGATAGGCTACTAACCAGGTCGGAACCAGGTCCAAGCCTAAAGCAGAATTAAATCAGGGCTAAGACAGAAAAAACAGGTTTAAACTTGTACGAACCCCGAATTAAACCAGAAAACAAGCTAAAAATCTATAATAATATTTGGAAGATAGGTTGTGGGCCGGATCAGATCGTTTGGTGGGCCTGATCTGGCCCCCAGGCCTTTTAGTTGAATAGCCCTGTCATATAGCGATGGCATTGTTAGCATCATTAACAAAAGCTAATGGATTGAGTACCATTATGCACAGCACAAAAATCCGAATATCATAAAAGTTTAATTAGAGTATTGGATTAAAAACTCATTCTAGTACCCGTTATCTGTTTATCAAATATCGACGGACACTCAAAGCCCAAGCATCAGAATTGATTTCTGGCCTGAAAAAGCTAAATTGTACATCTTGTATATGATACATTGACTATATTGAAATGTGATATCTACATTGGTGATACATTGATGGCCCCAAATACTACCTTACAAACTACTCTCTGTACAAGTCCTGACGCTGGCACCAGCAGGAGGCCGGCCCCTGTGGTCCTCAGAGTCCGAGATGGTTCATATGGCACTAACATGTCCGAGATGTACTTTGGTGCTAGGCCATGGAGAGACTTGTATACAAGCAGAGCTGCTTTGAAGTCTATTCTCTGGAGCCACAGGGAGCCAGTGCAGAGACCTGAGCACAGGACTAATGTGATCATACTTCCTGGTTCTAGTCAGGACCCGAGCAGCAGCGTTCTGGATGTACTGCAGCTGTTTTACAGCTTGTTTGGAGAGGCCAGTGAGCAGGCCGTTACAGTAGTCTAATCGAGAGACAAACGCATGGATAAGTCTCTCCAAGTCTGGTTTAGACACTATACTTTTGATTTTGGCAATGTTTTTTAGATGGTAAAAAGCTGCTGATGTTACTGATCTGACGTGGCTGTTAAAGTTCAAGTCTGAGTCCATTATTACCCCCAGATTTCTAACTTTATTTGTAGGTTTTAGAGCAAGACTCTGGAGGTGACTGTTAACACTTTCTCCATATTCACCTGCCTCAAGTGAAACATAGATCTGAGTGTCATCTGCATCATTGTGATAGGACACATTTTTGCTGCATATTTACTGACTTAACGGCAGCATGTAGAGGTTGAACAGAAGGGGTCTCAAGGTTGACCCTTGGGGCACCCCACAGGCTAGAGGCGCAGAGCTTTGTCAAGGGGGGGCGCTTGTAAACTTAGGCCAACTACTTGTGGCGAGGTTCTGGTCCAAATGGACCGTAGCCTCCTGCCTGAGGGGTGTGGCTCAAATAGTCCATGTCCAGGGTTAGAAGGGTCAGCGGTCTCCATCTCTGCTTCTTCGCTACGTCTCCTCTGTACTTGTGTGTTGGATTGCTACCTCTCTCACTCAGGCCTCTACTGACCCCTGGGCACACCGCGGTCTCACAGCGGGTAGACCGCTGCAGTCCCTGGCACACTGCGGCCTCACAATGGGTAGAGGGAGGCTGTGTCCCCGCTCTGCCCTCTCACTCAGACAGGTGGGCCAGGGGGTGACCCTGCGGACGGAGAACAGGAATATGAAAAGTAATATCCTGGATTTGATCCCCCCCATCACAAGAGAAAGAGAGAGCATATTGCCTGGGCAAAACAAGACCAGCAACTGATAAATCATGAGGCCTGATAATGAGGTTTCTTAACGATCGTGTGAAGGAACGTGTCATGAAGGCTGCAAGGGTTAAAGGAGACCTTCAGTACAAAGGGAAACATGTCTTCTTTGCCCCAGATGTTCCATATGAGGTTCGTCAGCAGCAAGAAAAGAGTCGCTGGATTTTCTTTCCCAGCGACTCTTCTGGTGACTTTTGAAGTTAAAAAAACATGTGCTCAGAACACCAGGAGAGGCAGAAGTGCTCCTCCGAAAGGGGCAAAATAGTTCAGGTTGTGGTCGCATGGTAATACGTCCCTGTTGATTTGTAAAGAAAGAATGTGGCTGTCAGCTCTGTACATAAAATCTGTGTCTAGTTGAGGAGAGATTTTATAACATTTGAAAATTGGCTGTGGCAAAATCAGTGCAGTCAAACCAAAGGCATCGGAAGGGTTACGAGAAGCATCATTTAAAGTTAATGGTATACTGAATCAACTAATCAAAAACACATTTTAAATACAATTTTTAAATAAAAAGTACTACTTACTATTCATCATACAGGGGCAAACACGGAGGGGAGCTGCAATATTGATTTCAAACCGAGTGACTTTTGAATGTAAGGACGAGTAGGGCAGATATGCTCCACCTGGCCTTGATTATTACCTTATGAATGTAGCAAATCGCAGACGACCTCTGAACGTTGCCATGGTGACAGGAATACGGGTAATGTTGTATCATACAACCCCTACCTGAGGATTTATGACCTATGCATACGTAGCAGAGGTTTCACTCTTTTAAAGTTGAAATAAACTTTTTCCATCAAATGATTGCTTTGGGATTAAAAGGAATTCAGAGCCATTTTCTCTCCCAAGACAAAAGCTAAAACGCAAAAAAGACAATGCAGTTTTAGTAAACAATCGTCTGATTGCAGACTTTGTCCACGAGATGAATTTACTGTGTCATAAAATTTAAATGTGTCATAAATCTCCAGGTAGGGGTTTTATTATAAGTTTCCCACATTCCTGTCACCATGGCAACGTTCCGAGGTTGTCTGCGGTTTGCTACATTCGTAAAAAAGGTAATAATCATCGCCAGGTAACTTTGTTCAAAGGTCACTAGCTTTGAAATCAATATTGCAGCGCCCATCTTGTGTTTGCTCCACTATGATGAATAGTGAGACTTTATATATAAAAAAATGTGTTAGTTTTTGATCAGTTGATTCAGTTGACCAACTAGGTATTGTCGGCCTCACCTCCACTCATAGTTTGGGCTCTGGAACCCATCACCTAGAGAGGGACTGGACGCTCCACTTCTCTGGCGTTTCCTGTGGGGAGAGGCGGTGGGCTGGTGTGGGCTTGCTTATAGCCCAGAGCTAAGCCGCCATGTGTTGGAGTTCACTCCAGTGAGCGAGAGGGTCACGTCTCTACGTCTTCAGGTTGAACAGCAGTGCAGAGTACCCAGGACTCTGTTGTTCTGCTAGTGGACTTCAGCGCCCACGTGGGCAATGACTGTGACACCTGGAGAGGCGTGATCGGGAAGAACGACCTCCCCACTCTGAACATCTGTGCTTTCCACGGATTGTCCATAACATTCACCATGTTCAAGCAAGGGTGTCCATCAGTACACTTGGCACCAGGACACGACACACTAGGCCGGAGGTCTATGATTGACTCGTGTCGATCGAGTCGTGTCATTTGACCTCTGGTCGCGTGTATTGGATCTCGGTTGAAGAGTTGGGCAGACCGATCACTATCTGGTGTAGAGTTGGATCCGCAGGCGGAGGAGGAAGCCGGACAGACTTGGCAGGCCCAAGCACATAGTGAAGGGTCTGTTAGGAACATCTTGCAGAGCCTTCTGCCCTCCGTTCAAGTGGACCATATTCTCAACCCCCATTGTTAATGCCTCTGCTCGGAGCTGTGATCGCAAGGTCTCAGGAGCCTGTTGCGTCAGTAAACCACTAAGTAGGTTGACACTGTAAGTAGGGGATGCCATCAGGCTGAAGGAGGCCTATCAGGCTTGTGGGACTCCTGATGCAGCTGACAAGTATAAGCAGACCAAGCACAGCAGTTTATGCTGTTGCAAAGGCAAAAACACAGGGCTGGGAGGAGTTTGATGCAGGCTATGAAGGAGGACTATCGGTCGGGCGCCTCAGGACTTGGAAGCAGTGTTTCACCAGCACCGTTTACGGTGCGGGTGGAGACTTGCTGACCTTGAATGGGGATGACGTTGGAAGGAATATTTTGAGGACCTCCTCAATCCCACTGTCAAGTCTTCCGAAGAGGAAGCGGAGACTGACGACTCGTAGGCGGACTCGTCCATCACCCAAGCTAAAGTCCTTGAGGTTGTTGGCAAACTCCTCGGTGGCCTGGGAGTACCTAAAGTCTCTGGATGTTGTAGGATTGTGTTGGCTGACACGTCTCTGAAACATCATGCAGCGGTCGGGGACAGTGCCTCTGGACTTGCAGGGAGGAGAATCTGACCTAGTGTCTCCATTGGGTGCTCGTGGGTTCAAGGGAGTTTGCCCAACCTGCCCACATGTGCTTTGTGGATCTGTAGAAGGCTTTCGACCATGTCCCTCATGTTGTCCTTTGGGGGGTGCTGCGGGAGTACAGAGTCCAGGTTCCTTTGCTCAGGGCTGCCCGCCCCCTTTGTGACCAGAGCAGGAGCTGTGTTCGCATTGCCAGCAGTAAGTCAGACCTGTTCCCAGTGAATGTTGGACTCCGCCAGCATTGCCTTTTGTCACCAGCTCTGTTCTTCGTTTTTATGGATAGAATTTCTAGGCGCAGTCAGGGGTGTGAGGGTGTCCGGTTTGGGGACCACAGAATCTCATCTCTGCTGTTTGCAGATGATGTCCTAATGGCTCCATCGGGCCCTGACCTGCAACATGCACTGGGATGGTTTGCAGCTGAGTGTGAAACAGCTGGGATGAGAATCGGCACATCCAAATCCCAGGCTTGCCCTCTCCAGGTGGGTGGGGAGTCCTTGCCCCAAGTGGGGGAGTTCAAGTATCTCAGGGTCTTGTTCACGAGTGAGGGAAAGATGAAGTGTGAGATTGACATTTGGATCGGGGCAGCATCTGCAGTGATGCGGTCGCTGTATCGGACTGTTGTGGTGAAGGAGTCCAAAGGCAAAGCTCTCGATTTAGCCATCCATCTACGTTCCTACCCTCACCTATGGTCATGAACTTTGGTTAATGACCGAAAGGACAAGATCGCGGATACAAGCGGTCGAAATGAGTTTCTTTCACAGGGTGGCTGTGCGCTCCCTGAGAGATGGGGTGAGGAGCTCAGTCACACGGGAGGAGCTCTGAGTAGAGCCTCCACGTCCAAAAGAGCCAGCTGATGTGGCTCGGGCATCTGTTCCGGATGCCTCCTGGGTGCCTCCCTGGGGAGGTGTTTCGGGCATGTCCCACCGGGAAGAGGCCCCGGGGAAGACCCAGGACACGCTGGAGGGATATATATTTTCCAAGTGGCGAGATTTTTTTGAAGGGCTAAAGTCCCTGGACCGGATTACAAAATCTCACCACCATTTTATGTTTTATCTCTAAAAGATCCACAAACAAGGCACAGTGGCACAATCCAACAACAGAAATCAACATAGGACTTTACTTTCAGAGGACCAAAACGGGTACTAAAGCAGGACCCAAAGCAGGACCCAAAGCAGGACCCAAAGCAGGACCCAAAGCAGGACCCAAAGCAGGACCCAAAGCAGGACCCAAAGCAGGACGGGTCCAAAGCGGGTCCAAAGCAGGTCCAAAGCAGGATTATTTTAAAATAAATGTCATGTGAACATTTGGTTAAAATTATATTAAAACATAGTCGCCTACAGTAGCTGCCAAAAAAAAGCTCCCTTTGCATTCAGTTCAAATGAAGAAACACATCTATCGCAAGGCAACATACACGGTATCATGCATGTTTTTGGAGTTCTCTGACCTGCAGCAGTCTATTAAAAATAGCCCAGACTCAGCATTGAAATATATGCAACATAATGAAATGGACAACGGGGAAAAGTTCCTGAAAGCACTAAACTGGAGACAACAGATCTGCACCTGAGAAATCATGTATTTGTATCTTTCCTTCGCCGACATAGTCACGTTAAGCTGTAAAATAATGTGTGTTTTATTACAATCCGACACATTCACGGAGCAATAAGCTTATGAATTTAAACGCCTAAAGCAAAAGTGCGCATGCCCAGCTTTCATAACGTGAAGCAATCTGCACATCACGCACAGCGGTCTGAAGTACCGTGCACTCTTGCAGACCTTTCAATCCAACGAGGAAGCCCGGAAAACACGCTGTCCTCCGGTGCCACGGAGCTTAATGTTCCTCGTTAACGAGCATATTTCCAAACACTCGGAGCATATATTTTTTATTATGGGAAACTGGGCCGTGGGCCAGACCAAATTTCTTCGAGGTCCGGACCTGGCCTGCGGGCCGCCTATTGGAGACCCCTGCTCTAAGTCAAAGAATTCTTTCAACACGTAACATTATTTAATGTGATTATCTTTTACAATCTGGTGAAAAACTTTTTATGCCATACTTTAAATTTCAAATCTGTGCTGTTAATGCAAAACCCTGGCCATAAGCCAACCAGTTTAAGATTTTAACATAGCATTTAACATTTAACATTAGTTTGTTTTGATTAGCTCCTTCCATGTTGTAAACAAATTTCACCCAGTGATTGCCAACTCCCTCCAAAAGGCTCAACCGTTATTAATCTGTCAGTAATGCCTGTACAGGCATTAATCTCAATATTTTTCCATTGAGCTTCGTGTTCTGGGTCACACCAGGACGGCAACGCTTTGATTTGAGCTGAAATAAAGTAATTTACTGTATAGGTCTCATTCCTTTTCCCATTTACGTAATTCAAAGTTCAGTTTGTAGAAAATTCTTTGGCAACTGTACAGAATATGCCACCCAATCCTGTAGAAGAGGACATTTGGGCCCAGGAGGAAACTGAACAATGCCAGAGAGGAACCTGGACTTACCAAACAAGAGGAGGAAGCCTAAGCCCAGCAAGCATGTGCAGAAATTGCAAAAAAAAGGGGTGCACCTACCAATCGGTGAACACTGATTCCATAGAATGCGGTCACTAGTAGTTCCAGGGTATTTAAAAAAAATGATTATTATATTTTCCACATTTATCCCCATTTTTCGGTGGGCCGCACAGGTCGCATTCCTTATCCGATTTACGTCATTCAAAGTTCAGAATCAGAAAGAGTTTATTGCCATTGTCAATGAACGAAATTCACAACATAGGAACTTGTCTCGGCCTTAAGGTGCAACATAAAACACTGAGCAATAATAAAACAACATCTATTCAATCAAAAAAGGGCATGCATTAAGAAGCAATTTAAAATTACTATACAATAAAAATAAAAATAGGCATTTCTATGTACACAAGTTTACAGTTATGTTTAAAGTTGTAGTGCAGAAAGTGACAGTGCAGTGAGTGGTTGAATATTGCAGTTAAAGTGACAGGTGTTTTTGAAGTGTTCATGAGTCCAACGGCGGAGGGAAAGAAACTATTCTTTGTGGCGGGAGGTTCTGGTCCGGATGGACCGTAGCCTCCTGCCTGAGGGGAGTGGTTCCAAACAGACCATGTCCAGGGTGAGAAGGGTTCAGCTGTGATCCGACCTGCTCGTCCCAGAGCCCTGGAGACGTACAGGTCCTGCAGAGATGGAAGTCTACAGCCGATCACCTTCTCAGCAGAACGCACAATGCGCTGTAGTCTGTTTGTCCCTGGCTGTGGCTCCAGCGTACCATACGGTGATGGAGGAGGTGAGGATGGACTCAATGTATGGCCGTTGTAAAACTGCACCATCATCTGCACTGGCAGCTTGGCTTTCCTCAGCTGCCGCAGAAAGTACATCCTCTGCTGGGCCTTCTTGATGAGGGAGCTGATTGGTGGGCTCCCACTTGAGGTCCTGGGTGATGGTGATGCCCAGGAAGCGGAAGGAGTCCACGGTGGTGATGGGGAGTCTGTCATGATGAGGGGGGGCTGGGCTTTCCTGAAGTCCACGATCATCTCCACTGTCTTCTGGGCGTTGAACTCCAGATTGTTACCGCTGCATCACCAGGCACACAGCCGATCCACCTCCCTCCTGTAGACAGACTCATCCCCGTCCACGAGATGAGCCCAAATGAGGGTGGTGTCGTCCGCAAACTATGATGAGTTTTACGGAGTCGTGGCTGGAGGTGCAGCAGTTTGTGTACAGGGAGAAGAGCAGAGGGGAAAGTACACAGCCCTGTGGAGCTCCTGTGCTGATAGTCCGAGTGTCTGAGACATTCTTCCCCAGCCGCACGCACTTCCTCCGATCCGTCAGGAAGTCAGTGATCCACCTGCAGGTGGAGTCAGGCACGTTGAGCTGGGAGAGCTTGTCCCGGAAGCAGAGCAGGGAGGATGGTGTTGAAAGCAGGAGCTGAAGTTCCACAAAACAGGATCCTGGCGTAGGTTCCCGGGGAGTCCAGATGCTGCAGGATGAAGTGGAGTGCCAGGTTGATGGCGTCGTCTACAGACCTGTTGGCTCTGTAGGCAAACTGCAGGGGTCAAGCAGGGCGAGGTGAAGGACTTGAGGCATGGGGCAGGGACCAGGCGTTCAATATGACTTCATTGACTACAGACGTCAGCGCGCACAGGCCTGTAGTTCATTAAGTCCGTGATCCGGGGCTTCTTGGGGACAGGGACAATGATGCAGACTTGAAGCAGGCTGGGACATGGCATGACTCCAGGGAGGTCGTTAAAAATGTCTGTGAAGACGGGGGTTAACTTTCTCCTGCGCAATGTCTTAATGTTAGCGGCAGAGACGCCGTCTGGTCCAGCAGCTTTTCGTGGGGTTGGCATTATTCCGAAATAGCCTGTTAACATCCTGTTCCTGAACTGAGAGGGTGTGGTGCGGAGAGGTGGGGTGACCAGGTTTGGGTTGGCGGCGGTGGCCACCGTGGGGAGGGGGGTCGTCACATCAAACCTGGAAGTAAGACGGTGTTAAGTTTCTCAGCCAGTTTTCGATTGTCTGCAGCAGGGGGGGCTCGCGGGCTTGTGGTTGGTGATGGAGCCGGAGCCCCCACACGGAGGCGGGCGTTGTTGTCAGAGAACTGCTGCTCTCAGACGCGTATTGTACTGTGATCTGTCGCTAGAAACACCACTCTCTTGCATAAATCCATTATCTTTTGCGTCTTTGTAAGCGCCACCCTGTCCCACAGCCCTGTGCGCTGCCTCCTTCTGCTGCCTTTGCCTGGCCTCAGTTTAGAGCTAACGATCCGTAAACCAGGCCTTTGTCATTGTTGCAAAAGTGACTTTGGTGCCTGTGTTGGTATAATGCTGTCCTCACGCAGAATCGAATGTATACTAAGTCACAAGTGTCCCGTGTACGTCATTCCAACTATCTGTGGGCAGCTCTGAAGACCTCCCAGTCTGTAATGTCCCAAACCGTCATGTAGCTCCTCCACTGCCTCATTGGTCCACTTCTTAGAGGTCCTCACTGCAAGGTTTGGAGAGCTTCAGCCTCTGCTGTACGTCGGGATCAGGTGAACCATGGCGTTGATCTGAAAAGCCGAGAGCAGCGCCAAGCCACCCGGCGCGGAAGGCGTTACTGACTGTTGTGTAGCCAGTGATCCAGCGTGCTCTGCTCTCTGGTCGGAACTTCAATAAAACTGTCTGTACACTTTGCGTAAGTTCGTGGGCTGAGATTCCCCTTGTTAA
Organism: Chaenogobius annularis; assembly: GCA_015082035.1. Lineage (NCBI taxonomy): Eukaryota > Metazoa > Chordata > Actinopteri > Gobiiformes > Gobiidae > Chaenogobius > Chaenogobius annularis. Next base: position 85,626 of record BJKM01000762.1, read on the forward strand.
AATCACACCAGGATAATACAACAGGCGTCCGGGAAGGTCCGCTCCCATACATCGCGAGCGCGCGCTGTGCCACGGTGCACCGTTTGCGCGTGCGAGGATGTAAACAACAGCCAGAATGAATGCAGGCCGAACTCAACGTGACACGAGTAGAATGGTTTTGCAGTATAATGAAAGATATTCCAGATCAGGAAATAGCAGTGTTGTGGACGATCACGGTCACATTCTGAAAGACAGAGGGCCCCGTTTGTTCATGTAGAAACGCTCCTCCGCGCGTGTTTTACCCCCGGAGAGACCTTTTATGACGCATCCCGCACGAAAGAGGCTAAACCCTCGATTGCACGCCGCCGTCCGGAGTCGGCTACGCTGACCCCACGTCTCCGTGAAACACAAAAAGGAGATGAAAGAAAAGTCTTTGCTTCGTCTCATCAGCAGCTCCCAGTTCGTCCATTTTGTTGGAGAGTGAGCGACCGTTGGAGAGGAAAATCCCAGGTAAGGGCGTCCGTGTACCGCGTCTCCTGAGCCGTACGAGGACCCCGGCACGTTTTCCTCGCCTGCGGCGTCTCACTCTTTTAGCCAAAGGAGGGCTAATTCAGCAGCAGAAACTAAAAAAACTGGAACTAGGTCCGTAGGAGTTGTTGTTCGGAAGGACAAGAGCTCTTCACGGGTGTAAGAGCACGCAAGACACACAATTTACAAAACAAAATCAGACATAACAAAGATCACCTAAAGGCCAGGGCATCCGTCTGCGGCGCCATCTTGGATCATGATAAGGTTGTAGATAATTCTCTTCTGATTCCTGGATTTGCTTTCGGGTAATCCTCAGCCTTTCATTTTCTCAGGATTCGTCATGGAACATTGGATGTTTCCATATCTCTTGGCTTTCACACGGTCGCATTTCTTGTCCGATTTTTGTTATTCAAAGTTCAGGTTGTAGATAATTCTCGTGTGATTCCTGGACTTGCTTTCGGTATTCCTCGGTCTTATAATTTTTTCTTACAATTTTCCCTATCTCTTAAAGTTGCGGAATGTTGGTGATGTTGCCGATGTTGGAGGTTTGTGACATCAACGTCATCAGAATCAGAAAGGGTTTATTGCCATTGTCAATGAACAGAATTAAAAAACTAGAACTTTCTCGGGCTTAAGGTGCAACATAAAAACTGAGCAAAATAATAAACCATATATTCCATCCAAAGGGCATGCATCAAAAACAATAAAAAATTACTATAGTGTAAAATAAAAATAGGCATTACTATGTATACGAGAATTACAGTTAAATTTACAGTTGTAGTGCAGTGAGTGAGTGGTGATGGGGGAGTTCGATGGGGGAGTCTGTCATGATGGGGGGGGGGTCTAGGGGGCTGTGACTTTCCTGAACAAAAGAAGGCTGCACCTACAAATCAGGGAGCACTGACTGCGAGATATATTTATACTTGATTTTGTGGTTTTATATAGACGTGTGAAAAAGTGCATTTTGTTTTTGCATTAGGCAGTCACTCGCTATAGCTTCCTGCCATTGCCGTTTCTAGCTGTTCTTTAATCTTTTGATTGCACCTTCTTTTTCCGAGACTGTTATTCCAGCTGCTAGTTTTGCTGATTGAATTTGGCCTGTTCCGTATTTTAAAAATTGTTCGTTCAGCTTGTTTTCTGAATTTCAGATTCATTTTAGATCATTTTGATCCACACTCATATCTTTTTTGGGTGGAGCATTTTCTTAACTATTTTCTGTGAAGTCAGATCATAAATTTTTTGTCTATTCCTTCTTTTCTCATTTTTGTAAAAAAAAAAAAAAAGTATTGTTTGATTGGGTTCATTATATGCAGCTAAAGTTAAAGGATGCTACTTGTTAAATGTTTGGTGGTGGTGGTGTAACTTTTAATGGTGGTTGGCAGCCAAAAGGTGCAAAGCATGAGTTTTACTCTCTACCGTGGGAAAAAAGAAAGAGAAAAGAGAAAGACAGCAAGAAAAGAGTTGATTGTATTGATAACCCTAACCCATTGATAATTTCCGAATGCTTTAAACTCTCTGGTTGAACACAACATATAAACACAGGAACCACAGAAGGGTAACATAGAAAACAAAAAAGGGTTCATGCTGAAAACGTGCACTAAACCAAAACCTGATCATGAATATGTACATACACGCATGCAAATGTGGAGGGAAGTCCATTCCTAATGAAAGGCCCCCATAAGCTCCCTGGCCACTCCCAACTCCAATCCTCCCAAAGAACTAGACACTCCCAGTTCACCACGCCCCACCGCTGCCCACTACTTGTATTTTCCTCTTTTCTCACAAATCCAATCTCCCACATTTGGCCCTCCGATAAGTGTCTGTAACTAGACAGAGTTCATGTACTAAAGCAAACAGCCAAAAGAGAGCATAAAGGCTGATGTGAAAAACAAATCACATCTCTTATCTGTCTCTTCAAAACAACAGAAATGTATCACCATGTGACCACAGTCTGAACTCTCATTTCACATGTTCATTTCTCTGTTTTGCATCTTCCTGAGGAGCACCTCTGCCTCTCCAGGTGTTTTGAGCACATGCTTTTTACCTGCAAAAGTCACGAGAAGAATTGCCTGGAAAGAAAACCCAGATATCAGTTTTCTCTTCCCGAGCTCCTCACAGATGTGGTTGAACTTTTCTCGTTGTCGAATTGGGAAATCTGGATCAAAGAAGACACACTTGCCTTTGTACTGGAGGTCTCCTTTATCTTTTGCAGCCTTCATGACACGTTCCTTCACATGATCGTTAAGAAACGTCATTATCAGGCCTAGTGGTTTATCAGTTATCTTGTTTGCCCGGGGGATGTGCTCTTTCTATTTTGATGAGGGGGACTTCAATTCCAGAGCCAACAAGGAGCTCTTGGATAACCTTCTCGAGGAAACTTTCAGTATCATTTCTCTCTCCTCCCTCTTGAACCCTGCAAGTCTGAGATTGGGCCTATTTTCCATATTATTCTCCACCTGCAGCGCCTCCATCTTGGCCCTCATAGTCTGCAGCTCGTCCATATTGTCTGGAAAACATTGTTCAGCTTCATCCATGCGTGCTCCATCCGCTCCTCCCTCTTTTAGCACCTTTAGTTTGGATTCCATTTGCTGCCACGCTAAGCGCCACTCTCATTTCCGCTCTCCATGATGCCGTGTCACGCTGAATTTCACTTTTCACTTCATGCATCATAATGGCTTTTTGGTGTAAGGTGATCTCCCCTCCACCACGTTGGGGACGGAGCCCTGTTCACCGGCAGGAAGTGAGCTGTCATCAGCTGCGTTGGCCTGCTAGCCGTGTTAGCCTTGTTTGCTTGTGAGGTCTGCTGTTTTCCCCCGTCAGCTTTGCGTGTTTACTCCCTATAGCGTTACCAGTCTTGTGTTGTCCGTGGCTACTAATCTCTTGCTCCTCATTTCTTGGAATTTAGTGGGTGAAACTTGGATTTTCAAGATACATTTTGTCAGCAAGCAAGCAAGCGTGCATCTAATCTGACGACATGACCCAGAAGTCTCCAGCGGCGCTCTGACACGACCGACACAAGTGACACAGTAGATGTGTTGTTCATGTGACTTTTCTGAAAGTGACATAGCTCGACACAGGCGTCACTTTCAGAGCTCGACACGTGTGTCGGCCCCTTGATTTGTTTGGCCCATCAATTGCATGTAATGTTCAATTTGCAGAGTAACTGTCGCGTGTCCGGTGCATCACCTGCATGTCTGCCGCAAGATATAGAATGTGTTAAAAGTAAATGAGTGTGTTTACACCACTGAGTCACCCGTCCAGTCCGTCTGCGGAAAAAATATGCCTGGAGTCCATTTTAGACAGATGCCGCAGCAGTATGTGTAAAGTTGAAGGAGCTATAACTACCCAGAAAAAATGCACACCCCCTAGCTGAGGCATGTCTTTGAGTCTTCTGCAGTACATAGGTAGGCTAGATGCAAACTCTAAACAGAACCACATCTCATCACGGTATTATCTGCTCAACATTTAGTTAAAATATGCTATTTTATGAAAGTGCTATTGCCTGAATGTTATTCATAAACCTTCAGAGGCTGCCCTGACCCACGTACTCCGTGTAAATTCTAAAGCGTGAAATGTATGCATGTATGTATGTACAGACGTGCGTCTGATTTCCACTTGTGGTATGGTTTTCTGAGTGCTATCGCCACCAATGGCAGCAAAGAAACGCTCCTTAATGAGCCTCGCGGTCTCCCTGAGACCAGGCATGGACCAGGGAAAATGTCTTCCACTGCGACAGCCACAGTAATGCTCCACTAAATACTTCAACCTGCACGTTTAAATTCCAATAAATAATGTCACCGCAAGGACACACTTTATCCCTCTCGTTTGTAATCCTCCAGGCTTGTTCCATACGGTTATCGCACTCCTCCTGCAGCACATGATGGATGAACAAACGCTTCGTAAACATAGATCTGCTACTCCGCATGGTGATGACCGCGGCGCAGAAACGGCAGGAGTCTACACAGGTTTGAGTTATTAATGGAGCTGAGATCACCAGAGGTTTCAGGTGGGGTGCGTAGGAGGTCTTGGTGTTGACTTTGGACATCTCCTCTGAAAGTGATCTGGAATCGTGTTTTGGGAATATGGCGCTAAGACATTTTGGATCCACTGTCTGGTTCAGACATAGTGCTGGAGAAGGGAAAATGTAAACAGGCAGGGTATTATTGTCCAGTAAAAGATTGAATTGAGATATTTGTGTGAAGATTTTAATGTTTAACTCCTAAAAAAGTTAAAAGACCAATCACTGGACAAACAAGATCGTAAACATTTCAAACGTAGAAGAAATGGGCAATATTTCTAAATTAAGATAATACCGTAAATGTTATTTTGAAGATATGCTCGATTGAATTTCTAGTTAGTTGTTTATAGTAATAAATAAGCTAGGCAGTATGTTGTATATTGTCAAGTAAATGTAATAACTGCCGTTTTGTGAATCATTTTTGTAATTTCACATTTGTCTGATAATTAAACCTTATCTAATCCAATTTAAGACATATTTTAGCATATTTCTGTTGGATTTACATAATATCGTCCGACTATTGTTAAATATCCACGATATACAGTGTGTACCGAAAGTATTGAGACCCTTTAAAATGTTTCACTCTTTGTTTCATTGCAGCCATTTGCTAAAAATAAAAAAAAAGTTAATTTTAATTCTCATTAATATACACTCAGTACCCCATCTTGACAGAAAAAAGCAGAAATGTAGAAAATAAAACTGAAATATCACAAGGTCATAAGTATTCAGACCCTTTGCTCAGTATTTAGTAGAAGCCCCCTTTTGAGCTAGTACAGCCATGAGTCGTCTTGGGAATGATGCGGAAAGTTTTTCACGGATGGTGAACGTTGGTGGAGAGCATCTCTCTAAAGATGCTCAATTGGGTTAAGGTCAGGGCTTTGCCTGGGCCGGTCAAGAATGGTCAAAGAGTTGCTTTGAAGCCACTCCTTTGTCATTTTAGCTGTGTGCTTAGGGTCATTGTGTCTTGTTGGAAGGTGAACCTTCGGCCCAGTCTGAGGTCCTGAGCACTCTGGAAGAGGTTTTTCTTCCAGGATATCTGTGTACTTTGCCGCGAGTCATCTTTCCTTCAGTAGTTGCCCCCAGTGGTCCTGTCCCTGCAGCTGAAAAACACCCCCATAGCATGATGCTGCCACCACCATGTTTCACTGTTGGGTTGTATTGGGCAGGTGATGAGCAGTGCCTGGTTTTCTCCACACGCAACACAAATGCCAGAGAATCTTATTTCTCATTGTCTGGGAGTCCTCCATGTGTTTTTTGGCTCTCATATGTCTTGCACTGAGGACAGTCTTCCCTCGAGCCACTCTGCCATAAAGCCCAGACTGGTGCAGGGCTGCAGTGCATCTCCCTACTGCATCTCTGGAGCTCAGCCGCAGTGATCTTTGGGTTCTTCTTTATCTCTCTGACCAAGGCTCTTTTCCCACGATTGGTCAGTTTGGCTGGACGGCCAGGTCTAGGAAGAGTTCTAATTGTCCCAAACATCTTCCATTTAAGGATTATGGAGGCCACTGTGCTCTTAGGAACCTTGAGTGCTGCAGAAATTCTTTTGTAACCTTTGCCAAATATTTGCAATGGAACAAAGAGTGAAACATTTAAAGTGGTGTAAATACTTTCCGTACCCACTGTAAATGTTTGTCAATATCGGCCACACCTAAAAGGACTGAAATCCAAACGCTTGAAGTTAGTCATTTTCAATCTGATTCAAATGGTTTGAGCAGCAGCATTTATACTCTCCTGAGTTCTGATTGGTCCTGCCCAAAGGGAGGAGTTATAACTGAAATTTGGCCTTTCCTTGTTTACAGGTTCACTCTTGCAGCTTGGATTGTTGAAGCCTATTGAGGTGTGGCCACCTCTCTCTGAGCTGTCAAGTAACATTTGCCGGAGGGGTGGTTACCTCAGACCACCAGTCCTATGTAATGAGCCTATTCTTGTCTTACCATGGGCCACTCCTGGATGAATAAGGGATTACATTAACATTTGACAGACAATTGATGTCGGGTGGAGTCGACCTGTCCTCCCGTGTCACTGTAGATTCTGTTCGGCCCCCAAACATGTGGGATGGGTGCTTAACACAGTTGTAGATGTTCCTAATTGGAGACGGATCAAATTTCCAATTAAAAGCAAAACAATAAAACTACTGCCAGTTTCAAATTCTCAAGGAGTCAAAATGCCTCAACTCTTCTGTGCTAATCATTGCTCATTCTCATGAGAACTTCCTCAGGCATGTGTTCTCGGGTTCGGACATCAGAGTGCTTGCATGACGCCTTGCTCTGCTGGACAACCATGACAAAGGGGGAACATTTGATTCGAGCCCACTGATCTTGGGTGGGCAAATAGATCTCTCATATGCCCCTATTTTGCCCCTATAAGTATCTTGAGACAATATTTGGCTGTTACTATTATGGTACTATGTCTATTATCAAACGGCACAACATTAAAAGAACAAGAACAGAAAGGAGTTGGTTTAATTTGAAACAAATGATCCAAGATTAAACATTGTCTACTCATTTAGAATGTGAACTTAGACTGACGCTGCCTTTTGTTGTGCATTTAGGCTCACACCACCAGGCCACTCATTCTGCACAGACTGAATCAAACGTTCAATTATTATGATCACTAAGTTATTCATCTGCAGCTATGACGGGACTGTTCCCAGCTAGGCAAAGGACCAGAATAATGCATTTGAAGGTAAATGTTTAAATAAAGCCGAATAAAGTGACACATTATGTTTAGCCATGGAGTTTGTTTAGCCTCACCTCCTCTCAGCTCCTCTCACCTCCTCTCTGCTCGTATGACCTCTGCTCCTCTCTGCTCCTCTCTGCTCGTATGACCTCTGCTCGTATGACCTCTGCTCGTATGACCTCTGCTCCTCTCGCTCCTCATCTTGCTCGTAGAGACCTCTGCTCCTCTCTGCTCGTATGACCTCTGCCCTGCTCTTCTCTTCCTCTCTGCTCCTCTCTGCTCGTATGACTCTGCTCCTCTCTGCTCGTATGACCTCTGCTCCTCTCGGCTCCTCTCTGCTCGTATGAGAGATCTCTGCTCGTATGCACCTCTGCTCCCTCTGCTCCTCTCTGCTCGTATGACCTCTGCTCCTCTCTGCTCGATGACCTCTGCTCCTCTCTGCTCCTCTCTGCTCGACGCCTTGCTCCTCTGTATTGGCTGCTCGTATCTGTCGTCATCAACCTTGCTCCTCTGCTTCGTATGAACCTAATTATCTGCTCTTGCTCGGCTTATATATTCTGCGCAGGCCACCTCTGCTCCTCTCATTACATCAGCTCATTCTTGGTATGATTGTCTGCTCGTAGCTCCCTCCTCTCTGTCCTCTCTTCTTCATGCTCGTTGATTCTTCTTTTTACTGCTCCTTACTAACTCTCGTGCTGTATGTACCTCTGGCTCTCTCGTGTGTATGACCTTCTTCCCTCCTCTGCTCGACGTGACCTTGCTCCTCTCTGCTCGTGTGACCTCTGCTCCTCTCTGCTCATATGACCTCTGCTCGTAATGACCTCTGCTCCTCTGCTCCTTCGTGAAAAAAGCTCAAAGCTCTGCTCCTCTTGGCCTCTGTGCTCTCTGCTCTCTCTATGCTGTCCTGACCTCTGCTCCCTCTTCAGCTCTCTCTCTGCTCGTATACCTCTGCTCCTCTCACTCTCTCTCTGCTCGTATGACCTCTGGCTCCTCTCCTCCCCTCTCTGCTCTCCTCTCTGCACCTCATCTCTGCTCTCATCTCTGCTCGACCCTCGTCTGCTGCCTCTAGCTTCTCCCCTCTAAGCTCCTTCTCTGCTCCCCGTCTGTGCTCCTCGTCACTGCTCCTCATCTCTGTTCTTCGTCTCTGCTCCTCATCTCTGCTCCTCTCTGCTCCTCTCCTACTCCTCTCCTCCTGCGCCTCTTTGTCCTCTTCTCTGTCCCTTTCTCTGCTCCACCTCTCTGCTCCTCTTTCTGCTACCCTCTCTGCTCACCTCTCTGCTCCCCTCTCTGTGCCTCTTTGCTCCTCATCTGTCCCCTCTGCTCCATCTCTCCGTTCCCTCTCTGCTCCACCTCTCTGCTCCCCTCTGCTCGCCTCTCTGTGCCTCTCTGCTCCTCTCCTCCCCTATCTGCTGCTCATCTCTGCTCTCTCTCTGCTCCTCTTTCTGCTCCCCTCTGCTCCCTCTCTGCCCCTCTGCTCCCCTCTCTGCGCCTGTCTGCGCCCCTCTCTGCTCCCCTCTCTGCCTCTCTGCTCCCCTCTCTGCCTCTCTGCTCCCCTCTCTGCCCCTCTGCTCCCTCTCAGTCCCCTCTCTGCGTCCCTCTGCTCCCCTCTCTGTGCCTCTCTGCTCCCCTCTCTGTGCCTCTCTGCTCCCCTCTCTGTGCCTCTCTGCTCCCCTCTGCGCCTCTCTGCTCCCCTCTCTGCGCCTCTCTGCTCCCCCTCTGCGCCTCTCTGCTCCCCTCTCTGCGCCTCTCTGCTCCCCTCTCTGTGCCTCTCTGCTCCCCTCTCTGTGCCTCTCTGCTCCCCTCTGTGCCTCTTGCCCCCTCTCAGTCCCCTCTCTGCTCCCCTCTGTTTCTTCTCTCTGCTCCCCTCTCTGTGCCTCTCTGCTCCCTCTCTCTGCCCCTCTCGCCCTCTCTGCTCCCCTCTCTGCGCCTCTCTGCATCCTTCTGCCTCCCTCTCTCCCCTCTCTCTGCTCCTCTCTGCTCCCTCTCTGTCCTCTCTGCTCCTCTCTGCTCCCCTCTCTGCTCTCTCTGCTCCCCTCTCTGCGCTCTTTCTGCTCCCCTCTGCTCCTATCTCTGCTCCCCTCTCTGCGCCTGTCTGCGCCCCTCTCTGCTCCTCTCTACTCCTCTCTCTGCGCTCTTTTTGCTCTTTCTCTGTTCCTTTCTCTGCTCCACCTTCTGCTCCTCTTTCTGCTACCCTCTCTGGATCACCTCTCTGCTCCCCTCTCTGTGCCTCTTGCTCCTCATCTGCCCCTCTGCTCCTCTCTGCTCCATCTCTCCGTTCCCCTCTCTGCTCCACCTCTCTGCTCCCCTGCTCGCCTCTCTGTGCCTCTCTGCTCCTCTCCTCCCCTATCTGCTGCTCATCTCTGCTCCTCTCTCTGCTCCTCTTTCTGCTCCCCTCTGCTCCTATCTCTGCTCCCTTCTCTGCCCCTCTGCTCCCCTCTCTGCGCCTGTCTGCGCCCCTCTCTGCTCCCCTCTCTGCCTCTCTGCTCCCCTCTTCTGCCCCTCTGCTCCCTTCAGTCCCCTCTCTGCGTCCCTCTGCTCCCCTCTCTGTGCCTCTCTGCTCCCCTCTCTGTGCCTTCTCTGCTCCCCTCTCTTGCTCGCCTCTCCTGCTCCCCTCTCTGCGCCTCTCTGCTCCCCTCTCTGCGCCTCTCTCTGCTCCGCCCTCTGCTCTTCTCCGCTCCCCTCTGTGCCTCTCTGCTCCCTCTCTGCCCTCTGCTGCCCCCTCTCCCCCTCTCTCTGCTCTGCTCCTCTGCTCCCCTCTCTGCGCCTCTCTCCCCTCTCCCTCTCTGCTCCCTCTCTGCGCCTCTCTGCTCCCCTCTCTGCGCCTCTCTGCTCCCCCTCTCGTCCCCTCTCAGTCCCCCTCTCTGCTCCCCCTCTCTCTGCTCCCCTCTCTGCTGCCCTCTCTCCCCTCTCTGTCCTCTCTCTCCTCTCTCTGCCCTCTCTCTGTCCCCTCTCTGCTCCACCTCCTCAGTCCCCTTCTCGTGGCCTTTCTGCTCCCCTCTCTGCGTCCTCTCTGCTCCCTCTCTTTCTGGCTCCCTTCTCTGTGCCTTTCTGCTCCCTTCTCTGTGCCTCTCTGCTCCCTTCTCTGTGCCTCTCTGCTCCCTTCTCTGTGCCTTTCTGCTCCCTTCTCTGTGCCTCTCTGCTCCTCTCTCTGCTCCACCTCTCTGCTCTCCTCTCTGCGCCTTTCTGCTCCCTTCTCTGTGCCTCTCTGCTCCTCTCCTCCCCTGTCTGCTGTAGTCTCTGCTCCTCTTTCTGCTTCCCTCTCTGCTCCCCTCTGCTCCTATCTCTGCTCCCCTCTCTGCCCCTCTTCTCCTCTCTCAGCTCCTCTCTCTGTTCATCTCTGCTCTCCTCTCTGTCCCCTCTCTGCTCCACCTCTCTGCTCTCCTCTCTGCTACTCATCTCTGCTCTCATTTCTGCTCCACCTCTCTGCTCCTCTCTACTCCCCTCTTTGCTTCTCTCTGCTCCCCTCTATGCACCTCTCTCTGCTCCTCATCTCTGCTCCTTTCTCTGCTCCACCTCACGGCTCCCTTCTCTGCTTCACCTCTCTGCTTCACCTCTCTGCTCCTCACCTCTGCTCCTCTCTCTGCTCCTCATCATGTGCTCTATAAAACCCAGCCGTGGATGAAGAGTTTGCAGGAGTGAGTGGCGGTCCCATGTTTGAAGTCAGATTTGTCACGGTCTGATCGTATCTGGGACGAACAGAAACCCGTGAACAAGTCCTGAAAGCACGCACAGGCAGAAAGCGATAGGTAAAATAAGGTTGCCCAAGTATGGAGGCATTTTGAGGTGCAACAAGGAGCAGAGGGAGGTCGTCCTACCTCACACCTGCACTGCCCTCCACTGCCTTCTCTCTGTGTCATGTCTGATAGTCTGTGTAGTTCAAACAGTGACAAGTCATCAAAGTCATTCTCAATCTGCAAATATGCAGATCTAGTCCTGCTCTTGGCTGCGTAAGCCCTGCCCACTGGGCAGAACCTCCTGATATTAGCCTGTTCTGTTCATTTATTAGTTTGCACTGTTTTGAGTTTCCTGGAGCATCTGGATCCACAGGTCCTCGATGTGCCTGCTCCACTCCCGTCGGAGAAGTGAGAGAAAAAGAAGGAAAAGCGATGAACAAATTGCCAGTGAAATTAAATATTAAATATTGTTTGATAGAAAAGTAGTAGGAAACGGAGGATAGTGCTCAAGCTGCCATACTTCCCCCAGTATAGTTGCTCCTAGGGGCAGCATAGCTGGGAACTGTAAGGTTTTAATTCTGTTCCTAACTGGCCTGACCATAAGCGATTTCAAAGAGGAACGTTTTAAGCCTGGTCTTAAATGAAGAGACTGTGTCGGCCTCTTTAACATGGACAGGAAGCTGATTCTACAACACAGTGGTAATCCAGCATTTTGAGAGTGAAGTGCTCTGTTTGGATGATAAGGTACTATAGCATCTTTGAGGTAGGATGGGGCCAGGTCATTTATGGCTTTGTAAGTCCGCTGGCGGCTAAACTAGCTCGGGCTGAGAGTAGTTTCCTAATAAGAGAATGAAGATTGTTGGGTGATCTGTTTGTTTTTGGCAGACTTTATTACATCTTCCAACGCATTACTGTGGTTCTGAGGGTACTAAACAGAAACATGGTCCTCTTACTTTACCTTTTTCTTTATCCTTGATTATATACATATATAAATATACATTATATATTTACAAGAAATACATTTAATCAATATAAAACATCAAAAACTCCTTTCCGGGATGATGGCCGCCTAGCTTGGTGTCTGTCGGGCCACGGTAGATTCTGTTGAAAAAGCCGTCTTTATTACAAGTTCACCTGGGGAGACTCGATATTTTAACTTGGGAGCAGACATATAATAAGCCAGGACACTTATTTCTTGAACATGAAACCAACAGAGAAACGGGCTACCAATGCTCCAGCTAAACTAGCATATCCTGCATCAGCGCCAGACCCCGGCTCCTCCTCATGCTTCAGCACTGGCACCGGCAGCTCCGGCTCAAGCTCCGGTTTGGCTCCGGAGGAGTCCAGGAGCAAGATAGACCCAGTGATTCTGGTGGCTTTGTGGGAGATTACTGATAAGATTACAAAGACTGTGTACACAAAGATAGGAAATCTCTGGCTCCCTGGCTCCCAAACCAGCTCCGAACCAGCGGCCAAGACCTATTCTACTGAAGTGTCACAACGTCTGTGACAAACAGCGTGTCATGCGGCAGACGTCTCGCCACAGGCCAGCCTGGACCAACCAAGCCCCTGGTCTTTCTTCAACAACTACTCTGTGAGAGTGTCATGGAAGACTTCAATAACGGTTATCAAGAAATAAAGTAAAATAATAGAACAGAGTTGTCTTTTCTCAAAAGTGCCACAACAAGTGGTCAAGAAATCTGTGGATTAGGACTGGGAGCATTTGGTCCATTCTTTTGGACATCATTAAGGTGTATAAACGATACTCCACATTCAGAATAGCGATTGGTCTAAATGAGGTACACGTAACCACTTTTCAAACAAAAACAAGTAAATGACAATCTGCAGCTTGTTGCAGTGAAATGTCACTGTGAAGAGGCAGGTTGTATTAAAGCTGTAGTTTATACATTATACATCTTCGTCATTGCAAACCGCAATATTGATCTAAAATGGCTTGGAAATATAATCAGGCTCAGCCTATACGCGAACTAAGGAGTCGCTTAGGGGCCCGAGTCGTCAAAGGGGCCCTCAATCTGGCAACCTGATTTATGCGAAGCACAAGCGCAGCGTGCGCCACTAGCGTAGTAGCGCTGTTGCTATGCAAACAGCGTAGTAGCGCTGCTGGCGCAGCAACACACACAACGGCAACATATAACGCACAAACAGCTAGGGCTGCAGCTATCGATTATTTTAGTAATCGAGTAAACTATCGATTCTTTTCTTCGATTAATCGAGTAATCGGTTAATTTTTTGGTACATTCAGTAAACCATTTAAACACATTTAAAATCATTTTTTAGATAAACGTTATAGTTCATAGTAATAAAAAATACAAAATAAGGAATTTCTGCTTAAAATAACACATTTTATTCTTAATTTCATATAAATTTGTCCCCAAAACAGCAACATTTCACTTCAGTCCAAACTGTTCTGTCTGTATATAAAGAATATATATAAAGGACTTAATTAACTTGTCATAGACTGTAAACAGTTACAGTAGCGCTGTCACATCACTTAAAATAAGACATTTGTTATGTTGGGTGGGACCGGTGGTCCTGGCGTTTTGAGCATTTTGTGTTTTGCCGTTTTGGCCTCCGCGTCTCGACTTTCTGTTTCACAACAGATTATTCCAACATAACCGCGGTCCTCCGTGCTGTTTCCATGTGCATTGGCTGTTTAAAAGTACGACTGTGACTGGGAAGCAGAGTTGTTGAGTGGGGGAGCGCGGGGGTCCGCGGTGGCGTGTCGGGGCTGGGGTGGGCGTAGCTAGACGCGGTGTTGAGAGTTGCAGCTCGGGATCATTATAATAGATCCATGGCTCTTTCACTCATCAAAACTCTTCCCAGTCGCACTCGTGAGTTTCAAACGCGCCGCTCTCTTCCTGTTGCGCCTTCGTCAGAGCGGAACAAGCTCCGTGTGAAACAAAAGCGCCACAAGTCGATTTACTCGAGTAATCGTTGCAGCCCTACAAACAGCATTTATTTGCAATGACAAAATGGCAACCAATGCACCTGACCTGCACTGATTGGTCAACTTCATTGTGCGCGAGCAGAATGAAAGTAAGACATAACACAACAGAAGCGGTCTTCATGTCCAAAAGAATATATCCCCCCGATGCCAAAAAATGAAAGAAGAAAAGATTGACGATGAAAAGAAACTACAATCTCCACACCCTCCAGGTCCTGAACTTATTTTACAAAGAGACTGTCAGAGCTCTGGGCTAGGGCCCTGCCACGGGGGCCCTGCCACGGGGGGCCCTGCCACGGGGGCCCTGCCACGGGGGCCCTGCACATACCTGTGTTAGCGAGCACCGCATCACTAATTTAACGTTTGGCTTTTAAGCTAACATTTACACCGGCCTGGTCGTGTTAGCAGCAGGTGAGGGAGTTGCGGCGTCTATGCCCCAGGTCACTAATCGCGGACTCCGGTCTGGGTCCGGACCCAAGTGTCATCTCGTCCGGACCAGAACCTCTGACATGGAACTTTGGAGTGAACATTGTAGGCCCCTCATTCACACAGAACGAGCAGTGCGGCCCCCCCGTGTGTTAGAGATGAGCGGGTTTAAGAAAGTGTTTCAAAGGAACTGTTCACTTCCTTTGACTCTCTCCCACTCTCCCCTCGCTCACTCTCCTGCTCTCTACCCCCCCGCTCTTCTCGCTCGCTCGCTCTCTCGCTCTCTCTCTCTCTCTCTCTCCCTCTCTCTCTCCTCCTCTCTGCTCTGCTCCCTCTCTCCTCCCTTTCTCTCTCTCTCTCTACGCTCCCTCCCCCCTCTCTCCCCTCTCCTCCTCTCCTCTTCCTCTCCCTCTCACTCTCCTCTCTCCTCGCTCGCTCTCCCCGCTCGCTCTCCCCCTCTCCCCCTCTTGCCCCTCTCTCCCTTGCTCCTCTCTACCTCGCTCTGCTCGCTCTCTCTCCCTTTCTACCCTCTTCCCTCTCTCCTCCTCGCTCACTCTCCTTCTCTTCCTCTGCTCACTCTCCTCTCTCCTCCTTCGCCCTCTCTCTCTCTCACCTCTCTCTTCTCCTCTCCTTCCCTCTCTCGCTCCTCTCGCTTCTCCCCCTCTCTCCTCCTCCTCGCTCCTCTCTTCTCCTCCTCCTCTCCTCGCTCCACCTCTCCTTCTCTCCTCCTCCTCTCTCCTCTCCTTCTCTCTCCTCCTCCCCTCTCCTCACCTCCTCCTCTCCTCTCTCCTCCCACTCTCCCTCTCTTTGACATTTTCAGTTAATAGAGAATGTACATTTGAACTTGTTGTTTACAATTATATCTGTCATATTTGTAGTCTGCTGATGTTTGGTCAGTTTGTACTTGACCTTCCTTGTGTTATGTTATGATGAGTCCATCCATGTGACGTGGTGATTGCTTTGTCTAATAACAGCATTATTATTAGTATTAGCAAACACACTGCGACCCTCCAGTGGTTCATAGTTCATTCAGGATTGAACTTGGTATTCAACAAATATGTTTAGGTACATGTATGTTGTAATGAACCAATTTGACCCCAACTATTTTTCAGAGCCAATATTATTTGAGTAATTAAGTATCCTAATGTATTAAGAACTGGCTTTAGTCACTTTCTCCTGGCAGTTTCATCACATCATCAGTTTATAGCATTACAACCTCAACATTTGAATCTTACTTGAGCCGGCTGGACCACATTACAATGCACCAGAATACAGGAAAAAGGTCTGAACATTTCAGGGGGAGTGCCCCCAGACCCCCCTGTTGTAACAAAATACATTTGTTACAACATCTCTGAGAGGTGTTATTTGTACAGGGAGTAGAGATGTCAGCGGAATACGACTAAGTATTTTGTAACAAGGCCTATTTTTTTGTATTGAGAAGGATTTGAAAATGTGATTAAATTATTAGCTCTAAGTACGTATGTTGGTCACTGATGCTGTGTAGCTCTTTATTTCATGGATTCTTAGTTTTTGCAGTAATTTAGAGAAAAAAATGTGCCTTTAAAACCACAGAAGCAAACTTGGTGTATTTGTTTCAGAACATCAAAGTATTTATTTAGACTGCCTGATGACATGGCAGATCTTTGTATGGCTGCCAGCCATGGGAATGCCCTGTATCTGAGTTCACGGCCTCTGTTGATCTCAGAATGAGACTGCTCTACTTTGTGTTTTATGATTGACAACTGTGTCAGTCAGAGCTTCAAACTGACGTGGACATTAGTTTTAGTCCTGTTCGGATCCCTGCTAACAGAGTGGTTGTGCAGGTATGCATGTACATACTGTACATGTGCTACTGCTGAGTGTCATGTGTGTCCCTCACAGCCCCACACTTCCTGTGGGACAGCTGATCACAGCTCCAGGCCTCCCTCCCTCACTCACACACACAGAGCTTGCTGTACGAGGGCTGCAGCGTGGATATGATCCTGCTCACAGCCGGCCAAACATTGCTATATTTAGCCCAGCGATGCTCATGCTAATGTGCCTCACAGGCCTAATCATTCCCAGGCTGTGCAGCTCTGTCCTGACAGGAGTGGAGGCCAAACTCCCACTAGCCCCATGTAGTGAATATGAGAGATTTTGGCATCAGCGCGCTGTCAGAGGGAGCCCCACCAGATTGAATATGCATGTATCACACAGTGCTCATTACTTACTAGTCCAGTGATAAAGCAGGCTGGGTTTGGCTTTCTGTTGTGAGGGGTTCAGACCTGTGAGGGTCTGCTCTGAGACACATTTCAGAGAGGACCATGCCCACGGAAGCTAACTTTACTCTCTCTCCCCCATAATTCTGCGCCCGTCTATGGGCGTGATTTCGTTTTAAAATTGCAATGTGCAAATTATCAACTTGTCAAACTTTATAAAATATACTAAATAAACTTACCCACACTCATGCTGTGTGGCATGTTGACAATTTAATCAAATTCTTTAATCGATATCAACTTTGAATGTCACCCTCTTTCATACTACGAGACATTTGGTGATTAGTGCTGCATAGTTTGATTGACAGGGTGGGGGTGCCTTGTTCATTCCATGGTAAGGGAAACACTGAACATTTATGAATGATGCTTGTGATGTGCCATGATTTCTTCTGGATAACGCTTGCATTCTTATCACATTGAAGAAGATGAAACTCATAGCTTGGCTCTTCTCCAGTAGTTTTAGTTTAGGGGCACATGCTGTACTTAGCTAATTGTTATTCAACTAGAATAACCACCCCAAACCTATAGCTCTCTCCTATAAAAAAAACCTCCTTTTGGCATTAACAATGTTGATTTGTTATTTTGACCATTCTTCTGTACCAACTCGACTTTATCTTGCCAGTCCAACTGTCTTCTCAGTTATTCATCTCATTGACATGTACAGTACTAACTCTTGTACCCCTGTCACTTCAAACTGGGCCCCAAGTATGAGCTCACTCCCCCTACTTCTCTGCTACTGTTTCTATAGTGACCACGGCTTCACCCCTCAGGACAACTTTGACTACTGCGCAAACTGCCTGAGTCGCAAAATAACCCATGATTTTCCACTCTTTTCATGTTAGATTTGAGCACAAGTGCCTGTAGCTCCGTTATATAGTGGTGTCCATGAGGATTGGAGCAAATCACAGCCTAAATACACTAAATGGTCCATGCCTTGTGGTTTGTGGCTTTTTAAGAGGGGAAAAATTCCCTTTAATGGTGTGGTCTGGGTTAGGCCAGAACCACACCTGGCTCAGGTTGGGGAATGACGCTAGCAACGGTGTTTACATCAGATAGGACTGAGGAAATGTGCTCAAAAACCAAAGATTACTTGAGTGTACTGTTTATGTACTGTATTTCATATAACGTTCTACCACCTGTTGTCAAGCAGGCCGGTCAGACTGCAGCCCCTGTGCGGCCCAGGCCGGTCAGACTGCAGCCCCTGTGCGGCCCAGGCCGGTCAGACTGCAGCCCCTGTGCGGCCCAGGCCGGTCAGACTGCAGCCCCTGTGCGGCCCAGGCCGGTCAGACTGCAGCCCCTGTGCATCTCCCAAACGCTGCACTCTACTGGGGACAGTTTGCCTTCTTCACCTCCTCCTCTATGTGGGCCGTTTCCTGTGTGGTTTCTGTCCAATGCCTGGCCCGGTCAAACAGCCAGGCAGAGCGGACCCTGTGCTGGTCGGGGTCACAGGGGCTGGGTCTGTGCCATTACACTACATGAGCCAGAACACGATTATGTGTCAGATCAGTTGAAATAAATGTTAGTCAGATACTTAATCAAAGTTGAAATATTAAGGAGAAACCGTCATGCATTGAATAGAGAAATGTTCCGAAAACTATTGACCATAACGTTGTGTTTATGCTGCTAGTGTCTAGGATCTTGCTCATGCGAAGATTGCAGTTGTTCAAAGACTTAAAGATGACAACATTTAGCATGGATTCTTGGATTAATGACGCCACACGGCTGCTAACGGCGGGGCTAAAGCGGCTTATGTTGGCTGGTGCTCTTAGCGATGGAGCCAGAGCGAGTGGAGAATAAGTGAACTGTGTTTGTCAGCTTTCTAAACCTTGAAATTGATTCTTCTTGTGTGCTCTTTATTCTAATGACAAGCTAATCCCCCTCTCTGGTTTCCTGGCCGTTATAAATAGTGCCTCTTATTTGCCTGCTCTGCTGTGCGCTGCTTCTGAAAATTAGCTCTCATGATGGGTCTGCCCACTCTGCAATCAATTTGCCACACTAAGTCCCCCAAAAGGTTACCTGTGGCAACTGCAGCCCCAGCACGCAAGTTTGGATTGGCCTCTGCCAAATCTTCTTCAGCTAATTAAATAAATGGCTTTGTCAGGAAAGTGAGCTGAATGAAATGTCAAAATATTTATGTTGAATGGTTCCATGATTTCAAGGCATTTGTCAAAGATGAAGGGAACAGGAGAGCTGGCCTCAGGGCTGCTTTAATGATATTAGTAGAGATCTTCTTATTTATGAACCTCTAAGTTATTCATGGCCGACGCAGGCTATGCATCAGCCCGTTTACTGTAGTCGGCTGTGGCTAAGCACTGAATTACCAATAAATCCTTTGTTCCTCCACGGTTTAAACGGCTAATATAGACATGTAAATCATATGCAGCCTGAGTGCCAGGCTGTGCTGCTGTCCACACTGCACAGGTCTGTTCATTTTGCACCACTATACACCACTTTACACCACTGCAGCGGAGCATGATTTGTGGCCCAATCTCACCGCTGTGCGTCTGAAATGGAACGGCCCCAATCAATGCAGAGTGGGTAGGAGATCCAACATCAGTGTTTTCAAACTGTGCTGCGTTTCTTCGACATTTACTCTAATTTAGCTCAACCTCTATTTCTATTTTAGTCCTGCTTGTCCTGGTTCTAAACTGGTTCCAAATGTCAGCCTTACTCAAGACCTGGACAAGAACTGGAGCCTCATACGTTTCATGTTGTTTAGTTTCTGTTTGGCCCCATGTTAGACCTAGTTTTTATTTTATGGTGTTATTCCAGGACAGTATTCACACACAGCTACTCACTCGCATCTAGTCCATGAGCCAGAAGTTCCACTTTAATTAAGGAGTCCAGAAAATCTCTTCTTTTATCTCCGGCAAACAGCGAGGTGGCTCGGATACACGTTCCCTTAATCCTTGTTTGTATCTCGGGGGACTTGCAGAAACCTTGGCGGA
Organism: Chaenogobius annularis; assembly: GCA_015082035.1. Classification (NCBI taxonomy): domain Eukaryota; kingdom Metazoa; phylum Chordata; class Actinopteri; order Gobiiformes; family Gobiidae; genus Chaenogobius; species Chaenogobius annularis. Next base: position 105,098 of record BJKM01000762.1, read on the forward strand.
GAGCTTTGGCGTCCAGGTGAGCTTGGCAGGTTTGCGGGGTCTCTGGGCCGCTCTGATAGCGCAGCACACACCGCTCTTCCTTTTGAAGATCCAGCGCAGTGTGGAGAATGACAGCAGCTCCCCGTCCAGAGTGTGATCTCAGGCCAGCCTGACGCCTCTGCCATCCAACGACAAAGATAGTTGGCACAGAGCGGATCAGGGTAAACCCATCATCAGATGTTGTAAAGCTGCTACCTGGATCACACGCAGCTCACCCCTCTCGTCTCCTCCTTGGTTGGTGTTGATCTTCCTCAAGTGATGGCTCTCGTCATTTCCCAATTTGAGTCATTTACCGAATTAGCATCTGTGGTTCTTGACTATATTTTCATTAGTTAACTAGCCAGACATTTTTACAATGTAGTTATTCAGTCAAGTTAGTTTGCAAAGACAATTTCATGACTTTCAGCAATTTTTTTGACCAAGACACGTATAATATCGTGCCTGTTCTACTCATCAAACTACATAGATATACACTGCATTAAAAAAAAAAAAAGATCATTGTATATAATTCCAACCGATGCAGTGAGCGGCTTCTTATTTCACCATGTCGAAAGACAAATCCCGTGGTCATGGAAAAGATGTCGGTGTGTTTGACAAGGGTCAAATCATTGGCATTGAGCAGAGAAAACGTAAGAAGAAGCAGAAACTAATGTGCTACAGATCTGAACCCCAGTGAGAGTGTTTGGGACGAGCTAGAGAAGGCTTTGTGCAGTGGTCACTCTCTCCATCATCAATACAAGAATCAGAATCAGAAAAGGTTTATTGCCATGTCGATGAACAGAATTCACAAACATAGGAATTTGTTTTGGCATTAAGGTGCAACATAAAACACTGAGCAATAATAAAAACAACATATATTCAATCAAAAGTGCATGCATTAAACAATTTAAAATGACTATAGTATAAAATGTGGGTGTAATCCCTCATTCGTCCAGGAGTGTTCCATTGTAGAAAAAGATTCAGTTGTGGTCATCTGGACTCTGTTTTAGAAAAACGATACGTTAGCACCAGCTAAACTCCACCTCACTGAACACGTGAGGTGGAGATTCTGAGCAGGAGAAAAGATGGTTTGAAAGAGGAGTTAAGGAGGCCATCTTTGTTAAAAAAGAGAATCCTTCCTTAAATCGTAATGGAGGTTTAAGATTCAACTAGGGCTGCAGCTATCGATTATTTTAGTCATCGAGTAATCTATCGATTCTTTTCTTCGATTAATCGAGTAATCGGTTAATTTTTTGGTACATTCAGTAAACCATTTAAACACATTTAAAATCATTTTTTAGATAAACGTTATAGTTCATATGAAATCGTTTAATTGATAAAATGGTTCAGTAGTAATAAAACAAATACAAAATAAGGAATTCTGCTTAAAAACAACACATTTAATTCTTAATTTTAATATAAATTTGTCCCCAAAACAGCAACATTTCACTTCAGTCCAAATGTTCTGTCGTGCTGATATAAAAATATATTAAATAACGACTTAATTAACTTGTCATAGATTGTAAACGTTACAGTAGCGCTGTCACATATTAAAAATAAAGACATTTGTTAAACGTTTGATTGGGTGGGACTCGTGGTCCTGGCGTTTGAGCTCTGCATTCTGCGTTTGCCTTTTTGGCGCGATGCCGGTCACTTTGGCTCCGCATCGCAGACTTTGTTTCACAACAGACTTATTCACACATAACCTGCGTCTCGTGCTGTTTCCATGTGCATGGCTTGTTTAAAATTACGACTGTGACTGGGAAGCAGATGTATTTGAGTGGGGGAGCGCGGGGGTCCGCAGTGTGGCGTTGGGGCTGGGGTGGGCGGAGCTAGACGCGGTGTTGAGAGTTGCAGCTCGGGATTATTATAATAGATCCATGTTTCTTTCACTCATCAAAACTCTTCCCAGTCGCAACTCGTGAGTTTAAACGCGCCGCTCTCTTCCTGTTGCGCCTTCGTCAGAGGGAAACAAGCTCCGTGTGAAACAAAAGCGCCACAAGTCGTTCCGTGCGCTCCGCGTACCACAGATTCACGTGTTTTTGATTGAATATGTAAATTAAACGAATCATAGAGGCAATAGTATAATAATCGAAGCTTTTTTGTAAAGAATTATCGATTTATTCGAGTAATCGTTGCAGCTCTAGATTCAACCTTCAGTTGTTTTAATGGTCTGCTGAAACCCTGGAGACGCCGGACATTCGGATGCTAAAACAACCAAAAGTAAGGGAACAATAGAAATGTAGATGACCCATCCCAGTTAAGTTTCAATGGGCCATTATCGGAGAGGTTCGCCCTGTGGCAGGGCTCTCACAGAGTAGGATATAAAAAGGAGTTCTCAGACTTGTTTCACAGATTGAGAAATGACTCTTGGATGAGAGTCAAAACTCTGTTTTTTCTAAAAACAGAGTCAGATTGAAACAACTGAATCTTTTTCTTCTATAGTAATAAAATTAAAATTAATAATAGGCATTACTATGGTAAACAAGAATTACAGTAAAATTTACAGTTGTGAGTCGAGAAAGTGATTGAATAGTTGCAGTTAAAGTGACAGGTTTTTTAGAAAAGTGTGTCATGAGACCTACTGGGGAGGACAGAACTATCTGTGTGGCTGGAAAGAAACTATTCTTGTGGCGGGAGGTTCTGGTCCGGATGGACCGTAGCCTCCTGCCTGAGGGGAGTGGTTCAAATAGTCCATGTCCAGGGGGAGAAGGGTCAGCTGTGATCAGACCTGCTCGTCCCAGAGCCCTGGAGACGTACAGGTCCTGCAGAGATGGAAGTCTGGGGGGCTGTGACTTTCCTGAAGTCCACGATCATCTCCACTGTCTTCTGGGCGTAGAACTCCAGGTTGTTACTGCTGCACCAGAACACCAGCCGGTCCACCTCCCTCCTGTAGACAGACTCATCCCCGTCCGAGATGAGCCCGATGAGGGCGGTGTCGCCCGCAAACTTGATCAATTTTACGGAGTCGTGGCTGGAGGTGCAACAATAGATGATCTGTGTGAGGAACAATGACACGCTGGATGAAATACATCTGTTAATGTTGCAGAAGATTATTGAAACTATTCCACAGGGAATGTGTGCTGGAATCAAAGATAAAGGGCTAACAAATATTTGAGCGGGTGCCCCTTTTTTCTGTGGTCACTTTTTGTAACATTAGAAGCTTGGTCTGTTGTTTCTATGTAGTGAACAGAAATGAATGTCTGCGGGGCAATTGTATAAGCGGTCCATCAAGACGATGGCCAAAAAAACTATTACATTTCATAATTTTTGGGAGAAATACAATCTGTTGAGCTTTGAAAATCTAAAGATGATGAGTGCCGCCCGTGGTTAAGTGGATTGCACATATGCCCGCAGTGCTTGTGCTCTCATCCTCATTTCATGCTGTACTGACAGTACAGACAGCTCCTTTTAAAATAAACAATCTAAAGATGTTAAATTATGCCTGCTTAATTTAGAAAAATAGCAACCACCTCAAAGAATTTTTTGAACAAAGTTCTTCACACCATATGAGCCTCTCGAGGGGACTGAGCTACAGAAGAGCTGCTCAGAGCTGCCTCTGAGGGCACGTGAGAATGTGCTACACTTGGCTAAAAAACAACTTAAAAAATGCTTGTAGCTAATAACGTTCTTCTTATCCGATTTATTTGAAGGACCTTACCATTTTGTTGCGATGAGAGATATTCATCAGCCTATTGTAGAGACGAAGACTGCGGGTGGAAATTAGCTTCATGATGAATCTGGCCCATTTAGTGTAATAATGCACTGTCCTGTCTGATCCAGGAGCTCAGGTTTATTAGCAGTTAAATGATGTGTTTTCATGAACGTTGGGCTCATATTTAACTTCAAATAAACATGATAAAGAGTCAAAGACATTGATGGCACATTAGTACAGGATGCTGTAGTAAGAGACCAACGCTTGTGCAGAAGCTTCTGGGCATGGGACAGATTTAATTTTGACGCAAAATTGGTCCTGACTCAAATTGGGGAAATTCATCTCACCCACGGCTTTCTCTGTTCTTTCTCACCTCAGAATTTGCCTTCATTCTTCTCCCAGTTCCTCGTCTGATCCAGCGGGCCAGATTTGTATCACTTTTTCTTGCAAGTCCTGCGAGCGGGGAACCTTGAGGGTCTCTGTGGGATCAATTTGTAAAGGGGGAAGCGCTCATCTCTCCTCCTCTCCTTGGCCCTTTCGGCTGATTGGCTCCTCTCGCCAAGGACCACACAGGCTTTTGATCTCGTAGGGCCCCAACCTGCCTTCACTCCAAGTTTTTGTCGGTACTTGGAATAAAAGCTGTTCTACTTTTTCCCAAATGTGTGAACAATCCTTGGCCTGATAAGCCGCTCTTTGAAGATTTGGGTTGTGTGGGGGGTTCTTTAGACGCAGCCAAGGGACGGACGCAAGGCCGACGCGCGAGGGACTCGGCGCCAGAGGTTGCTGGGGTCGCAAGGGGGGACGCAGAGAGGTGCTGGGGGTCACAGGGGGGACGCAGGGGGACGCAGAGAGGTGCTGGGGGACGCAGGGGCGACGCAGGAGGGACGCATAAAGGGTGATATCGCTCCCTGGTGTAGAATACACATTAAAGTGTAAAACCCTTTCCGTTAATAGTTCGTTTAACCAGTACATAACTGCCCGCTTTAGTCTTTCTTATTTTCTAACTTTGTTTATGTGAACGCAGTTCTTTATTGTACCATGAGGAGGCGCGTTTTGGCCTAATGACTTTCTGAACGGCTGGATAATCTAAGAATAAACTAAAATGGAATGAGGAAATATTAAGTGCATTTGCTTGAGGAACTTTTTAGTAGAATTGTACTTCTCGAAACAATTTTCACCATGCTTTTACTCCATTTGAGTAATTTTTTTTTTACTGTGTAGTAGGATTCATACTTGAGCAAATATTTTGGTTACATGAATAATATTTTTAGAAATTATTTTTTACTCTTTGTACCTCTGCTTGAGCACTATTTCGAATAACGGTGCTCTTAAACACTTTAGGAAGTTGGCCAATATTTCCGTCACAATGATGATGTAACATACTGTGCAGCTGTTATATCCATCTCCATCTGCTTCATCCTGGACAGTGATCTAATCGAGGACCTGAGCGCAGTGAAGCTGGGCCCAAACACTCACTAATTGACCACTAGTCCTCAGACGCTTTGTCATTGTTGTGACACCGGCCAAACCCTCCTAATGTCTTCTCATTGAGGACTTTTCTTAGTTCTACCTCCATGACTACTAGCCCTGGGTTGAAATTTAGCTTCATAACGTTTCCTGATCACCTCTGCCAAACCTGGTTGTGCGCTCACACTCTCAAAGTCCGACCTGAAGTTGTAATGACCGCGCACCTGAACGTTTTGAGGTGACTCTTGTTTCCACAAAAGCTGGAGCGCCTCTTATTTTCGAGGTCTCGCTCATGACATCATTGGAGTAGTTGGTGTGCTAATTAGGGGTTTAATGCTATAGTAGACTTAGCAGAGCTGTAATTTTCCCGCCCGGGCCTGGAATAGACACGACAGCTTTTCATGCGGCCTTGGGCGGACTCGGGCTCCAGCGCTGCTGCCGCGAGACACCTTCGTTCTTGTGCTTTTTTATCCAAACCAAACCAGGACTGGAAAAAACAGTGCGTTCAGGACCGATTTAGATGTGCCTGTTTCTAATGGTATTTCAACTTGTGTTTGCAGACATGCCAGAGAAGGAGACAAAGCACTGCTAATCTGGATCTCCACAAAGAGACTGTGCGTTTTTTTTTTTTCTATAGGCTTGTGGAGGTGGAGGAGGCGGAGAAATGAGGCCAGGCAGATGTAGTTGGAGGTACAATGGGATGTCGAGTCCGTGGGGCTGTGTCGTGATGACGGTGAGGCGGTGTGAATACACAAACGGCTGTACAACTGTGCATACACCAGTTTGTGAGGGAGATCTTAATCATGGAGAATTGAGCTGTGAATGACTAGAGTCTTCTAGATGAAGATAGGCCTGTCATGATAACAATGTTTTATGTGTGCTATAGACGTGCTCTGACTTGATTTTCATAAAAACATTGCCCCTTCACATTCCCCTGAATGGCAGAACTATAAACAGCATATAAACAGCTACATCTTAAGTTATATTGCTTACAAACATTTCATAAGATATTTCATTGCTCGTGTACATTTTTGTCATTTTCAATCATTGTTTTATACATATGCTTCAAAAGGACAATTGTGTGTGATGATTTTAATTTGTTGTCTAAGGAATTCCACACATTTATTCCCCTAACAACAAAACCTCTCCGTTTCAAGAAGTAGGTTTAGTCGGTCAGTCAAACTTTTGCCTGCATCAGAATCAGAATCAGAAAGAGTTTATTGCCATTGTCAATGAACAAAATTCAAAAACATAGGAACTTGTCTCGGCCTTAAGGTGCAACATAAAACACTGAGTAATAATAAAACAACATATATTCAATCAAAAAAGGGCATGCATTAGGAAACAATTTAAAATTACTATACAATAAAAATAAAAATAGGCATTTCTATGTACACAAGTTTACAGTTATGTTTAAAGTTATAGTGCAGAAAGTGACAGTGCAGTGAGTGGATGAATATTGCAGTTAAAGTGACAGGTGTTTTGAAGTGTTCATGAGTCCAACGGCAGAGGGAAAGAATCTATTTCTTGTGGCGGGAGGTTCTGGTCCGGATGGACCGTAGCCTCCTGCCTGAGGGGAGTGGTTCAAACAGACCATGTCCAGGGTGAGAAGGGTCAGCTGTGATCCGACCTGCTCGTCCCAGAGCATTACCCCACACCTCAATACAATATACAAAATATGGAACTATTACAGAGGAATATAACTGAAATAGTGAAGTCTCGTCCAACACAGATTGGGATACAGGATACCAATGCATTTCTTTTTTTTCTTGTTTCTTAACACCACATGGGGTGGCCAACTTGTACATGGAGCATTTTGAGAAGAAGGCACTGACCTCCTTTTCAGGCATTGCTCCAAGTCTTTGGTACCGTTACGTGGACGACACTTTTGTGACAATTAAGAAACAAGAGCTGGAAGCCTTCTCAGAGCACATCAATGCAGTGGACCCCGCATTTCAGTTTTACAAGAGAAGATGCTAAGGAGAACTGCTTGGCCTTTCTTGATTGTTCCACTATCAGAGGAGAAGACGGGAAGCTCCAGACAGAAGTATATAGGAAACCCACACACACTGACCAGTACCTGCTCTTTGGCTCTAACCACCCACTTACAGCACAAGCTGGGAGTGATCAGAACACTACAACACAGAGCACAAGAGGTGCCCACCAGCTCAGAGGGCAAGAGGAAAGAGGAAACACACGTCCGGAATGCTCTCTCAGCCTGTGGATACCCGACTTGGGCTCTGAACAAAGTGAAGAGAACCAAAAAGCAGGACAAAAGGGAAACAGAACCAAGAAGAAAGGGGGTCTCTATCCCTTATGTCTCGGGACTGGGAAGAATTTTTAGACAACACGAAGTCCCTGTTTATTTCAAACCAGGCAACACTTTAAGCCAAAACCGGTTCACCCTAAGGACAAGATGCCGACACAAAAACAGAGCAATGTAGTGTATTCTATCCAATGCAGTGAAGAAAGTTGTAAAGAGCGCCACATAGGGGAGACTAAACAGCCACTTCAAAAGAGGCCTTATCCCACAGAAGACCCAGAAGACCCCAGAGCGCCGTGCATCTTCTCATCTCAAAGCCACAAACCACTCTATTGAAGACAGTGAGGTGGAGATTCTGAGCAGGAGAAAATATGGTTTGAAAGAGGAGTTAAGGAGGCAATCTTTGTTAAAAAAGAGAATCCTTCCTTAAATCGTAACGTTATTATAATCAAGAAATTAAACAAAGCAATGACCACTGTAAACCTTTGATTGAAATACATGTTGAAACATATATATCAGAACTTTCAAGGGGGTTAATATCTACATTAAAGCAATGCTTAAATAATTTGGATTTGACAGATGAAGAGTGGGAAAGTATATGTACATCTTAGTGGAGGACCATAAAATCACTTGTCCAGAAAAATGTGACGCCTTGTTAAAGTGCCAATTATTCACAATTAAATTCCAATTGCTGGAGAAACTATGGCACCAGGAGGCAAACCACTATCATGTGTTTTAGCAATGTCCTGTTGCTCAGAAATATTGGATTGAGATCAATAAAACCATGCAGACAGACAATCACCTTCCCACTGGATATCAGGAATATGTATGTGGCTTCAGCACCCCAAAAAATGGATGACAAAAATTGCACAAACAATCAAGGACTGAACAGACATTACTTTGGACATGCGCAAAATGCAAAAATTACATTAGGTCTTGATTTGAAAGTGCAATTATGGGACAGTGGACTAAATGGGACGTTTGGTTTGATTTGGCTATGCCTTTACTTTAATTTTTGTTGGATGTCTACTGATTTTTATTTTTTATAGTTCTATTTTTATACATTTCACTTAAAGAAATGTACTTACTTTACAGCTATGAATGAAAACAACAATGATCTTTAGACAAGCTCTTTTCTGCATGATATTTTTTGTTGGCTTTTCTCACAATTATAAAAATTATTCCACCAATGATTTTTGTCTTAAGTTTTTATCGCAATCAGTTTGATTGGTTTTTTGTCCCATCCCTAGTTTTGCATGTTTTACTTGTGTTTTGGTGGGTTTCAATCAGGCATTCCAGTTTCCCCCATCAACCCAACCCACTGGCATCACTGCTCCTGACGGGTAGCTCAGCAGCCCTGAAATGTGGAAGAATAATTTTTATAATCATATTACATTGTCTTCACTGTGACTATATGCTGGATGCCCTTGTGCACTCAGGTTAACCCACTCCTTTAATATCCTCTGTGTCCTGTGTTCATTGGCATCAGCTCGTCTTGTGACGCTGACACTTACGTTGTCTAATTTCACCTGAAGCGGCACAAAAAGCGCTCTGCTCCCCTACACTTCCTCTCCTTTGCTGCCATAATGCACCCGGACACCTCTTGTTGTTGTTCTATGAAATTTCACTAAAACTGCCCGGTTTTACTGGCGTGCACGTCAGGATGTCTGTGGACGCAGCTCTTTTTTGCCTCCAACAAAGGAAGTGTCAAGTAGAATTAGCCCAGGGAGCTTAGCGACGCACCGCAGCTTCTGCTGACTCTACCCCGCCGCGCCCCCTCTCGTACAGCCCACTCTTCAGCCACTCTAACAAGGTTGTTAGAAGAGGATGAGGCATGTTAAATGAATAATTTACACACAAGAATGCTTCTTATTTATTTAATATGACTGGATCTAAGTGAGTGGGCAGCTCGTCGCGCTCTGGAGACACCCTGTTGGATAATTGAGGGCTGTTTGCTTAAACGTGGCGCAGAGAAGACAAGCATTTAGAGGGGTGTGTGGGTAGGTGACTATCGCATTGTGGGGACTCAAATCTTCAAACACTGACTTTATCAGGCCAAAAATTACGTTCCCGTGACTTATATCCATTATTATTACTATACATCATCGGCATGGTTTATGTTCGGATAAACCGAATAAACCCCCCCTCAAAATAACAGACTCCCCCATCACCACTGTGGACTCCTTCAACTTCCTCTGCACCACCATTCAATTCAATATACAATTTATTTTTGTAACACCCAAAATCACAACAGTAGTTGCCTCGAGGGGCTACAGTGGAAAAAACAGAATAAGCAATATTCATAGGGACTTGGTAATGTCCCAGCGTCCTGTGTCCTTAGACAGATGTCCCAAGCTCCCCTGTCCTTAGACCCTCCTTCTCGGCCAGGAAAAACTACCAAACCTCTTTGGGGAAAAGTAGAAACCTGGAGGAGTTCCACAGTGAAGGAGAGATCCGACTCCCTCGGAAGGACAGGCGGACGCGCCTCAATTTGCAGATAGAAGGTGGAGCTAGACCCACTCAGGAGAACCAATTCTCCGAGGCCGAGGAAGAACCGTTCATATGGAGTAGAGACAGTTTCTCCAGGAGCATCTGGATCCACAAGTCATCGATGTGCCTGCTCCACTCCCGTCGGGGAGGTGGGAGAAAAAGAAGGAAAAGCGATGAACAAATTGTCAGTGAAATTAAATATTGTTTGATAGAAAAGTAGTAAGAAACAGAGGATAGTGCTCAAGCTGCCATACTTCCCCCAGTATAGTTGCTCCTAGGGCAGCATAGCTGGGAACTATAGGTTTTTATTTCTGTTCCTAACTGGCCTGACCATAAGCCATTTCAAAGAGGACCGTTTTAAGCCTGGTCTTAAATGAAGAGACTGTCGGCCTCTTTAACTTCAATTCAATTTATTTTTGTAACGCCCAAAATCACAACACTAGTAGCCTCGAGGGGCAACAGTGGAAAACCAAATAAACAGTGTTCATAGGGACTTGGAAATGTCCCAGCGTCCTGTGTCCTTAGACAGATGTCCCGAGCTCCCCTGTCCTTAGACCCTCCTTCTCGACCAGGAAAAACTACCAAACCTCTTTTGGGGAAAAAGTAGAAACCTGTAGGAGTTCCACAGTGAAGGAGAGATCCGACTCCCTCGAACGGACAGGAGGACGCGCCTCAATTTGCAGATACACGGTGGAGAAAGACCCACTCAGGAGGGAGAACCAATTCTTCTTTAACATGGACAGGAAGCTGATTCCACAACACAGGAGCTTGGTAGCTAAACGCTCTACCTCCTACTGTACTTTTAGAGACTCTTGGGACCACCAGAAGTCCAGCATGTTGAGCGCAAAGTGCTCTGTTTGGATGATAAGGTCCTATAGCATCTTTGAGGTAGGATGGGGCCAGGTCATTTATGGCTTTGTAAGTCAGGAGGAGGATTTTGAATTTGATTCTAAACTCGACATTGAGCCAGTGAAGAGACTCGAGCACCGGTGTAATGCGCTCTCTTCTTTTTAGTTCCTGTTAGTAATCTTGCTGCTGCATTTTGAACCAGTTGAAAGCTTTTTTATGGCGCTTTTAGCACACGCAGGGAATTACAGTAGTCTAATCTAGATGTTACAAACGCATGGACAAGTTTTTCAGCATCGCTTTTAGGCAAGATTTTTCTAATTTTAACAGGCTTGATTTATGTGTGCTTTGAATGAGAGCTCTTGGTCAAATAAGACTCCAAGGTTGCTTCCAGTGGAGCTGGAGGCCACACTGACGTTGTCCAGTGTGACTATCTGCTCAGATAAAGTGTCTCGTAGATGATTAGGGCCTAGTACGATGACCTCGGTTTTTTTCAGGGTTAAGAAGCAGATAATGAAGTGTCATCCAGGTTTTTATATCCTTCACACAAGCACCAAGTCTGTCTGCTTGATCGGTCTGATCGGGTTTCATTGATAAATACAGCTGTGTGTCATCTGCATAGCAGTGGAAGTTAATGCTATGCTTTCTGATCATGTGACCTAACGGCAGCATATAAAGAGTAAACAGAATTGGACCAAGAACTGAACCCTGTGGCACACCGTAGGTTACTTTTAGAACAGTGGTTTACATTAACAAGCTGGTATCTATCCGATAGGTAGGATTTAAAGCAGCTGAGGGCGGGGCCTCTGACACCTACATCAGATTCTAACCTCTGCAGTAGAATGTTGTGGTTGATGGTGTCGAACGCTGCACTGAGGTCCAATAGAACCAGGATTGAGACCAGTCCATCGTCAGCAGCTAATAACAAATCATGTGTGACTTTAAACTAGTGCAGTTTCAGTGCTGTGGTGGGCTCTGAACCCTGACTGGAAAACTTCAAATAAGTTATTGTCCTGTAGATGGCGACAAAAGCTGTTTAACTACAACTCTTTCAAGGATTTTAGAGACAAAGGGTAGATTTGAAATAGATCTGTAGTTTATCAACAGGTCAGGATCAAGATTAGGCTTTTTCAGAAGTGGTTTAATGACTGCATGTTTGAAGGACTGTGGAACATAACCACTTTTCTAATGAAGTATTTATTATATTAAGAATAGAATCTATAATTAGGGGGAGAATGTCTTTGAGGAGTCTGCTTGGAATCGGGTCTAGAATACAAGATGATGTTTTAGAGGACATAATGGCTGAAGTTCTCTCTGCTTGATCAACAGCAGTGAACCTTTCTAGTGTTACTGATGGATTTATATGAGACACTAGTTTTACAGCTTGGGCTTGTTCAGGGCTAATAGTGGGAGTAGTTTTCATCTAATTTATCTCTGTTTTTTTATTTTATTGTTAAAGAATCGAAGAAAATCATCAGAGCTGAGAGTAGGTGGGAGTGAGGGCTCTACTGCGCTGTGACAGTTTGTTAGCCTGGCTACAGTGCTGTAAAGAAATCTAGTGTTATTTTTGTTGACTTCAATTAAATTTGAATAGTATCTGGTTTGGGCCTTACGCAGAGCCGGCTTATAGGACAGTAGGCAGATTTTCCATGCTTTTAGGGATTCTTCCGTGTGGGAGAGACGAAATGGTCTTTGTTTATGTGAACGCAGTTCTTCATTGTACCACGGGGAGGCGGGATTTGGCCTAAGGACCTTCTGCTTTAGCGGAGCTGCAACATCAAGAGTGGACTTCAGAGAGTTCATGGTCAAGTCGACAAATTGATCACTTACACTGGGACTAAGGCCGTTCTCAGCAGGATCACATGACATGTCGCTGAATATTGGCTCTGGATAATGTTTAAGAACAAACTGAAAGGTAATTAGGAAATGATCTGACAGTATAGAGTTTTGAGGGAAGACAATGAGGTCATTAATCTCTATTCCATATGTTAGAACAAGATCTAGAGTGTGCTTGTGACTGTGAGTCGGGTTTATTTACATTTTGAGCAAAACCAATGCTATCTAACAGGGCCTTGAAAGAATGACTGAGAGAGTTATCGTTCACGTTCACGTGGATATTGAAGGCTCCAACTATCACTACTTTATCCCAGTCTAACACCAAGTTTGATATAAAGTCTGATAACTCTGTTAAAAACTCTGAATAGGGACCAGGAGGTCGGTAGAGAACCACGAACAGGACTCCTTTTTGGTTTCTCCAATTTGGACATGTGATTTGATAGCATGAGGCTTTCAAATTAGAGAAATGTATTGTTAATTTTAAGACTCAAGAGTAGGCCTGAGTGTGAGATGCCTGCCACACCACCACCTCGGCCTGTGCTCCTGGGGTCTGAAAGTTAACATGAGTGGGTGGGGCGGACTCATTTAGTCTGACATAATCATCTTGTTGAAGCCAAGTTTCAGTTAGAGCTAGAAGATCTATGTTATAATCACTAATTAATTAACTAAAAGCGATTTAGAGGAAATTGACCTAATGTTTAGCAGTCCACATTTTACAAACCTATTTATTTGTTTATTTGTATAATTTGTGAGTGCTATTTTTATTAAGTTCTTTGGTCTGACGCCTGAACTAGCTTTTCTGAGGTTTTTTTTGGCATTATTTGCACGAGGGACACACACAGTCGAGGGCGAGAGCTGGGCGAGAGCTGGCGAGAGCTGGCGAGAGCTGAGCTGGGCGAGAGCTGGGCGAGAGCTGGGCGAGAGCTGGGCGAGAGCTGGGCGAGAGCTGGGCGAGAGCTGGGCGAGAGCTGGGCGAGAGCTGGGCGACAGAGGAGCGACAGAGGAGCGACAGAGGAGCGTCTTACACTGCTGCTCTGCGCCCGGGGATCATCCCTGGGTGGTCACTTTAGACGACTAAGGCTGTCGGTCAAATTTGCGAACTAAAAGGGATGTACCCTCCGAAGTCGGAGGGATGCCATCCCTGCGTATGAGCCCGGGCTTTCCCAAAACGCACTAAAATTTTCAACAAAGACTACATTGTTTTGAGCGCACCAAGTAGATAACAAGCAATTGAATGCTGAACAGCGGCTGTCCAGTTCAGCGTTGATCCGATTGGGCAGGGGACCAGAAAATATTTTTTTCTGACATTGTCTTTGCCAATTTACACACCGCACCTACTTGTAATTTGAGCACCTCTGATTGTCTTTGCCGGGCGTCGTTACCGCCTGCCTGAATCACAATTCGGTGGAACCTCTGTCTACTCTGCTCTAAAAGCCTAAGGTTTCCTTCGATGTCACCCATTCTGGCCCCTGGTAAACATCTAACACTTGACGCTGGTAGCTTCACGTCTCTGACTATTGAACTTCCAATTACCAGAGTATCACGAGTCCATTCAGCGGGCGTGTGATTAAAATTTAGTTTATTACACATTTGCTCTTATTCTGCCTCTTAACTTTTTTATATATACATAAAATATTGAAGTGACTTTACGACTTTACGAGCTTAATTAATGTTTAATTTATTTTAATCCTGACTCCAAACGATTATACATATACCGATAATATTGGTGCACTACAGACTCACGGTGCACTACAGGCTGGCGTTTAGCGCCTCGTTCCCTCCGAACTGTCACAAATTGGTCCCTATTTTGTTCCTGGTCTAGTCCCCGCTGCACGGGAGGCACTGAGGGGCTAGCCTTGCTAGAGCTGTTAATGCTATCGCTGCGTCCTGACGCACGGTCCGGTAAGCCTGATGCTACAACCTGGCTATAGCTAGACTTAAGCTCCTCCAAACAGCGGATCTAACTCCGTAACTCTGGCTTCCAAAGCTACCACTACACGGCACAAATCACCCAGGACCTCAAGTGGGAGACCTCCATCAGCTCCCTCATCAAGAAGGCCCAGCAGAGGATGTACTTCCTGTTGCAGCTGAGGAAAGCCAAGCTGCCAGTGCAGATGATGGTGCAGTTTTACACGGCCATCATTGAGTCCATCCTCACCTCCTCCATCACCGTGTGGTACGCTGGAGCCACAGCCAGGGACAAAACAGACTACAGCGCATCGTGCGCTCTGCTGAGAAGGTGATCGGCTGCAGACTTCCATCTCTGCAGGACCTGTACGTCTCCAGGGCTCTGGGACGAGCATGTCGGATCAGAGCCGACCCCTTTCACCCGGGACATGGACTATTTTGAGCCACTCCCCTCAGGGCAGGAGGCCACTCCCCTCAGGCAGGAGGCCACTCCCCTCAGGCAGGAGGCTACGGTCTACCCGGACCAGAACCTTCCGCAAGAGAACAGTTTCTTTCCCTCTGCCGTTGGACTCGTGAACATTTCTTAAACACCTGCCTTTTTAACTACAATTTTTTCAATCACTTTCTGCACTACATCTGTAAATTTAACTGTACATTTTTGGGTACATAGTAATGCCTATTTTGTTTTCATACTATTGTAAATTAAAATTGTCTTTAATGTATGCCCCTTTGATTTCCTACATGTTGTTGTCAAATTAGATTAAACTACTCCCACTATTAGCCCTGAACAAGCCCAAGCTGTAAAACTAGTGTCCCATATAAATCCATCAGTAACACTAGAAAGGTTCACTGCTGTTGATCAAGCAGAGAGAACTTCAGCCATTATGTCCTCTAAAACGTCATCTTGTATTCTAGACCCGATTCCAAGCAGACTCCTCAAAGACATTCTCCCCTAATTATAGATTCTATTAATATAATAAATACTTCATTAGAAAGTGGTTATGTTCCACAGTCCTTCAAACATGCAGTCATTTAAACCGCTTCTGAAAAAGCCTAATCTTGATCCTGACCTGTTGGTGAACTACAGACCTATTTCAAATCTTTCCTTTGTCTCTATAATCCTTGAAAGAGTTTTAGTTAAACAGCTTTGTCGCCATCTACAGGACAATAACTTATTCAAAGTTTTCCAGTCAGGGTTCAGAGCCCACCACACATTGAAACTGCACTAGTTAAAGTCACAAATGATTTTGTTATTAGCTGCTGACGATGGACTGGTCTCAATCCTGGTTCTATTGGACCTCAGTGCAGCGTTCGACACAATCGACCACAACATTCTACTGCAGAGGTTAGAATCTGATGTAGGTGTCAGAGGCCCCGCCCTCAGCTGGTTTAAATCCTACCTATCGGATAGATACCAGTTTGTTAATGTAAACCAAAGCTCCCCACCCTGTTCTAAAAGTGACCTACGGTGTGCCACAGGGTTCAGTTCTCGGTCCAATTCTGTTTACTCTTTATATGCTGCCGTTAGGTCACATGATCAGAAAGCATAGCATTAACTTCCACTGCTCTGCAGATGACACACAGCTGTATTTATCAATGAAACCCGATCAGACCGATCAAGCAGACAGACTTGGTGCTTGTGTGAAGGATTTAAAAACCTGGATGACACTTCATTATCTGCTTCTTAACCCTGAAAAAAACAAGGTCATCGTACTAGGCCCTAATCATCTACGAGACGCTTTATCTGAGCAGATAGTCACACTGGACAACGTCAGTGTGGCCTCCAGCTCCACTGGAAGAAACCTTGGAGTCTTATTTGACCAAGAGCTCTCATTCAAAGCACACATAAATCAAGCCTGTAAAACAGCCTATTTCCATCTGCGTAATATAGCCAAAATCAGAAAAAATTTTGCCTAAAAGTAATGCTGAAAAACTTGTCCATGCGTTTGTAACATCTAGATTAGACTACTGTAACTCCCTGCTCGCAGCGTGCCCTAAAAGCGCCATAAAAAGCTTTCAACTGGTTTATGCAGCAGCAAGATTACGAACAGGAACTAAAAGAAGAGAGCACATTACGCCGGTGCTCGAGTCTCTTCACTGGCTCCTGTCGAGTTTAGAATCAAATTCAAAATCATCCTCCTGATTTACAAAGCCATAAAATGACCTGGCCCCATCCTACCTCAAAGAGGCTATAGTACCTTATCATCCAAACAGAGCACTTCGCTCTCAAAATGCTGGACTTCTGGTGGTCCCAAGAGTCTCTAAAAGCACAGTAGGAGGTAGAGTGTTTAGCTACCAAGCCCCTGTGTTGTGGAATCAGCTTCCTGTCCATGTTAAAGAGGCCGACACAGTCTCTTCATTTAAGACCAGGCTTAAAACGTTCCTCTTTGAAATTGCTTATGGTCAGGCCAGTTAGGAACAGAAATAAAAACCTACAGTTCCCAGCTATGCTGCCCTAGGAGCAACTATACTGGGGGAAGTATGGCAGCTTGAGCTCTATCCTCTGCTTCTTACTACTTCTCTATGAAACAATATTTAATATTTAATTTCACTTGCAATTTGTTCATCGCTCTTTCCTTCTTCTCCCACTTCCCCGACGTGAGTGGAGCAGGCACATCGATGACCTGTGGATCCAGATGCTCCTCATCTGCCTGGAGAAACGGTCTGCCTGGAGGAACGGTCTCTATTCCATATGAACGGTTCTTCATCTGCCTCAAAGAATTGGTTCTCCTCCTGAGTGGGTCTTGCTCCACCGTGTATCTGCAAATTGAGGCGCGTCCGCCTGTCCGTCCGAGGGAGTCGGATCTCTCCTTCACTGTGGAACTCCTACAGGTTTCTACTTTTTCCCAAAGAGGTTTGGTAGTTTTTCCTGGCCGAGAAGGAGGGTCTATGGACAGGGGAGCTTGGGACATCTGTCTAAGGACACAGAATGCTGGGACATTTCTAAGTCCCTATGAACATTGTTTATTTTGGAAACATGTCGGTGTAATCCCTCATTCATCCAGGAGCGTTCCATTGTTGAAAAAGATTCAGTTGTAGTCATCTGGACTCTGTTTTAGAAAAAAGAAACGTTTCGACTCTCATCCAAGAGTCATTCTCAATCAGTGAAACAAGTCTGAGAACTCCTGTTTTTATCGGGACCTCCTGCTAATGGCACATTGAAACTGGGATGGGCCTATTGTTCTATTGTTCCTTGCCTCACCTTGAGGGCCTATTTAGCATCAGAATGCCTCTGGCGTCTCCAGGGTTTCAGCAGACCATTATAAACAACTGGAAGGTTGAATCTTAAACCTCCATTACGATTGAATGAAGGATTCTCTTTTTTAACAAAGATTGCCTCCTTAACTCCTCTTTCAAACCATCTTTTCTCCCTGCTCAGAATCTCCACCTCACTGTCTTCAATAGAGTGGTTTGTGGCTTTGAGATGAAGATGCACAGCGCTTTGGGGTCCTGAACTCGCGTGTCTTCTGTGTAGATAAAGCCTCTTGTGCAGTGGCTGTTTAGTCTCACTATGTGGCGCTCTTTACAACTTTCTTCACTGCATTGGATAGAATACACTACATTGCTCTGTTTTTTTGTAGGCATCTTGTCCTTAAGGTGAACCAGTTTTTGTCTTAACGTGTTCCTGGTTTGAAATAAACAGGGACTTCGTGTTGTCTAAAAATTCGTTTTTCTGACAGTCCCGAGACATAAGGGATAGAGACACCCCTTCTTCTTGGTTCTGTTTCCCTTTTTGTCCCTTTTGTCCTGCTTTTTGGTTCTCTTCACTTTGTTCAGAGCCCAAGTCGGGTCTCCACAGGCTGAGAGAGCATTCCGGACATGTTTTTCCTCTTTCCTCTTGCCCTCTGAGCTGGTGGGCACCTCTTGTGCTCTGTGTTGTAGTGTTCTGATCACCTCCAGGTGGCGCTGTAGTGGGTGGTTAGAGCCAAAGAGCAGGTCCTGATCTGTGTGTGTGGGTTTCCTACATACTTCTATCTGGAGCTTCCCGTCTTCTCCTCTGATAGCGGAACAATCAAGAAAGGCCAAGCGATTCTCCTTTGCATCTTCTCTTGTAAACCTGATGTTCAGGTCCACTGCATTGATGTGCTCTGAGAAGGCTTCCAGCTCTTGTTAATTGTCACAAAAGTGTCATCCACGTAACGGTACCAAAGACTTGGAGCAATGCCTGAAAAGGAGGTCAGTGCCTTCTTCTCGAAATGCTCCATGTACAAGTTGGCCACTATGGGAGAGACCGGCGAGCCCATGGCACAGCCGTGGATCTGTCTGTAAAAATGTCCCCGGAATTGACAGTATGTGGTGTTAAGACAGATGTCGAGTAGTTTGCAGATGTGTTCAGGTGTCAGTTTGGTCCTTTCCTGTAGGTGGTGTCTTCCTGCAGTCTCGTCCTAACCGCTGCTACTGCCTCAGAGGTCGGGATGCAAGTGAAGAGGGACACAACATCATCAGAACCCATCAGATCATCTGGGTCCAATTGGAGATGTTTTACTTTGTCCACAAAAGTGTGTGTGTTTTCCACATGATGTTCCGAGTTCCCCACCAATGGTGCCAAGATGGTTGTTAAATGCTTGGCCACATTGTATGTGATGGAATCTGTGCTGCACACAATGGGTCTGAGTGGAACATTCTCTTTGTGAATTTTGGGAAGTTCATAAATGCATGGAATACCTTCCCCAGGATACAGTCTGTAATACAGAAGCCTGTCTATCACCTCCTCTTTTTCAAGCTTTTGTAAACAGTCTATCACCTTCTACCAGATGACTACAACTGAATAATTTTCAACATTGTTTATTTTGCTTTCCACTGTATCCCCTCGAGGCAACTACTGTTGGGATTTTGGGCGTTACAAAAATGAATTGAATTGTTGTAGATTGTACATCATTATATGTTGCACCTTAAACTTAAAGTTCCGATGTGAATTTTGTTAATTGGCTATGGCAATAAACCTTTTCTGATTGTGAGATGCTTTAGCCACCTCAGCTGGCTCCTATCGACATGAAGGAGCAGCGTCTCTACTCCGAGCCCCTCCCGTATGACTGAGCTCCTCACCCTAAGGGAGTTCCCTGAAACTAATTTCCACCGATTGTACCCGTGATTTTGTCCTTTCGGTCATTACCTAAAGCTCATGACCATAGGTGAGGGTAGGAACGTAGATTGACCGGTAAATCCAGAGCTTTGTCTTTCGAGCTCCTTCTTTACCACAACAGTCCGATGCAGCGACCGCATCACTGCAGACGCTGCACCGATCCGCCTGTCAATCTCATGCTCCATCCTTCCCTCACTCGTGGACAAGACCCCGAGATACTTGAACTCCTACACTGGGAGTAAGGACTCCCCACTCACCTGGAGGGAGCAAGCCACCTTTTTCCGGTTGAGAACCATGGCCTCAGATTTGGAGGTGCTGATCCTCATCCCAGCTGCTTCACACTCGGCTGCAAACCGACCCAGTGCATGTTGCAGGTCCAGGTTCAATGGAGCCATCAGGACAACATTGTCTGCAAACAGCAGAAATAAGATCCTGTGGTTCCCAAACCGGGGTCCGGTTTGGGGCCACTGACTGCGCCTAGAAATTCAGTCCTTAAAAACAGTGAACAGAACCGGTGGCCAAGGGCAGTCCTGAGGAGACCCACATGCACTGGGAACAGGTCTGATTTACTGCAATGAACACAGCTCCTGCTTCAGTCATACAGGAACCGGACAGCCCTGAGCAAAGGGCCCCAGTCCCCATACTCCTGGAGCACCCCCCAAAGGACACCAAGAGGGACACAGTCAAAAGCCTTTTCCAGATCCACAAAGTGGACTGGTTGGGCAAATTCCCATGACCCCTCAAGAACCCGATGGAGAGTATAGAGCTGGTCCAGTGTTCCACAAAACAGAAACTATCGACTATCGGTCGGATTCTCCTAAAATACCTAAAATATTTTGTGAAATTAGCTTCGGCTTTGAAAAATAAATTGTTAAAACCTCGGGCCAGACCGATATATTGGTTGGCCAATATTATCGGTATATGTATAATAGTTTGGAGTCAGGATTAAAATAAATCATCAAACATTAATTAAGCTCACCACAGGCTCGTAAAGTCTCTTCAATATTTTATGTCTATCAAAAAGAGTGTTCTAAAGGTTCAAAATTAACTGTTAAGAGGCAGAATAAGAGCAAATGTGTAATCAACTCAATTTTAAATGAATAGATCATGACACACTTTTTTCTAATTTTTTTCACTACTAAATATATTTGCAGTTATATCTGCACCTCCAACTTGTATCGGTCAGGTCCTACTTAAAACCCAACAAATGCCCAAACTAGTGTTGATGAGACCATCCCTCCAGACGCCAGCATTACTCTGTGCAGAGTTTGTGACCATTTATAATTAGAGTATATCAAACATCAGAAGCCAAAACTACAACATGTCTCATGAGAGGTTGAGTGAGGGTGTGCTCACGTCATTTGAGTTAAATTTTTTGATTATTTTTTGTAGATGTACAGACTTTTGTGAACATGCGTTTGCGTATGGTTTTATTGATGTGAACATGTTTAATAGGCTATGTTTTAAAAGTCAATTTTACCTGAAAGTGAATGCAAGGGCCGTATAAAGCCCAGTGCACCTTTTGAAGCTGGCAGAGGGTATGGCACTGTCGGCAGAGTGCGTCTGATCTGCAGAGCGTCATCGGCCCTCGAAAGACACTGTTCTGTCTGAATGTGTAAGTGGCGGCAGACAACTTTGTCAAAGGAGCGCTCTGATTGGTCATGAGTCAACAGACTGGAGGAAATTTGATTCACTGAGAAATGCAACAAATGTACTTTTTTAAAACAGTTGGATGTGTATTCAATACATTTTTAGGCGAATCTCAACTGTGTCTTAATGGACATTGTTGACATGTTGCAGCTTGTTCTGTGGTGAAGTAAGTGTTCTGTGGATGTTAAAATACAGCAGGTGGCGCAAGGTGGCATGTACGTGCAGCTACCGTTAGCATTATTGGATATTTTATTCTCGTCCATGTCTTTGTATTTGTGTACAACATATATCCTAAGTATGATATCCTAAAGTCTTCAGATGTCTAGAGTATGTGTCAAGTGCAGAAGTTACTCTTGGCTGTGCCGTCGATTTTGCTCTGGCTTGTTTGGATTTTGTTTCCAGCAGGATGAGACGCAGGGCTACAATGCAGCAGCTTTGAGTCCTTGATGAGTGGAGGAGGCCGCGTTGTGCATACCAGGCTTTAGTTTAGCATACTCTGTGTTCAATGTTTTGCATCTGGATAATTGTGCTTTTAAGTACAATTTGTACTGTAATTGTAATATTTGTGACAGGACGGTGTAGATATAAATGGCAAGGGAGAAACATCTGAATGAAAAGTTTTGTAAAATGGTTGTAATACACACTTGTACAAACATCTAAGTACTCTTCAAGTATCACATGCTCATCCAAGTATGCTACAATACCTTTCTTCAATAAGAACACTTATTTTAATGTGTGCGTGTGTGTATGTTGCAGGGGGGGGCGTGGCGACAGGACAGGACCAGCACCACTCTGAGCGAGAGGGAGCCCCGGTGCAGCTAAGGAGTAAGTAACCCCTCTCCTCCTCTTCTGCAAAGACTTTGGGAACAAAACCACTTGGATTGGTAAATCTTTTGTCGCGTAGACCAGTCTTTTCAATCCCGGATCTGGCTGTTGACAGAGGTAGTTTATCGGAGCGCTACATCGGTGCAGATCCCAGGAGGGTGAAATCCCCCAGCGCCCGTTGACCTCATTATGAAAATAGCTCATCTGTGGAACCATCACACATTGCCTGTACTCCCCCATCTCATCCATAACATGATCTGGTTTTCTACCTTGTCCGCTCGCCGTTCGATTTAATGGTGAGATTAAAGAGCTTAGTCTGGTCCTTCCACGCGCACCTGTCAGCATCATTCCAGATGTAATCCAGGATCATATAGAAAGGTTTAATCCACGAACATCTTTGGATAACCATAAAGACGCTGTTTACATGTGACATTTGGGGTGTACAGTAGATCTCAAGGCAGCCACGTGTGGGGAAAGTGGGACATCGGGTCGAGGGAAATAGGCACAGTATGTATGTTTTGAAAAATATTTTAGTTCCTCGTACTTTACTCTTTATGTTCATTTATTTTATTTGATATGGGACAGTGCACTTTAGTCAACATGTCATGATCCAATTTGTAAATGTGCCAGAGTTAGCTATGCAGGCTAATTTTCATCTGTAGTCCCATTGGCAGGTTGATGTAGACAGAAAATAGGACATGTAACAGGCACAAAACCCAGACATAAGAGATCCTTAGAGTGTGTGAAAAATACTGTTTTTTGTATTGTCAAGTGTCAGTTGTGTCACTGAAGATGAATTGTTTGTTACAAATAAAAGTAGGTGTGAGTTCTGAAAAGGAATCTTTCCCTCCAAGTCATCCATTCAGAGAATCTCATCCAAATGCAGGGACATTTACCTGCATCAAGGTTTTCTGACAATTTAATCAATTGAGTTTTGGCTCTTGTGTAATCTTTCATTTCCAGAAACGAGCACCAAAATTGTCACACTAGCTCTTTTGATAAAACATGTTTTTCAAGATGAACACCCTAAAATATACAGAATATTGCAAAGACTTTTCCTATTTGAATAATATTGGTGTCAAATCCAACATTTTTACTGTGTAGAATCCAAATTTGGAACTATGGACATTCTCACTAGCTTCCTTGTATCAGTCTTGGACTATTATACGATAATTATGGTAAAAAGTGCTTATATCATAGTCACCACCAGTTCAATATATATTATTGCTTGTACATGTAGGTAGTAGGTCTATACTATATTTCTTTTTCCCCCTTTTTTTAACAAGAATTTTTGATTTTTAAAGAACAAAATATGTACAAACTTGGAAAAATCAAATAAAACATGTCCAGAGAAAGAAAAACAGACATAAATCAAAATACTTCCCACAAATCAATAAAAACGAACAGATTATTTTTAGAACGTAACGCCCGTGATAAACGAGGGACCATTGTACCTATAAAAGTCCTGCTTCTCTAAGACAAAGGATTCTTTGCTCCTCAAAGCTCTTCAGATGATTCTCCTTTACAATCTAGTAAAAGACATTTATGCCTTTTGTTGTCCGGACTTTAAATCTTGAGTCTGTGCTGTTGGATGTGACAGTTGGATCATAACCAATTTAAAATTTTAACATCTTTGTTTAGTTTGTATGTTTTGATCAGCTCCTTCCATGTTGTAAGAACAGACTTCACCCAAGGGTTCTCCACCTCCCCCCCAAATGACTCCTTGCCTTACTGGCCTTACTGTCATCTGCCAGTAAGGCCTGCACAGGAACCCCCGGCCCAACAGCAATCTCAATATTCTTCCATTGAGCTTCATATTCTGGGTCACACCAGCACAGCAGGGCTCTGATCTGAGCTGAAATAGTCATTTTTCAGACGAGGCAAACCTAAGTCTCCTTTTTGTTTATATAATTGTAAAGTTTTGAATCGGCTAGTTATTTTTTTCCCTTGCCATATGAATCTTGAGATTTTTTTATTCCACTGAACCCGGAAGAGAGTGGAACAGATGGAGAAATCTATGCAAAACATTCATTTTTATAGTAGATAAAGATTCAGTTTCTGGACTCTTGTTTTAGAGAAAAAGTTTTGTTTTGTTCAGATGACTACAACTGAATCTTTTTCTGCAATGGAACACTCCTGGAAAAATGTATATATAGTTTAAATCCTTTGATTTAGACTTAGTAGGGGATAAGATAAAACATGTTTAGGAGTAAAAAGGGGTATAATTTTTCTCCATCATTGTTGTTAGGTCTCTATGGTGGACCACACCTAAGAGATTCAGTTTGCCATTTAAATGGGTAGGTCTTTTTAAAGGTCAGAGGGGGGTGCCAGTAAAAGCATTTCAGTTTTTTGTACATTTAATTTGTATCCAGACTTTAGACCAACTTTTTGAAGGAAATGCATCACATTGTGTATGGAAATTTCCTGGTTTGGTCAAATACAGTAGAACATCATCTGCAGCTTGCAATTTTATGTTCCGTCCCGTCAATTGTAACACCGTGAATCATTGTGGATTAAGATTGGGAGTATTTGTTCCATTCTTTTGGACATAATTGAGATGTATAAACCATAGTCCACATTCAGAATAGAAATTGGTATATTTGAGGCACATTCCACTCGGTCCTTCCCCTCTTTAGGTTTTAAGGATATAATGGCCTCTTTCCAACTCTCAGGGCCCCAGAGTTTTTTTTAAGTGCCCAGTTAAAAGTTGCCAAAAGGAAAGTGTCTTTTAAAGCCTTATTACCACTCTGAGGTGAACGTGTCGCTCCCAGGAGATTTATTTATTCTTTAATCTTTTGATTGTGCCTTGTTTTTCAGCTCCTTTTTTTTCATTTTGTTCTGTGTCCAGAAAGGAACTTATATTATCATCTTCATCGTCTGGAATGTTGGAAAGTTTGGTTGAGATCACTTTGCTTGTCACATATTTTAGAAATTGTTCTTTCAGCTTGTTTTGTAAGTTTCTCCGGGCTTACGGTTGGTGAGAAGCCGGAGCCCCCTCCACGCGGAGGCGGGGTTGTTGTCAGAGAACTGCTGCTTCAGACGCGTATTGTACTGTGATCTCGCTCGAGAAACCTCTTTGCTAAATCCATACTTCGCATCTTTGTAGCGCCCCCTGTCTCCAGCCCTGTGCGCTGCCTCCTTCTGCTGCCTTAACTGCCTCAGTTTTGGAGTGAACCAGGGTTTGTCATTGTTGAAAGTGACTTTGGTTTGTGTTGGTATGATGCTGTCCTCACAGAATCGAATGTATGACGTCACAGTGTCCGTGTACTCATCCAAACTATCTGTGGCAGCTCTGAAAACCTCCCAGTCTGTAATGTCCAAACACGCACGTAGCTCCTCCACTGCCTCATTGGTCCACTTCTTAGAGGGTCCCATGATCGACAGTGTCAAAAGCAGCACTCAGATCTAACAGAATTAAGACTGAGGCTTTGCCCGCGTCAGTGTTCAGGTGGATGTCATTTGTCACCTTGACAACAGCAGTCGCAGTGCTGTGATGAGGTCTAAAACCTGACTGGAAAACATCAAATGAGTTGTTTATTAAGAGGAAATCAGTGAGCTGTTGGTAAACAACCTTTTCAAGGACTTTGCCCCAAAATGGCAGATTAGAGATGGGCCGGTAATTACTCAGTACTGCGGCATCAAGACTGCTCTTCTTTAGGAGAGGCTTTATGACCGCAGTTTTCAAAGACATTAGGAATGTTCCAGATTGAAGCGACATGTTAACTATGCGAGTGAGTGTTGCTAACAAACTGTTCAGCACAGACTTTAGAAATCTGGAGGTCACACATGGAGGCAGCATGTAGATGAACTCAGGCTGGTGATGATCTCCTGGACAGTTTTGTCAGTTACAGGTGCAAAGTGAGTCAGCTCTAAGTGTGTAGGTGGTTTGAGGGTTATTTTTTGCATTGTAGAATTTATAGCTTTTTTAATGCCCTGAACTTTGTCATTAAAGAATAATGCAAACTCATTACACTTGGATGTGGAAATGAGTTCTTACGGCAGCTGAGCTGGAGGGTTTGTTAATCTGTTTACTGTGGCAAACAGGACACGCGAGTTGTTTCTGCAGCTTCCAATTATTTCAGAAAAATATCCTTCCCTAGTTCTACATAAAATGAGGTTGTACATGTACAACTTCTCTCTGTAAATCTCTTTTTGAACCTGGAGCTTTGACTTGCACCATTTTCGTTCGGCCCGGCGGCACTCCCTTTTCTGTGCCCTGACCGAATCATCATTTCTCCATGGCGCCTTCTGCTTATTTTTAACAATTTTAGCCTTCATAGGGGCAATGAAGTCGAGAACATTCAACAGACAGGTCAAAGAAGACACAGAAATGATCAGACAGAGCAACATCGACCACATGACGTTTGAAATATTAATCCCTTTGGTAATTAGAAGATCCAGAGTGTATGATATTTGATATGTGATATTTTGCATCTAACATTATCCAAAGCCAATAGAGGCTTTTCAGAGAAGTGAAATAAATGTTCCTGTTTACTAGCCATTTCTCACACACACACTAACACTAGCGAATTACAGTAATCTTATTCCAAAACGTTTAAAAGTGAACTAGTCCGGGGGATCAGTCAAAACGTGATTATTTAGTGTGGGTTTGGCTCTTGTGGTACTTGGAAACCCAAATATTCTCTTAGGTGGTACTTTGTATGTGAGCCGCCTTTTTTAATTTATTTTTTTAATCAAACCTCAATATTTCTGGCTTCATTGAGATCAGTCCCATAAAACTTCCCACAGTATCATGAATGAGTCAAATTTGCAAATGCCACCATGTTTTTTAATCTCACTTGTTCAATTCAATAACTTGAACAAAAGAGTACGTCACGAAGGTGACGAATGTGACCTAATTTGGAAGACTACCAGAGGGTTTAAAACTGCTGCTGCTTGGACACTACTTTTTAACTATATTTTACTATTATATTCTACGGTATATAATATTATATTACAACTGCTACCTCATGTTCCTGCTGCTCTTCATGTGCTCCCTAAAGTTTCGCAGCAGCTGAACCACACCTGCTTTTCACTTGTGTTCAAAGCTCCTGAGTCGCGCCGCTCTCGGTCCTTCATGTTTTGTCTGAGCGCTGTGCCCTTGGGGTGGGCTGTACCTCCTCCATCTTCTTCCTCTCTCCTCCCCGACCTGCCTGTGTGTGCGTGTCTCTGGGCTCGTCACGTCCCTGAACTGCCGCTAATTAGCATCCCCCACACAACACACTGTTTATTTACCCAGGTACCAACGAAGCGTGGAGCAACAGGAAGAAAGGCCGGGTTGATTGTGAGAATCAAAGCGCTGGGAGACCGCGTGATGGCTCTGACACAGGGGGTAACGAGAGGCACAAAGTCAGGGAAAAAAGTAAGAAGAGGAAGTTACCCGCCTCCTCCAGCATTTCATCTAAGACACTAAAATTAACAAGCTGGCATCTTCTTCCCTCCCTTCGTCCTTCTATCTATCCTCCTCCTTGTCTCGTTTTCGACTGAGGCCCATTAAAGTTCCCCTGTGAGTGGAGGCATGATGAAGGGGAAGGTATTTCCACGGCTGCTGTCACTTCACCTCGACATTGTTTGTAAGAGATGATGAGGAGGCCCATCTGTACTTGCATGTAAATAAACATGGAAAAAAATGCTGTCATTGGACAGTGAATCATGACGTGACATAGATTCATCTGTTACCATTTTGAAACTTTTTGACCATATTTTTCACGGTTGAATTTGGTGAAGTGATTTGTAGTTAACGTTTCTTACTCAAACATAGTTAGTTTGGCTCTTGAATTGTCTTCAGAATGGACTTGTTGTTCCAGCTCACCTAGACATCATAGTGGGACTGGAAAAAATTATGGAAAAAATTTAATCTTGCACATTTTAAACATGTTCAGTCATTTCATGGACTGCTAAACTAATCCAAGAACCAAATGCTCTTTGTAGAGGTCTTAACAGGGTTAGGGCTTTTTTCCCCCCTTTTTTTAATAATTAGACAGTGGATAATGTTACTTAAATAAACTGCAGTCTTTGTACTAATTGTGACCCATTAAAATGTGGATTGAACGCTTGCTGGTGGTGCAGTGGTAAAGGTTTAAGTGCAAATGTATGCTACAGCTGTACAGTATAATGATGATCTTACACTTTGTCATTGTAAGTTTTAACTTAATTTTCTTTAGTCAGTCACGGCTGAAACAAATGAATCAACTAATCGCAAATAATCGATTGTTGAAATAATTGTCAACTAATTTAATAATCTTTTTCTGAACTGTATACAGACTCCAAAACATGGAGGTTTTATGACTCTGACAGAGCAAGAATTACACACAAATAAAAAACGGTGGCAGAGCGGTTAGAGCTCTTGCCTCCCAGGAAGGAAATCATGGGTTCGATTCCTGGGCGAACATAACATCACATGATCTCTCTGGGTGGAGTCTGCATGTCCTCCCTGTGTTACCGTGGGTTCTCTCCGGGGTCTCCGGCTTCCTCCTCCCACCGTCCAAAGACATGCATGTGTTAGGTGAATTGGCAACTGTAAATTGGCCCTAGTGAATGAGTGTGAGAGTGAATGATTGTCTGTGTGTCTATGTCTCTGTGTTAGCCCTGCGACGAGTTAGCCACTGTCCAGGGTGTACCCCGCCTAAGGCCCAAAGGCACTGGGATAGGCTCCAGTCACCCGCAACCCCTAACGGGAACAAGCGGTAGAAAATGAATGAATGAATGATATAATTTATATATTATTCCCCTTGAAAGTTCTGATTTATTTAAGCCTTGATAAACTTCTCATGAGAGTAATAATGGTCATTACTTTGTTTAATTTCTTGGTTATAACAACTCAACATTTCAAAGCTTTTAATTTGATTACAATCTGGTGAAAAACCTTTTATACCTTTTGTAATCCAGACCTTGAATCTCAGGTCAGTTCTATTTGGAACAAAACCTTGGTCATAAACCGACCAGTTCAAGATTTGAACATCTTTGTTTAGTTTGTATGTTTTTATCAGCTCCTTGCATGTTGTAAGCACAGATTTTACCCAGGGATTCTTAACTTCCTCCAAATGACTCAACCGTTTGTCATCTGCCATCTGTAAATACGTTAATCTCAATATTTTTCCATTGAGCTTCATATTCTGGGTTGCACCAGCAACGCTCTGATTTGAGCTGAAATAAAGTCATTTTTTAGACAAGCCAAACCCCAACCTCCTTTTTCTTTTGAGAGTTGTAGAGTTTTAAATCAGATTCAAGGTTTCTTTCCTTGCCACACAAATCTCGAGATTGTTTTATTCCACATCAAACAGCCGGTTGGGGATAGAAACCAGAAGAGTCTGGAACAGATGGAGAAATCCGGGCAAAATATTCATTTTTATAGTTTCAATCCGTTGATTTAGACTTAAGTCTGGGATCAGAGTCCATTTTTCAAGATCTTTCTTTATAGTGGAGAAAAAAGGAG
This sequence comes from Chaenogobius annularis, assembly GCA_015082035.1. Classification (NCBI taxonomy): domain Eukaryota; kingdom Metazoa; phylum Chordata; class Actinopteri; order Gobiiformes; family Gobiidae; genus Chaenogobius; species Chaenogobius annularis. Next base: position 134,574 of record BJKM01000762.1, read on the forward strand.
CATATTTTCTCTCTAAGATTGTTGATGTTCTTTATGGAGGTCCACACCTAAATATTTAATAAATTCAGTTTTCCATTTAAATGATCATCTTATATATTTGGGCCGATACATCGGTGCACCCCTAATTGATGGAATTGAGTTTTATGCCAGATGCTCTTCCTAATGGCACCCTTTCCATTTTGTTGTCTTTGCTTGTGGCAGGGAATTTTGGAAGATAAGTTTTGATAGTGAAAAGTTGCAATTATCACATTTCGATGTGATACAAGTTCTAGAAATGGTCTCTACCTGAATATGATTTTTTTTAGGAAGTTTAAAGGTAGACTTAATATGCTAAACGCAATAAAAATGCATTTTAATGCATCACAATCTTTTAACCGTATAATCCAGCCATCCATCTTCCGCTTATCCGGGTTTAAATCATCCAATCGGGCAGTTGTCTAAATGGGGATTTCCAGACTTCCCAGACACTTCCTCCATCTCCTTTGGGGAGATCCCGAGACGTTCCCATGCCAGCCGAGAGACATGGTCCCTCCAGCGTGACATGGGTCTTCCCAAGGGCCTCTTCCCGGTGGGACATGCCCGGAACACCTCTTCAGGTTGGCGCCCAAGAGGCATCCTGAACAGATGCCCGAGCCACCTCAGCTGGCCGCTAAATCGAGAGCTTTGTCCCAGCCACTTGGAGGTGGCAAGACACCTTTCTCCGGGAGGACGGCCCCACGCCGCTCCTTCGGGCTGTGCCAGCCACTCGCGTCGAGCGCCCACGCCAGGCCTGGCTCCAGGGTGGTGCCCCGGTAACGCCAATCTTGGCGATTTAACTGGCCTTGTTATTTTACTCGTCATAAGGGGCATCTGAACTGCTCTTGGTCTGACCCGTCACCTAGGACCTGTTTGCCTTCGCTTACTGGCCTACCAGTAGCATGAAACCCCGACATCATAGCTCCTAGGCTCATTTAGGCGCTCAAACCCCTCCACCACATTAAGGTGGCAGTTCAAGGATGGTTAACCGTATAATATTGCTTTGAATATTATGACAGGCCAAGGAATAAAAACACTAAAGTTTAAATATAGAAATTCTCAGTTTTGACTTCCGGTGGTGACGCACTGAGTGGACGCACTTAAGTTAAGATCACCTTTATTTGTCCCACAATGTGGAAATTCCACTGTTGCAACAAAGGGTACAGAAGCATATTATGCACATAATAAAAAAGGATAACTTAGAAAAAGAAAACTTTTAGAAAAAAACTCTTAGAAAAAAGCTCTCATCTTAATAATAATAACACTCTTTATTTACAGCTGTCATATGGACAGAAAATATTGCAGTGTAACAGCATTGCAGTATACAGTATTGCACTTCACTCCACTGCTTTGAAAAATTGTGTTAAAATCATTGTTTGACCCACCCAATCCCAAAAACCACAGATGAGTAAACATGGAAGACACAAGTTCGGTGGCGCCACGGTACCAAAACAGACAAAGCTGACGGCCCACGGCTCCGTTGGAATACAGCCCACATCACAAGCTAACGAGGCTAACGAAGTTAGCACGGCTATCAACAACAACAACAACAACAACCCTGAGAGCCGCGCTCCTTCCCCGCCAGAGACTCAGGGCCCCGCCGACCCAGATGGAGACACGCGACTTCTTTGCGTCGGAAGGGGGAGAGAACGTAATTGTCCAAAGTGCAGCATGCCATGGAGTCTCTGAGAGCCGAGTTCTTAGCTACCATAGCTCCGGCAGTGAAAGCAGTGTCAGAGGCAGCGACCACTAAATTGAAAGCTGATGGATAACATGAAAAATAAGCTCCTGGATTTGGAGTCCAGATCCCTTCGCCATAACTTGAGGCTTGTGGAAGTTGAGGAAGGACAGGAAGGAAAAGACACAGAAAGCTTCCTGGAGAAGATCATACCAGAGCTCCTTAACTCAGGAGTTGAAGTCCCCCCCATCACAATCGAAAGAGCACATCGCCTGGGCAAACCAAGACCTGCAGCTGATAAACCACAAGGCCTGATTATGAGGTTTCTCAACGACCGTGTGAAGGAACGCCTCTTGAAGGCTGAAAGGGTTAAAGGAGACCTTCAGTACAAAGGCAAGTCTGTCTTCTTCGCTCCAGATATTCCATATGAGGTTCGCCAACACCGGCAAAAGTTCCATCACATCTGTGAGGAGCTCAGAAAGAGAAAACTGAGACATGGATTTTCTTTCCCCGCGACTCTTCTGGTGACTTTTGAAAATAAAACACACGTGTTCAGAACACCAGGAGAAGCAGAGGTGCTCCTCAAGAAGATTCAAAACAGAGAATTGAACAGTACAACGGATGGAGCCACCAGCGTGGGGCATGTGAGTTGGGTTGTGGGCACATGGTTATATATATATATATATATATATATATATATATATATATATATATATATATATATATATATATATATATATATATATATATATATATTTATCTATATATATATATATATATATATATATAATAATATATATATATATATATATATATATATATATCATATATATATATATATATATATATAAATATATACTAAATATATTATATATATTATATCTATATCTATATCTAATATCTATATCTATATCTATATCTATATCTATATCTATTATCTATCTATATCTATCTCTATCTATATATTCTCATTAAGACTTATCTGAAGGAAAATGATACTGGAGAAATTTCGCCCATCTTTTGGGATGCTTCCAAAGCAGTCTTGAGAGGACAAATTACAGCTATAGCTTCCGAAAAAAGAAACAACGGGAGAAAATGTTTAATGATACGCAAGAAAAATTTTAAATGCTACAAGAAATGTAAAAACAAAACAAAGCTTGAAATAATAAGTCTGAACGCTGAAAAAGCTTTTGTTTCTGTTAGCTGGCCACATCTATTTAAAGTGCTAAACAAATTTCAACCCAATGATCTAATTATGACAAATATTGGGGCTCTTTACGATGGTCCAACATCAAGAATTAAAATCAATGGTCATCTGACAGATCCCCTCTGGAAAGGGGATCAGGCAGGGCTGCGCCTGGTCTCCCCTCCTGTTTGCTTTGTATTTGGAACCATTGGCCCAATTTATTAGACAATCAAAAACAATTCACGGTGTTACAATTGATGGGACGGAACATAAAATTGCATGCTGCAGATGATGTTCTATTGTATTTGACCAAACCAAAATTTTCCTTACCCAATGTGATGCATTTTCTTCAAGAAGTTTGTCCAATGTCTGGATACAATTAAAAAGACTGAAATTCTCTTACTGGCGCCCCCCTCTGTCCTTTAGAAAGACTTACCCATTTAAATGGCAAACGGATATTTAGGTGCGGTCTTCCATGGAGACTGAACAACAATTATGGAGAAAAATTATACCTCCCTTATTACTACTATAAAAAAAGATCTTGAAAAATGGAACCTTATCCCATACTTAAGTCAAAGGGTTGAAACTATAAAAATGAATGTTTTGCCCAGACTTTATCTGTTCCTGACTGGTTTCCATCCTCAACCGGCCGTTTGATGAGTGGAATAAAGCAATCTCAAGATTCATATGGCAGGGAAAAGAAACCTGTATCCGATTCAAAACTACAATTATTAAAAGAAAAAGGAGGCTGGGGTTTGCCTCCAAAAAAATACTTTATTTCAGCTCAGATCAGAGCCGTGCTGTGCTGGTGTGACCCAGAATATGAAGCTCAATGGAAAAATATTGAGATTAATGTTGTGCCGGGAGTTCCTGTACAGGCCTTACTGGCAGATGCCAGATGGTTGAGTCGTTTGGGGGAGGTGGAGAACCCTTGTTCTGTTCTTACAACATGGAAGGAGCTAATCAAAACATACAAACTAAACAAATATGTTAAAATCTTAAATTGTTTGGCTTACAATCAAAATTTCACAAAAACAGCACATAAAAACAGCACAGACTCAAGATTTAAAATCTGGACAACACAAGGTATGAAGGTCTTTTACCAGATTGTAAAGGAGAATCATCTGAGGAGCTTTGAGGAGTTGAAAGAATCCTTTGACTTAGAGAAGCAGGACTTTTATAGGTTTTTACAAATAAGGAGTTGTTATAACCAAGAAATCAAAAAGAATGATGACCATCATAGCCCTTTGACCGGAATATTTATTAAATCGTATAAATGAGAAAGTTTAAGGGGATTAATATCTAAACTGTATAAATGTATTAACAATCTGGGCACTCACTCTACTGATTATATTAACTGTAAATGGGAAAGAGAGGGTCACTTTGTTCTGGCTGAGAACCACAAAGTCACATGTTTGGAGGGAATTCTGTTGTCTCGCTTCTTTCTAACCCCATGTCAAAGTGCCCATTACTCACAGGGAAGTGCAGACTGTTGGAGAGGATGTGGCAGCAGGAGGCAAATCACTATCATGTGTTTTGGGATTGTCCTGTTGTTCACAAGTTTTGGACTGAGATCAACAAAGCCTTACACACAATTTATGTCATCACCATCCCACTGGACTTCAGAACTATGTGTTTGGGCCTCAGGACTCCTGCCATGGACACAACCAGCAGTATCTCTAGAGCAGGCATGTCCAAACTACGGCCCGGGGGCCAAATGCGGCCCTCAGACAATTTTTTGTTGGCCCTCCGGCTTCCTGCGAAGTTAGTTCAAACAACAAAAAGTAGTACTTTTACTGTATAATTGGAAAGATTCAAGCATTTTGATGTTATACCAACCTAATATTAATGTTCCAAGTCTTATTAAAAGGTGTGGAGGCTCATCGAAACTGTCAAAACCAAAACTTCGAATGATTCACTTAATTGTTGGGTTGTCTGTGGCCCTCTGCTCTGTATGAGTTTCAAAATGCGGCCCTCGGTGAAAAAAGTTTGGACACCCCTGCTCTAGAGCAGCATCTGGCTGCACTGCACTGCAAAAAGGCACTCACAAAAAATGGATGAGACAATGCACCAACAATCAAGGACTGGACTAACATCATAATGAACATTCATTATATGGAAAAGATCACTTTTGGACTCGATCTGAAAATGGACAAATTTAACAGACTTTGGACAAGATGGGATGTTTACTTTGGGCACAGTGTGCCATAAGTTCCATTTTTTTTCTTCATTTATGGCAGTTTTTGGATGTCTGTTTATTTTGGTTTATGTCTCTCTCTCTGGTCGTGTTTTGTTCCATTCTGTGTTTTTTAGTTTGTCTTAAATAAAAAAATCTCAGTTTTATCCAATTATCAACTATTGTTTACTTCTATTTTGAAGCGTTGTCACCTCATCAGCTCTGAACAGGTCCATGCACAAAGAGTGTGGCAGGAGCTGTGATGAGCTTTAGAATGTTTTGAATGTGAATGTGGGCTCGCTCATTAACCACACAGCCTTGGCTTTGATTTGGCCATGGTCCCTTTCTTGCCTTTATACACTTGCACTAGCTGTGTAAGAGCAAGGGATGTACTGTGTGGTGTTTATTTGTACAATCATAAAATATATGAGCAATGCAATATCGCCCAAGAAAAGGTTTGTTTGTCTGTGGTTTTGACAGGTTATTGAAAAGCCAAGTGGCGTCACAAACAACTTGCACCTGCTAAGTCTCCATGAGTTGTCATCGCTTGCCTGAAATGTTCCATTGTATGGCATTAAACCTATCTATACCCATGGACACAAGCAGGTCACCTCAGCAGGCCAAGTTACAGATCATTTATAATGGACTGTTTAGGAATGCTGAGCAAATGCGTACTCCTAGTGGCCACAAGAAGCATACGCCACCCAAACTCCTTGTATTTCAGTAGCCTACACTTAATATTTAGGTGGCAAGTTTATTTGTGAAGCACAATTCGTACACAAAGGCAATTCAAAGTGCTTCACACAACAGGAAAAAAAAGGCATTAAAATCACAGACATGACAGAAATCACAAAACCTAAATTCAAAAAAATTTAAAGGTGCCATTTTCAGGCTATCCGTCAAATAGTTCAAGACATAAAAGAGAAGAGTGCAAAGAAAAATCATTTCAGTCATATGCACAGCCAAACCAAACAGTTTTTAGTTTAGATTTGAACAATGCCTGAGTAGAGGCCTGTCTCACATCCTCAGGAAGACTGATCCAGATTTTAGCTGCATAAAACTGAAACGCACATTCCCCATGTTTAGTCCAGACTCTGGGCACCAGCAGGAGGCCGGTCCCTGAGGTCCTCAGAGTCCGAGATGGTTCATATGGCACTAACATGTCCGAGATGTACTTTGGTGCTAGGCCATGGAGAGACTTGTATACAAGCAGAGCTGCTTTGAAGTCTATTCTCTGAGCCACAGGGAGCCAGTGCAGAGACCTGAGCCACAGGACTAATGTGATGGTACTTCCTGGTTCTAGTCAGGACCCGAGCAGCAGCGTTCTGGATGTACTGCAGCTGTTTTTACAGCTCGTTTGGAGAGGCCAGTGAGCAGGCCGTTACAGTAGTCTAATCTACTAGAGACAAACGCATGGATAAGTCTCTCCAGGTCTGGTTTAGACACTATACTTTTTTGATTTTGGCAATGTTTTTTAGATGGTAAAAAGCTGCTGATGTTATTGATCTGACGTGGCTGTTAAAATTCAAGTCTGAGTCCATTATTACCCCCAGATTTCTAACTTGATTTGTAGGTTTTAGAGCGAGACTCTGGAGGTGACTGTTAACACTTTCTCTTTGTGTCTGTGGGCCAAAGACGATGATTTCAGTCTTGTCTGAGTTCAGCTGGAGAAAGTTGTTTTGCATCCACACACTGATCTGTTGGATGCAGTGACAGAGTGAATCCACTGGTCCATATTCACCTGCCGTCAGTGAAACATAGCTCTGAGTGTCGTCTGCTTAATTGTGATAGGACACATTCTCGCTGCGTATCAACTGACCTAACGGCAGCATGTAGAGGTTGAACAGAAGGGGTCCCAGGATTGACCCTTGGGGCACCCCACAGGTCAGGGGCATCTGGTCTGAGACACAGTTACCAATTTCAACAAAGTATTTCCTGTCTTCCAGATAGGACTTTAACCAGTTTAGAGCAGTGCCAGTGATGCCCACCCAGTCCTCTAGTCTCTGTAAGAGGGTCCCATGATCGACAGTGTCAAAAGCAGCACTCAGATCTAACAGAATTAAGACTGAGGCTTTGCCCGCGTCAGTGTTCAGGTGATGTAATTTGTCACCTTGACAACAGCAGTCTCAGTGCTGTGATGAGGTCTAAAACCTGACTGGAAAACATCAAATGAGTTGTTTATTAAGAGGAAATCAGTGAGCTGTTGGTAAACAACCTTTTCAAGGACTTTGCCCCAAAATGGCAGATTAGAGATGGGCCGGTAATTACTCAGTACTGCAGCATCAAGACTGCTCTTCTTTAGGAGAGGCTTTATGACCGCAGTTTTCAAAGACATTGGGAATGTTCCAGATTGAAGCGACATGTTAACTATGTGAGTGAGTGGTGCTAACAAACTGTTCAGCACAGACTTTAGAAATCTGGTGGTAGGCTATATATTTGCAGATATAGTGGTTTTCTCATTGCGTTTCAGACTCGCAATATCTTTGAATGAGATATGCTTGAGGATTGGCCCTTTTTACACATATGGACAGGTGCACGCAGGGGCCTGAATGGTCAAATGGTTTGCACAGAAGAGACACAGATGCCCTTTCTGAAAGAATGAAGACAACAAGGGAGAGATGTGTATCAGCAGCTGCGGGACAAACGCTTCTGCTGCAGGGAAGACGAGAGCAGGTAAAACACAATAGCATGTAATAGTTGTGCCGATCACCTGAAATTTTGATCTGGTGATACCAATCACGGCCGATACAATCACATCGTCAATTTTTTTCTAATAATGATAAACATTTATATTAAATATACATACATTATAATTAAAAGAGCTTTTGATAATATGAAGTTTAACCAAATATATCTACTTTATAGGATCAACAGTTTCCTTGGCAATTTTGGGCACTAATGTGCTTCTGCACATCGATTAACCGCGTGGGTTAAATTAATACTTGTGCCGTTCATGTCCGTGTCATGCATCATCTGGAGTGGATAAAGGAGCAGGTTGTATCCTCTGAGCAGTTTGGACAGTTTGAGGAAGAAAAAAGTGCAGAAGAGAACAGCATGGACGACTACAGTGTTTGTGAGGTGCCACTTTGATCAAATGAAGTGCTTTGCACTTTCACTTTCCATACGCAGCCATTTGGTTGTAGCTGTGCAACTTCAAAAAGCAAGTAGTTCAGCAAAATAAGACACGACAACTTTCACAGACCCATGGCTCTTGTTACATTTAAGACACGCGTGAAATGATTGCTTTTGTTGAGTAAATCACCAGCGTGTGCGTACCTGTAACCGAGCATGTCTGAGTGCGTGTCACTTCATATTGCTGAGAGACGACACATTTGGCTCTGAACCTCTATTGTGTTTTTAACTAAAAGACCAGCGGGTGAGCATATAGTTCCGTGCATGTTTACAGAGACATGTGGCTGCTCCGTGGGATGTAGGCGCAGACGGTGGATACATCAGGACTTCAAGGACCACATAAGAGCGCTTTAACTTAGAGGGTTTCATAAGGAGCTTAAACAACACTACTGCAATAACTTATCTCAAGGCAAATGTGCTGACCATGTAAAGTGTGCATGCCCTTTGGCAGCTCACGTGATTTTTGCCATGATTGGCCCGATTGGGATCGGCAGCCGCTCAATTGGCGCACCTCTAGCAACACATGAAGCTCTGATTCTGCATGGAACATAAGGCCCATGAGGCCAGTGGTTCGAAAATCTTTTCTGACGCGGCCGAGATAAAAAAAAAAGTATCCCCGCCCGCGGCAAACCTGTGCGGCAAACCCACTCCTTCACTGCTCTCCCATATTTAGAGACAAACCTTGTGTTGGCACAGACAGGGCCCTTAACAGCAAGCTCTCTAATAAATAACATGAAGGGAATAATGAAGGGAATAGGTTGGTTCAGGTTGAATTCTTTGGGCCTAAACCCCAGGGCAGGTTGCGTAAAGATAAGAGTAACGTGTCTCAATATGTCAATAAACCAAACCTTGCTCATGTGCTCCGTCCCAAGTCTCCGTTTCTCAGGTGCGATTGTTTTTTCATAAATCCATTCACAAATTCAAATGAAATTCTGAAATTCCATTCAGATCCTTTCTGCATTGGGTCACAGACTGAACAGGGTAACCTCGCATGGACTGAGGAAATGCACTGGGAAAGTGCACATGCTGCTGCTCGGCTTCAAATATATCATGTGTTGTTGAGAACAATGAGCAGAACAAACAGCATGTTAAGGCCAACATCTGCTTAATTGTGGAATTATTTTGTAAAATGTATTTGCTGACGATGTTCTGCATCAAACACTTCCTCAAACTCTCTTCACTTCTACATGAGTATCGTCTTTTCCCTTGTCTCCAGACTCCAGAGGGTCTGTTTACACAAGGATAAGCAAAATCCTGCGCCTAGTGGAAGTTTTATAAATGCCATGTATGGCGCAAAGGGCGGCCTTAGTGCACAGGGAGGTGGCAGACCGTCCACACCAAATGTGCTGTACCTGATTTTTACCATCTTGAAACGTGAAAAACAGATCTTGTTCATTTTAAATGTGTAATAGTTGTAAATTATCAGAATTTTCAGTTTGATTGAAGCCGCCTGCTCCCGATTGTTTTCCCTCCATGTCCTGCTTCCGCCCCCTCTTACTCCTAGCAGTAGCAGCAGCAGTCACACTGTAGGCCGGCCTTAGAACTATCCAGTGTCACATAGTAGCCCACGGAAATATCCATCTTCTCATTGCGTAAACTTTTATTTTGTGTCAGATGGAGGCAGCTTTGTGTTACCCACTTCAAAAGAAGCTTTACAGCAAAACGTGCAGATAAACTGTTGTAAACTAACATAACGCTTTGTCCCTGCTGGCAATAGGATAGGATGGGATATAGTATCTTTCTCAAAAGTCTAAAGAACAAGCAAACAGCTAAATAGACAGCATGAAACTACCTCTACAAAAATCTGATTTGCCATTGAAACAAATATATCGACAACGTTATGATATTACCATTGTTTCACCATGTAGTTCTGCACATTCAATATGAGAAGTATAGAAAAATAACAGGACATTTTTTTTTCCTGTACAGGCCTTACTGCAGATGACAGTTGAGTCATTTGGAGGAAGTTAAGAATCCCAGGGTAAAATATGTTCTTACAACATGGAAGGGGCTGATCAAAATATACAAACTAAACAAATATGTTAAAATCTTAAACTGGTTTGCTCATGACCAAGGTTTTGAACCCAATAGAACTGACCTGAGATTCAAGGTCTGGATTACAAAAGGTATGAAGGTTTTTCACCAGATTGTAAAAGAGAATCACATGAAAAGCTTTGAAATGTTGAAGGAATCCTTTGACTTTTATAGGACTTTTATAGGTTTTTACAAATAAAGAGTTATTATAACCAAGAAATAAAACAAAGCAATGACAATTATAACCCGCTGACAGTAATTTTTATCTAGGCTTAGAAATCGGAACTTTAAAGGGGAATAATATCTAAATTATACCATTATATTGGTAATTTAGCACAGCTACTCAACTAAATATATTTAAAAACAAACGTGAAAAATTAACGGATAGTGTGGAAAAGTGTGTGTACATCAGCCTTCAGTGGAGGGCTACAAAATCATAAACATCAAACAGCCGGTTGGGAATGGAAACTGGAAGAGTCTGGAACAGATAGAGAAATCTGGGCAAAACTTGTATTTTTATAGTTTCAATCCTTTGATAAATCAAAGGATGGAAAAACATACTTAAGTCTAAAGACTTAAGTATGGGATAAGTTTCCATTTTTCAAGATCTTTTTTGTGGTCTTAAAAAGAGGGATATAATTTGTCTCCATAAATGTTGTTAGATCTCTATGGAATACCACACCTAAAGTGTTTTTAATTGACAGAGGGGGTCGCCAGTTAGAGAATTTCCGTTTTTTTATTACATTTAATCTGTATCCAGACATTGGACCAACTTCTTGAAGAAAATGCATCACATTGGGTATGGAAATTTCTGGTTTGGTCAAATACAATAGAACATCATCTGCATAGCGGATAATTTTATTTGTATTATATACGTGAATTTTTATTGATTGTCTAATAAATTGGGCCAATGGTTCCAAATACAAAGCAAACAGGAGGGGAGACCAGGCGCAGCATTGCCTGACCCCTCTTTCCGGAGTCAGCGGATCTGTCAGATGACCATTGATTTTAATTCTTGATGTTGGACCATCGTAAAGAGCCCCAATATTTGTTATAATTAGATCATCGATTTGAAATTTGTTTAGCACTTTAAATAGATATGGCCAGCTAACAGAATCAAAAGCTTTCTCAGCGTCCAGACTTATTATTACAGCTTTGTTTTGTTGATTGTATTTGGCTCATTATGTGTAAAGATCTTCTGATGTTGTCTTGTGTTTGTCGATTGGTAATTAATCCTGTCTGATAATTGTGAATTCATTTTGGGAGTATTTGTTCCAATCTTTTGGACATAATTGAGTTATGTCCACATTCAGAATAGAAATGGGTCTATATGAGGCGCATTCCAGTCGGTCCTTCCCCTCTTGAGGTATAAAGGTTATGATAAGGCCGAGACAAGTTCCTACGTTTTTGAATTTTGTTCATTGACAATGGCAATAAACTCTTTCTGATTCTGATTCTGATTCTGATGGCCTCTTCTTTTAAGTGCCCAGTTAAAAGTTACCAAAAGGAAAGGAGTGAGCCTGTATTTTAAGGCTTTATACCAGTCCGAGGTGAACCCATCGCTTCCCAGAGATTTATTATTCTTTAATCTTTTGATTGTGCCTTGTATTTCCAAAACTGTTATTTCAGATCCTAATTTTTTATTTTGTTCTTCTGACATAACAGGCAAATTGAGGGTGTCCAGAAAGAAATGTATATCATATTTATCGTCTGAATTTTTTAAAAAGTTTTTAATAAAAGGATTCAAATGCTGATTGAATTTGGTCTTGTTTGGTTAAGATTACATCAGTTTGCCTGTCCCATATTTTAGAAATTGTTCTTTCAGCTTAGTGGTGTTTAAGTTTCCCAGATAATAATGTAGGACATTTTGATCCACTCAAAAAAGAGCATTTTTTTCACAACTATTTCCTGTGAAGTCAGATCATTACGTTCTGTTATCTTTTTAATTTCTTTTAGCATTTTAGGACACCCCTTTTTGGCATGGTTTTTCTCCTCCAATTTTTTTCTTGCAGATCATTTAACTTTTTATTATCCCTTTGTTTCTTCTTTCGGAGGCTATAGCTATAATTTGTCCTCTCAAGATTGCTTTGGAAGCATCCCAAAGGATGGGCAGAGCAATTTCTCCAGTATAATTTTCCTTCAGATAAGTCTTAATGTTGTTGGACAATTTTTCCTTAAACAAAGGGTCATTAAGCAGGCTGGCACTGAACCTCCAAAGTGTGTTTTTTCATCTTTCCTCCAAATCCACAGAGTTGTAGATAGGAGCATGATCACTTAGGTCTATTGTGCCTGTATCTGCTTCAGTGATTTTAGATCTGTCTTTATTGAGAATAAAAAAAGTAGTCTATTCTAGAATAGAGTGTATGTGGATTTAAAAATGAGAATACTGGCGTGCTCTAGGGTTCATTTCGCTCCATATCAATCAGTTCTATATTCTTCATTCATTTACTGAACTTCTTATTTATTGTTCCACCAGTGCCTCTTGAGTTCGACACGTCCAGTGTAGGCTGAATGTGAAGATTCCATTCCCTATTCCTTCAGAGTGGTTTACATCAGGTCCATAACGTGAGCATAGAAGTGATCTCACTCCCTGGTGGAGCATACACATTCAAAAGAGTGAAAACCTTCCATTAATATTCCTTTTAACCAGTACATATCTGCCTTCTTTATCCTTACTCTCAATCAAGTTTCAATATTGCAACTCCCCTTCTATGTTTGCCTCTGTATGATTAATAATAGGATTTTTAATAACAGTTTTTTATGGTCGGTGTCATTCAAGTGTGTCTCTTGTAAATATATGTCTATTCTTTCTTCACTTTTGTTAAAATTCTTGTCCGTTTAATTGGATTCAATATTCACATTGAAGGATGATACTTGTAACACTTCTGATGTCATTGGGTTGGTTGTATTAATCTCACCATTGGCAACTTTAGAATATTTTTAACCTCTCTGGTCGAAAACTACAAACACTCAAGAACCATAGAAACACAGAACAACTGAAAAGGTAAAAAAGAAAACAAAAGGTGTTCATGCTGGAAACATGAATCAAACCCAAAACCGAAAAGATGGCAAAAGGGAGGGAAGTCCAATCCTAATGAAGGGCCCCCCCAAAAAACTCCCTGCTACTCGATGAGTAGATGTGTTTAGTCACAGAGTTTATATATGAAAGCAGACTGCTACCACTGGGCATAAAGTCTAATGTTAAAAACAAATAAATCATGTCACTATCATCAGTCTCTTCAAATTAACAGAAATGTATCACCATATGACCACAACCTGAACTCACATGCCCCACGCTGCTGGCTCCATTCTCGGTACTGTTCATTTCTCTGTGTTTTGCATCTTCCTTAAGAGCACCTCTGCTCCTCCTGTTGTTCTGAGCATGTGTGTCTTGCCTTCAAACGGCACCAGAAGAGTCGCGGGGAAAGAGAATCCATGTCTCAGTTTTCTCTTCCTGAGCTCATCACAGATGATGTGGAACTTTTGCCATTGTTGGCGAACCTCTTATGGAATATCTGGAGTAAAGAAGGCATGCTTGCCTTTGTACTGGAGGTCTCCTTTAACCTTTGCAGCCTTCATGACACCACCTCACACGATTGTAAAGAAACCTCATTATCAGGCCTTGTGGTTTATCAGCTGCTGGTCTTGGTTTGTCCAGGTGATGTGCTCTTTCTATTATGATGGGGGGAACTTCAACTCCTGAGCCATCAAGGAGCTCAGTAATAATAATCTCCAAAAAACTTTGTGCCTTTTCCTTTCTCTCCTTCTACGCCAAGGGTGTCAAACTCATTTGGGCCACTGGCCGAATTTTGATGCTCAGGCTGGGTCGCAGGCCAAACATAACGTAAAAGATAAAACTATTAAAACTATAAGAAATAAATGGCTTTATATAGCCTAGTAGAGCCATAGTCTTTCACCTTTGTGCAACAGTGTCCACAAAGAACTGAGTCCATATTCATGCAGCAGCAGCAGCAGGAACATGGACTTATCACTTGGGTTTTGACAATTCACTATTAAAGCTGAAGGTAAATTCACTAAAAATGAGTTTTAGTCCAGGCGGAATATATTTTAAATTCCTATTTTTCATTTTGGGTAATTTTTTACTTGTGGGTTTGGAGTACAAACTGACCCTGATGCTTCCCAGAATGATTTATTTGACTGGAAATAAGAGGGTTTAAGCTTTATTTTTATGTATAGCAGATTAAGCATCTTGAGAGTTTTCAAAATGTTATAAATAACGTTACACTAAGTGTAAGGTTAACCCCTTACACTTACTTACCCCACATTTGGCGGGCCTTGAGTTTGACTCGTGTTCTATGCCCACAAGCCTCAGGTTAGGACGACAAGATCTGATCTCCAAATCCAGGATCTTATTTTTCATATTATTGTTCTCCGACTCCAGCGTCGTCACCTTGGCCTGCGGCGCCTCCATCTCAGCCCTTACTGTCTGCAGATCGTCCGGATTATCTGAAAAACACGCTGCTCGACTTCCTCCATGTGTGCTCCGCTTACTCCCTCTGCTTTCAGTTGAGCGGCCACTGGCAGCTAACAACTCGGCTCTCATAAACTGCATGGCACGCTGCATTTCGGACATCCTGAACCATATCCATCCGATGCAAAGAAGTCGTGGGAATCTTCATCTGGGCCGGCGGGACCCCGCTTCTCCAGCAGGGAGGGACCGCGGCTATCCGCCTCAGACTCGCTAGTGTTTGTTTTGGTCCTGTGGTGCTACCAGACTTGCGCCATCCTTGTTTACGCATCCCTTATTCTTCTTTGGCATTAGGTAGGTCAAACGATGATTTTAAAGCCAAGTTTTGCAGCAGAGGTGTGGGTGTGCCAGCTCAAATTGCAGCCATTACCGGAAGTCGTTTTGGGACTGTCCTGTTGCTCAGAAGTATTTGACTGAAGTTCACAATGCACTGCAGACTGTTTTTGACATGGCCATCCCTCAACTTCAGAACTATGTACTTGGGCCTCAAACCTCTTGCCATGGTCACAACACAATAAATGGATACCTTTGGAATGTACTTTTGGCGGCAGAGAAAAAGGCCATCGCATAAACATCAGCAACAATCAAGGACTGGAATGACATAGGAACAGACATCAGGCAAATGGAAAAATGACTTTCAGACTTAATTTGGAAATGATCAAATTTGACAATTTTTTGACTAAATGGAACTTTTATTTTAATTTAAATGTGCTGTTAATTTTTTTTATTTCAACTCTCTGGTTGTGTAGTGTTCTGTTGTATGTTCCATATTTACTCTACTCTTATTTATTTAAATAAAAAAATAAAAAAAGGAAATGTAGCAATGTTTGTGTTCTAATTGAATAAGAATTCCTTCTTTGTGGTAAAGAAACCAGACCATACATCTACACGTGAAGCAGCTTAGCAGAAACACTGTCTTCACCCTGAAACTCTGAGATTATCTATCTGTTTGCAAGTGTAAAAGTGGAACACACGGCTGTGAATTATAGAAAAAGATTCAGTTGTAGTCATCTGGACTCTGTTTCTACAATGGAACACTCCTGGACGAATGAGGGATTACACCGACACGGCTGTGAACAAAAGTCACTTTGCTTGTATATGTTGCACTACAGATATATAATACTCAGTCAGACTTGGGGTCATGCCCTGTCCTGTCCAGATCGTTTATAACCATATCATAACTCACCAAGGCACAGATATGAATATTTTTTATAGGTATATCCACTTTCCACTTTGGACCCCTTTAGCAGGCCAGTACCATTCACTTAAGACAGTGCAGACCCACTGGGAATTTCTCGATCCGGCCCTAAACTTCATTGAGTATATACAAGCAGTATATGCTGACCTCATTCTTATGGGCACATAATGTTACTGAAGTAGCTGCAACATCCTCTTCATTTGCTTAGTTAAATCCAGGTGGTGACTGTTTTGCTGTAATGTAGTTGACAAAATGTAAAAATGGAGCCGTTGGTGCTGCCCGGTGATCGAGTGGTTGGGGCGCAGCGTGCAGCCGGCTGCAGTGTTGTGAGTTTGATTCCTGACTCCAACAATTGACTGCATGTCCTCCCTTCTCTCATATCCCCCATTTCAAACTGTCCCCTCCTGTCTTAAAAAGGCTAAAATCTTTTTGTTTTAAATTACAAAAAATAGAGCAATTGAGTTGTTCAGGCTAGTTCAGTGACTATGCGCTTCTGTGGAGTATGTGCCAGAGGTGTCACTATGACTGGCTTTTGAATCACAACAAACCGACATGCTCAAGCTAACAAACAATGACAGTTTGAGGAGCAGTAGAAGCTGCATCCATTGCTGCTGGTCCCCTATGCCGTCATCATACTCCTATCCATCACCTCCCCCAGCAGCCGGCCCTTCTTCTTGCCCCCATCCCCCAGTCTAAGCCGTCATGCTCTCCTCCAGCTCCACGCTTTAGTACTGTTTGACCTATTCCCCAGGTCCACATGTCAGTGCAGGGAAAGGTCAGGGAAAGGTTTGGAGGGCAGAGGCTGGCTGGTTTGAGTGGAGGGGGGAGATCACGGCTGTACGAGGTGTGGAAAGCAGCGCTGTAACCTGGCCGCTCGTGCACCCCTCAGCCACGGTATCTGCGCAGCTGTTCATGTGTCCATTTAGCCCGGGTCTTGCTCACCAAGGTCAATAGACCTCTCTTTCTCCTATACAACCCTAAAATATTTGTATTGTCTCAAGTCAAGGTGTTTGTACTCTACATTTGACCTATCCTTCAACCAATGCTGCTGGAGCTACCTGTCAGGAGCAGAGGATAACCTTCTCCAGATCGTGAGCCAGGTCTCAAGAGAAGCTTGTGAAAGATGAGCTTACTCCACAAAGCTGGGCCATCCAACTTTTAGGGGTGTAACAATAACTGAAATATTGTGATGTGATATATTGTCAGAAGTCTCAATAATATCATTGTCACAATATATCGAATTACAACCTTCTTTGCTTAAATGCCTTGTTTTGAGAGAGAACTACATAGACCATGGTCCAATGTGATTCTGATTTTAGAACTTTAGAGTATGATAAAAATGACTGGCATTTAAAGAAGGAAAAGTATAACTTCTACAATTATGTTAGCCTGCTGACACACAGCCTGTGGGACATGGGGTCAAAGGGCGCAGGTTATCAGAGGTTTTACACTATCCTGCCTTCAAAAAGCAGAGCAGCACGCTTTTACGCAATTTTTTTAACGCACGTCCCGTTTGTCCAAGTCAAAGGATTTTTTCAACCTATCAAAGATTTTCATGTGATTATCTTTTAGAATCTGGTGAAAAACTTTTATAGCTTTAGTTATGTGTTATTAGGTGTGAAACCTTGGTCATAAGCCAACCAGTTTAGGATATTAACATCTTTGATTAGGTTATATGTTTTGATTAGTTCTTTTCATATTGTCAGCACAGATTTTATCCAGGGATTCAAACACTTTCTCCGTGTCCAAACTAATTATTACAGGTTTGTTCTGTTGCTTTTGTATATGATTCATTATGTGTAAGTATTGTGTAACCCACGTCTCAAATTCCGCCTCCACTAACGGTTAATTTGCCCATCCACAAGTGGCGCTGTAACAAGATGTCTGAGCCTCTTGTCTCTTCCTGTCTCCACTTCTGCTCTGGCTGTGGGATGTGCTGAACTCATGGCTTGAGACGAAACAAAACCAGTCCAAACTAAGTGGCTCTGTTAAGGAAAATTATCAAACTCACTGGTCAGGTTTTTTTTTTCACATGCTGATTTCCTCATCGATAGGTGTTGAGCTGATGAGCCTATGAACATGGTAGGCCCTTTCTTTGTTTTTTTCCCCAAATAGACTCCCTTGGTTGGAACAGTTTTGTTTCCCATTTAGATTATTATTTTTTTTTTTCACTGAACTGAACTTTTTGTTTTGCTTATCTAATAAAAGCACTCGATAATTGAACTGAACTTTCAAATGCTCTTGAACAAAACCTACATCAAAGGGGTATTTCTGTCAGTCTGCTCATCTCCTGTCTGCTGGTCTCTTTCCACTCTGCCAGTCAGCCACACCTCCTCATCAGGCCAACTCCCTACACCTGTCCCTGCTCCCCTCTACCAGTCAGCCACACCTCCTCATCAGACCACTTCCCTACACCTGTCCTCTGCTCCCCTCTACCAGTCAGCCACACTTCATCAGGCCAACTCCTAACCTGTCCCTGCTCCCCTCTACCAGTCAGCCACACCTCCTCATCAGCAACTCCCTACACCTGTTCCTGCTCCCCTCTACCAGTCCGCCACACCTCTCATTCAAGACCACTCCCTACACCTGTCTCTGCTCCCTCTACCAGTCCAGCCACACTTTCATCAGGTCAAACTCTCTACACCTGTCTCTGCTCCTCTTACCAGTGCAGCCACACCCTCTCATCAGACCCACTCCTACAACCTGTCTCTGCTCCCCTCTACCAGTCAGCCACAGCCTCCTATCAGACCACTCCTACACCTGTCTCTGCTACCATTGAGGCTTTAGCCAATGAGTATTATACATGAGTCGATGCCTTACAAGGTGTTTCATTTGCTCCACTACACCATCTTGTGGTTTGAAAAAATGTTATGCATACGTGATAGTACAGTGTCACAAACCAAATTTTATTGAAGAAAATGAACCCCAATACACAAACTATAAATCATTCTACCAGATGATGCATACTTACTCCATAACAACAGAAGGGTTCAAATTGGTACAACATCATTACCCAATCAGGCCTTGATCCTCACATTCTTCTGCTTCCCGCGACGGATGTAACACTAGTCAGCCACACAGACATCTATAGTGCTATTTTTATTAGTATTTAAACTATTTCAATATTTCATTGACCACAACGTTGTGATAAGGGAAATGAAGCTTTATTTTAATTTAGACACTTTTTAACGGTCAAACCATCTCCAATGCAAACAAATTATTAATTTAGAGCTTTCCCAGACCTCAGGGCACTGCCATGGATTATGAGGCAATTCATTTGCTTCAACAACGCTTGGCCACCTCATAAAGACGGTGCTTCATACAATCCTGATGGTGCTTTATCTTAAAGCGCGTATCAGAACTTGACTCATTGATCACTGTTGCAAAATTAATCTCTATTAGGCAAAAAACCCTGTAATATAAGGCGATCATCACACATTGACATCATTGGAGCGCGTGAGTGAAGCAACACTCTGAATTAAGCGAAGACGTAATCTCCACGAAACGAGTCAACTCATTCTTTGGTAGGGTCTGTAATAATCACCTTAAGAAAAATGTCTTCTATAATATCATATTCAGCCTTTCAGATATAAAATCATAAAGACTAAGTATTTCCTATTTGATTCATCTAGTAAGCTTTTGTAATGTAAAGAAGAAATAGGAATGTATTAACCTTTTTAATAATGTTATTAATGTGCAGCTACTTTGTATGTTTTACACAAGGTGCTTGCGCAATTATATTTCATCAGCAGCTAATTTATAGTTGTTTTGGTTTATAGTGTAACCAGAAATATTGCATTCATATGTGATTTTGTTGTGCACAAACGTGGTGGTGAGGGAACATGACATGGTGCTTGTGGGGGACACATGGTGGGACTGGGCTATTTTCTAACTGTGCTAGGCACTATGCTTGAAATAAACCTGTGTTACCTGAAATACAAACCTGATTAATAATCCTAAAATACTAAACTGAACTGTAAATCTAATTCTTTCTCACTTTCTGACACTGACTGACTGGCAAAACTACCAACCTACAACACCCACGACGCACCACGAGGTATAATGCGCTTTTATTTGAAAGTGACACATATGCTGAAACTGTCACGTGACCAGTGACAAAAGTGAAGCCTCGCTTTTTTTCATGTGTTATTTAGCAAACTAACACAAGCCTCATAGCAGGGCTTCATTGGACACGCCCCCTTTTACTCGGGTCATTTGAAGCCGAGGCTTCAGGGCTTGTACCATCGCTACCCGTTGCCGACCTCATCTGTCCCCGACCTGCCTGCCTCGTCTCTGCCCTGGATATTACCTCAGCCTTCTGTCTTCGACCACGAGTTTCGCCTCTTCCCTCCTGGTTAGACCCTCTGCCAGCTAGGTAATCCTACCATGGCTGGATTTGCCATCAGTCAGTGACACCAGGCTCACTTCTGCTCGGATCTTGCCGAAGATCACTATGAACCAAGACTTTTCACCCTGCCCCTGTATAAACTGTTAAAGACTGCAGTAATAAATGCAAGTCATTACCAACCGATATTCCGTCTGACTGTGCTGCTTTTGGGTCCTCACTATACCCGTGACTATCTCAAATATTTTTTGTCTGTTTTTGCCCCTGACCTGTCTGGGCGATGCCCCAAGGCGTCAATCCTGGGACCCTTCTGTTCAACCTCTACATGCCTGCCGTATAGGTCAGTTTGATACGCAGCGAGAATGTTGTCCTATCACAATAATGCAGACGAACACTCAGATCTATGGTTTCACTTGACACGGCAGGTCATGGTGAATATGGACCAGTGGATTTCACTCTGTCACTGCAATCTCTAACAGATCGCACATAATCAACCAACCACCTCTATCCTCTCACATTCAAGAACACCGCAGAACACGAGCACATTATCAGGTAGTGCGAGCCAAAACAACTTTCTCCAGCTGAATCGAACAAAGACTGAAATCATCGGTCGTTTGGCCCACCAGAAACAAAGAGAAAGTGTAAACTGTCACCTCCAGAGTCTCCGCGTTGTACTGAAAACCTACACAGTCAAGTTAGAAATCTGGGGTGGTAATAATGGACTCAGACTTGAATTTTAACAGGGCCACGTCTCAGATCAATAACCATCAGCAGCTTTTTACCATCCTAAAGCAAAACAATTGCCAAAATCAAAAGCTATATGTGTCTAAACCAGACCTGGAAAGACTTATCCATGCGTTTGTCTCTAGTAGATTAGACTACATGCGTAACGGCTCTGCTTCACTGGCCTCTCCAAACGAGCTGTTAAAACAGTAGCAGTACATCCAGAAGCGCTGGCTTGCTCGGAGCTCGACTAGAACCAGGAAGTACGCATCACATAGTAGTCTCTGTGCTCAGGTCTCTGCACTGGCTCCCTGTGGCTCGGAGAGAGATAGACTTCAAAGCAGCTCTGCTATGGTATACAAGTCTCTCCAATGGACTATGCACCAAAAGTACATCCTCGGACATGTTCAGTGCCATATGAACCATCTCGGACTCTGAGGAGCCTCAGGGGACCGGTCCCCGCTGCTGGTTGCCCAGAGTCAGGACTAAACATGGGGAATCTGCGTTTTCAGTTTTATTGCAGCTAAAAATCTGGAGACACGTCTTCCTGAGGATTGTGAAGACAGGTTCTTACTCTCTGCAATGTTCAAAAACGTAAACTAAAAACTGTTGTTGTTTGCTGCTGCATGCATGATGCTGACTGAAATGCTTTTCTTTCTAGCCCACTACTTGACGGATAATACGTCTGAAAATGGCATCTTTTCAAATTAAGATTTCACATGTGATTTTCTGTCATGTCTTTGTGATTTTAATGCATTTTTATTGTTTTCCTGTGTGCGGTGAAAAGCACTTTGAATTGCCTTGTGTGTCACGAATTGTGCTCTACAGATAACTAACTCTAGCCTTGTGCCTTGCCTTTTATTTAATTCCAATTCACCATTTACGCCGTATTTTGCGGGCGTGGCTATAACGCCGCTACTTGTTGTCAGATGTTGTGAGCCATGCGGCACTTATTTAGAGGGCTGCGGTCTTTTTCTGTGGTTTTTTCTTTCACCGCTAGGGACGCGAACTAACCGGAATTAGAATCAACAACTACAGAAAAGTTAAGCAGCAAGAAGCAGGATGTTGCTTTTTTATTCAGCTAGCAAATAGAACACGGACGACAAATTACCAACTATAAATTATTTTCAAATTCTTGCCACTTATAAGCTATTTTTCAATCCTCCCGCATTCATGTATGAAACCCGCGAAACGAAGAAGTTCGTACGAAGCAAGTTTTAAGCTGAAGGCCATCGATCTTGCTAGGGGGGAAACCGCGCGGACTGCACGCAAGCTTAACATCAATGAATGTACGGTGAGACGCTGGAGGGGGACAGCGGGAGGACGAGCTCATGCCATGCCAAAAAGTCAAGGAAAGAGTTCTGCGGCCTATACAAAAGGTGCGGCCTATGTATTGTTTTATTATCGTTTTTTTTTTTTAAAAATAGAGCAAATGCGGCTTATATAGGGGAGCGGCTAAAAGTCCGGAAAATACGGTCGCGGGATAATTATATTTCTGTGTTTGTTTCCCTTCATTCACCCCAAGTACCTATAACAAACCTGTTTTTTCTGTCTTGGTCATATGCAACCCATTGCAATGACTCTAATTTAGCGTTACAATCATCTTCTCATAATCTTGCCTCTGTCGTCTGTTAATAAATCCTTTCTAGTCTTTGTGGATTAAGTTTGGGAGTATTTGTTCCATTCTTTTGGACATAATTGAGGTTTATAAACGATACTCCACATTCAGAATAGAAATGGGTCTGTATGAGGCACAGTTCAATCGTTCCTTCCCTTCTTTTGGTATCAGGGATATGATGGCCTCTTTCCAACTCTTAAGTGCCCAGTTAAACGTTAAGAACAGAGGAGTAAGTGTGTCTCTTAGAGCTTTATACCACTCTGAGGAGAACCCATCACTCCCGGAGATTTACTATTCTTTTTATTACAACATGTATTTCCGACAGTTTCAGCACCTAATTTTATAGTAACAGTCAAATGTATTTAATCTTTTAACTCCTGAGATTTTAGAAAAGGTTTTTGAAAGATTCAAATGCTGATTGAATTCGGTCTTGTTTAAGATTGCATTACTCCGTCTTGTATGTTTTAAATTGTTCTTTCCGCTTCCGCTGTTTGAGTTTCCAGGATAATTTAGAAAATGTTGACCCACTTTTGTAATTCCTTTTTGTTAAAGAGCATTTTCTTAACACTTGTGATGTCAAATAATACATTTCTCATCTTTTTAAGCAGTACATATCTGCCTTCTTTGTCTTTACATTCAAATCAATAGTGCAACTCCCCTCCTGTTTGCCTCTGATGATTAACAGTGCAGGTTTTTGATTGTCTATGTTGCTTAAATGTGTTTCTTGTAAATATATATTATGCATTTTTTTTTCTTTTCTAATTTTTGTTAATTTTTTTTATCGTTTGATTGGGTTTAATATGCCATTAACGTTAAATGCTGCTGATGCCATTGGGGTATTGCATTGATTTAGCCATCTTTAATTTTCCAATGTTCTATCAACTACAGAAACATGAAACGGATAAAAAGAACAAATGAAAAACAAAAGGGTTTGTGCCAATAACCTGCACTCGACTCAAATATTCACCCACATTTAGCTCTCTGATGCATGTAACTAGAGTGTGTCAAAAGTATAAGGCATGTGTGTATGTAATTTCCATCTTCAATTTGGTGACAATATCTGAACGAACTAATCTAACAAAAATAAGTGAAAAAGACAATTATTTAAAGTAAGAGTCTTTTAGTTCTGCATCCTCATAGTCACAATAATGCTTCGAAGATGTAAGAAAGTCAGATGCCAAAAAGAAATATCACGCAAAAACCTTCCGTCTTTTCAGAGCATTATAAATGTCTTATACAATCATTGAAAGAACTCACATGCCTCACGTTGATGGATCCAGCTCTTGCTGTTCAGTTTTGTGTTTTGTGTTTTTCTGAAGAAAAATATGCTCAAAACACCAGCAGAAGTGCTGGTGTTTTGAGCATATTTTTTTATCTTCAAAAGTCATCAAAAGGATGAGAAGTTTCTTCTTCTTCAGTTCCTCACAGGCGTGGCGAAACTTTGCTAATTCTTGAGAAAACTTTGTATGGAATATCAGGGGTGAAGAACACTCGTTTGCCTTTGAACTGGAGGTCTTTTTTAACTTTTGCAGCCTTCATGAGGCGCTCCTTCTCACGGTGGTTCAGAAACTTCATTATCAGGCCTCGTGGTTTATCAGCTTGACTCAGGCGAGTCTGTGCGAGTCCAGGTGTTCCCTGCCGGTGACGAAGCTCGGCTGTGCTGGAGCTGCGCTAGCATTAGCATTTTTAGCTTATAGATGTCAGAATCGGAAAGGGTTTATTGCCATTGTCAATGAGCAAAATTCACAAACATAGGAACTTGTTTTGGCGTTAAGGTGCAACATAAAACACTGAGCAATAATCAAAACAACATATATTCAATCCAAAGGGCATGCATTAAGAAACAATTTAAGATTACTATAGTATGAAAATAAAAATAGGCTTGCACAGAATTTACAGTTAAATTTACAGTTGTGAGTGCAGAAAGTGACAGTGCAGTGAGTGATTGATTAAATTGTAGTTAAAGTGACAGGTGTTTAAGAAGTGTTCATGAGTCCAACGGCAGAAGGAAAGAAACTATTCTTGTGGCGAGAGGTTCTGGTCCGGATGGACCGTAGCCTCCTGCCTGAGGGGAGTGGTTCAAATAGACCATGTCCAGGGTGAGAAGGGTCTGCTGTGATCCGACCTGCTTGTCCCAGAGCCCTGGAGACGTACAGGTCCTGCAGAGATGGAAGTCTGCAGCCGATCACCTTCTCAGCAGAACGCACAATGCGCTGTAGTCTCTGTTTCTCTGTTTGTCCCTGGCTGTGGCTCCAGCAGAGGGCGCTGTAGTCTCCGTTTGTCCCTGGCTGTGGCTCCAGCAGAGGGCGCTGTAGTCTCTGTTTGTCCCTGGCTGTGGCTCCAGCGTACCACACGGTGATGGAGGAGGTGAGGATGGACTCAATGATGGCCGTGTAAAACTGCACCATCATCTGCACTGGAGCTTAGCTTTCCTCAGCTGCTGCAGGAAGTACATCCCCCGCATGGGCCTGCTTGATGATGGGGCTGATGAAGGGCTCCCATTGGAGGTCCTGGGTGATGGTGGTGCCGAGGAGGCGGAAGGAGTCCACGGTGGTGATGGGGGAGTCGGTCATGGTGAGGGGGTTGGGGGGCTGTGACTTTCCTGAAGTCCACATAACAAAGAGCACCGAAAAGCCAGGGCATCAGTCTGCGGCGTCATCTTGGATCAGATGGCGCCCCCCCCCTTTGCTTTGCCTGGAATGTGCCACAGCTTGG
Organism: Chaenogobius annularis; assembly: GCA_015082035.1. Classification (NCBI taxonomy): domain Eukaryota; kingdom Metazoa; phylum Chordata; class Actinopteri; order Gobiiformes; family Gobiidae; genus Chaenogobius; species Chaenogobius annularis. The sequence goes on from BJKM01000762.1 coordinate 159,883, forward strand.
CATTATAGTTTGCTATCTTGCATTCAAGAACTATAAAAGACAGAAACAAAACAACAAAAGAAATAGAATTAAAATGTTTTGTATAAATCAGATATAAATGAGAGCAGGGCCATTTCAGTTCTAATCTCTCCCTTTGGGCACGACTAATGTGAGCTCAGGAGCGAATACGCAACTGTCCAGATGACTACATCTGGACTTTTCTACAACCAAAGTCGAATATTTGTATTCATACTTTTCTATATACATCAAACTGCCCAACAACATAGTATTGCTTAAAGGTTTCATAGAATGTGACTTTGCGTGGCCGTGCTGATCAAACATGTGGAGGGGAGATGACAGTGGAGTGTGGCGCTGTACAGACTAGGTTAGCATGGTGTTATCAATCCTGGACATCCGCAGCAGCACAGAGCAGGGCGGGGTCAAATTAGAATAGATTTGTGCCATGCATTGATTGGCTCAGGTGACAGTGGATGACTTAATGTGCACATCCTGAACGCTTTTGTGGTCACTCTGCAGCTACACATTATGCTAAAAGAGAGAGCCTTAAGTGATTGTTGTGTCACCCGTTTTTCCTGTTCCATTTTTTTTCTTTACTTTTCTTTTTTTCAAAATGTTCAGTATTTAAAAGCAAAACAACATAGAACATGCCCAGAGCATAATATACAAAGCAAAAAGAACACACGCAGCACAAGACGTATACAGAAACAAAACCCAAATTATGACACATTGAAAATCGAGCAGCGGTCGCACTTGGTCCAAAGTCTGTTAAATTTGTTCTTTACTATTTTCTGTATGTCCATTATAATGTCTGTCTAGTCATGGATTTTTGGTGCAGTTTGTGTCGCGTTTGTGTTTTAAGGCCCAAATACTTAGTTCTGAAATCTAATGGGATGCCAATGTCAAATACAGTCTGTAGCTCTTTGTTGAATTCTGATTCTGATTTCAGTCAATTATTTTTGACCAACAGGACAGTCTCAAAACACCTGAAAGTGGTTTGCCTCCTGGTGCCACAGTTTCTCCAACAGTTAGCATTTCCTTGTGAAAAATGGCACTTTGACATGGTGTTATGAAAAAACGAGATACATTTTTCCTGCAAAATTCCATCCAGACATGTGATTTTGTGGTCCTCCACTGGGATATACACACATTTTCCCACTCTTCATCAGCCAGAACAAGATTACCTTCTCTTTCACATTTGTTTTTAATATATATAGTTGAATAGCTGTCCAGATTAGAAATAGATTGATATAATTTAGATATAATTCTCCTTGAAAACTCTGATGTATAAGCCTTGATAAAATTTCCGTCCGAGGGTTATAATGGTCGTGACTTCAATTTCTCGTTATGATAACTCCTTTTATATGTAAATACCTATAAATGTCAAAGCTTTTCATGTGATTATCTTTTACAATCTGGTGAAAAACTTTGATACCTTTTCCTAATCCAGACCTTGAATCTCAGGTCAGTTATGTTTGGTACAAAACCTTGGTCATAAACCAACCAGTTTAAGATTTTAACTTCTTTGTTTAGTTTGTATGTTTTGATCAGCTCCTTCCATGTTGTAAGGACTGTTCGCACCCAGGGATTCTTCACTTCCTGCAGATGACTCAACCGTTTGTCATCTGCCAGTAAAGCCTGTACAGGAACCCCCGGCACACCATTAATCTCAATATTTTTCCATTGAGCTGGATCACATGATTTGATTTGAGCTGAAATTAAGTAATTTTTCAGACAAGGTAAACCCCAGCCAAAACATTAATTTTTATAGTTTCAATCCTTTGATTTAGATTTATTATTACAGCTCTGTTTTGTTGTTTTTGTATTTTGCTCTTTATGTGTAAGGATAGTCTTATGTTGTCTTGTGTTTTCTTTTTTTCATAAATCCCGTCTGATCATTGTAGATTACGTTTGGGAGTATTTGTTCCAATCTTTTGTACGTAATTGAGGTGTATAAATGTTAATCCACATTCAAAATTGAGATTGGTCTGTGTGAGACGGAGTCAAGTCGGTCCTTCCCCTCTTTAGGTATTAAGGATATGATGGCCTCTTTCCAACTCAAAGGGATCTGAGTTTTTTTAAGGGCCCAGTTAAAAGTTGATAAAAGCAAAGGAGTAATTGTGTCTTTTAGCGCTTTATACCACTCTGAGTGATACCAATCACTCCCGGAGATTTAATTTAATTCAGTTCATTTTATTTTTGGAACGCCCAAATTCACAACAGCAGTTTCCTCGAGGGGCGACAGTGAAACAAATTAAACAATGTTCATAGGGACTATGTTCCACTTTTCAAATCCAGACTCAAAACTCACCTGTTCAGACAATCCTACACCACATAACTCAGTCACTCCAACACCATCATCCAGTTCTGTACTGTGGGTTTTATTCTGTTGTTTTATTCTGTTGTTTTATTCTCTTGTACAGTGTCCTTGGGTGTTCTGAAAGGCGCTTTTAAATAAAATGTATGATTATTATTATTATTGATAATGTTCCAGCATCTCTAATCCTTAGACAAATGTCTCAAGATCCCCTGTCATTAGACCCTCCTTCTCGGCAAGGAAAAACTACCGAACTAGAAATCTTGAGTTCCACAGAGAAGGAGGGATTCGACTCCCTCGGAGAGACAGTGGAGCTGGACCCACTCAGGAGGAGGACCAGTTTATCAAGGCAGATGAAGAACCGTTTATCATATGGAGTAGAGACCGTTTCTCCAGGCAGTTGAGGAGCATCTGGATCCACAGGTCATCGATGTGCCTGTTTCACTCCCGGCGGGGAAGTGGGAGAAAAAGATGGAAAAGCGATGAACAAATTGCAAGTGAAATATTAAATATTGTTTGATAGAAAAATATTCAGTTGTAGTCATCTGGACTCTGTTTTAGAAAAACGATGCATTTCGACTCTCATCCAAGAGTTTTTCTCAATCTGTGAAACAAGTCTGAGGACTCCTAGGAGTTCTTCTTCTGTCTTCTGTGCTGATAAAGCCGATTTCAAAGCCACAAACAAATCCATATGTTAGAACAAGATCTAGAGTGTGCTTGTGACCAAGTCGGTTTATTTACATTTTGAGCAAAACCAATGCTATCTAACAGGGCGTTGAAAGAATTACTGAGAGAGTTATCGTTCACGTTCATGTGGATATTGAAGGCTCCTGCTATCACTACTTTATCCCAGTCTAACACCAAGTTTGATATAAAAAATACTCTGTTAAAAACTCTGAATAGGGACCAGGAGGTCGATAGAGAACTATGAACAAAACTCCTTTTTGGTTTCTCCAGTTTGGACATGTGATTGATAGCATGAGGCTTTCAAATGAGCTAAATGCATTGTTAATTTAAGGACTCAAGAGTAGGCCTGAGTGTGAGATCACGGCCACACCACCACCTCGGCCTGTGCTCCTGGTGGTCTGAAAGTTAACTTGAGTGGGTGGGGTGGACTCATTTAGTCTGACATAATCATCTTGTTGAAGCCAAGTTTAAGTTAGAGCTAGAAGATCTATGTTACAATCATCAATTAATTCATTAACTAAAAGCGATTTAGAGGAAATTGACCTAATGTTTAGCAGTCCACATTTTACATACTTATTTATTTGTTTATTTGTATCATTTGTGAATGTTATTTTTATTAAGTTCTTTGGTCTGACGCCTGAACTAGCTTTCCTGAGGTTTGACTTTTTGGCATTATTTGCACGAGGGACACACACAGTCTCTATCTGCCTTGAATCTGAATACTTGTGACAGAGCAGGCGAGAGCTCAGCGACAGAGGAGCGTCTTACACTGCTGCTCATCCCTGGGTGGTCACTTTAGACGACTAAGGCTATTGGTCAAATTCCGAACTAAAAGGGATGTACCCTCCGAAGTCGGATGGTTGCCATACCTGTGTATGAGCCCGGGCTTTCCCCAAAAACGCACTCCAACTTTCAACAAAGACTTTTGTTCCTGGTCTAGTTCTGGCTGCGCGGGAGGCACTGAGGGGCTGGTCTTAGCCTTGCGAGCGCTGCTAATGCTAACGCACGGTCCTGACGCACGGTCAGGTAAGCCTGATGCTACAACCTGGCTATAGCTAGACTTAAGCTCCTCCAAACAGCGGATCCGTGCTTCTAACGCCGTAACTCTGGCTTCCAAAGCTAACACTACACTGCACTTCACGCACCTGTCGTTGGAGAAGAGGCCAGGGTTCTGACACGACATATGACAACTGGAGCAGGTAAAAGCGGAGAAAGTTTCAGCCATGGCGCTAGCGGCTAAGCTAGCTCGGGCTGAGGCTAGAGAGCAAGGGGGTTTTTAATCCACAAAATACTGAACGGAAGTGAGCTGTACAAGGCTCCGGATTGTTTAAGGAGCAATCACACTTTCACTGGTGTATAGGAAGCTAAAATAGTATTTGTATAATTCGTGTATTACAACAAAAAGAAGCGAGCGAACGACTCTCAAAATAGCATACACTTACCCGGAAGTGACGTCATAAGGGAAGAAATACAATCAATTGTATTGTATTTGACCAAACCAGAAATGTCCATTCTCATGATATTGGTCCAATGTCTAGATACAAACTGAATTTACAAAAACTGAAATTCTCTCTCTCACTGGCGCCCCCCCTCTGTCCTTTAGAAAGACTTACTTATTTAAATGGCAAACGGAATCTCTTAAACCGTGTTCGGACCGCTGCGGCAAAGCGGCCAATTCACATCCAAAGTCTATGTGGACGCGCGGCCTGTAAATCCTGCGTTTTGAGTGGCGTCCAGAGTAGGGCTGCAGCTATCGATTATTTTAGTAATCGAGTAATCTATCGATTCTTTTCTTCGATTAATCGAGTAATCGGTTAATTTTTTTGTACATTCAGTAAACCATTTAAACACATTTAAAATCATTTTTTAGATAAACGTTATAGTTCATAGTAATAAACAAATACAAAATAAGGAATTTCTGCTTAAAATAACACATTTTATTCTTAATTTCATATAAATTTGTCCCAAAACAGCAACATTTCACTTCAGTCCAAACTGTTTCTGTTTGTATATAAAGAATATATATAAAGGACTAATTAACTTGTCATAGACTGTAAACAGTTACAGTAGCTCTGTCACATCACTTAAAATAAGACATTTGTAAAACGTTATGTTGGGTGGGACCGGTGGTCCTGGCGTTTTGAGCATTTTGCGTTTAGCCGTTTTTGGCTCGTGTGACTTTGGCCTCCGCATCGCAGACTTTCTGTTTCACAACAGATTATTCCAACATAACCGTGGTCCTCCGCGCGCTGTTTCCATGTGCATTGGCTGTTTAAAAGTACGACTGTGACTGGGAAGCAGAGTTGTTGAGTGGGGGAGCGCGGGGGTCCGCGGTGGCGTGTCGACGGCGCGGGGGCTGGGGTGGGCGGAGCTAGATGCGGTGTTTAGAGTTGCAGCTCGGGATTATTATAATAGATCCATGGCTCTTTCACTCGTCAAAACCATGGATCTATTATGGTCAAAACTCTTAAACTCTTTCAAACGCGCCGCTCTCTTCCTTGTTGCGCCTTCGTCAGAGCGGAACAAGCTCCGTGTGAAACAAAAGCGCCACAAGTCGTTCCGTGCGCTCCGCGCGCCACAGATTCACGTGTTTTTGATTAAATATGTAAATTAAACAAATCATCGAAGCAATAAAAATAATAATCGAAGCTTTTTTGTAATCGAATTATTCGATTTACTCGAGTAATCGTTGCAGCCCTAGTCCAGAGCGACCAGAGCGGCTGACGCAGAAAAGTTGGACAAAGCTGGACTTTTTTGCGGCAGACGTGGCGCAGTAACCAATCAGAGATTACGCTCCAGTGACGTACATACGCAGTACCCGGAAGAAGGACCAACGCAAACCCCGGACCTATAGAAAAATAAGCCAGACACAGCTCTTAAATAATGAATAATGCTCTTCACTAAACTCTGCTCACCTCTGAAGTATCTGCGGGGCCCAGACAAGCCGGCAAGCAGATCGCCTCCGTTTTCGGATTTTGTAAAGTAAATGCACCAAAGCCAGTCTCTTAACCTGAACTGCCATAGGACACAACTCCTCCACTGCACATGTGCATTCGCAACCTCGATCGCGCCTCTGCTGCAGAGAGTTTATTTTTTGGCAGCGCGTTCGAGGCGGCCAGCCGGCGCGGCCAGGGCGGCTATTTTCAAAATGTACAGGCGTTCAATTTGGGCGGCCAGAGTGAATTTGGACGCAGCGGTGTGAACGCGCCTTTTGAAGTGTGGTCCTCCATAAAGACTCATCAACAATACTCTTCCAATTCCCATTCCCGACCGGCTGTTTGATGAAAGAAAAGAAAAAGGAGGCTGGGGATTGCCTTGTTTGAAAAAATTACTTTATTTCAGCTCAAATCAGAGCGTTGCTGGTGTGACCCAGAATATTCTATTCAATGAAAAAAAAAATTGTAACGCCCAAAATCACAAGAGTAGTTGCCTCTACAGTGGAAAAAACTGAATAAAAACATTATAAACAATGTTCAGTGGAACTTGGTAATGTCCCAGCATCCCGTGTCCTTAGACAGATGTCCAAAGCCCCCCTGTCCTTAGACCCTCCTTCTCGGCCAGGAAAAACTACCAAACCTCTTTGGGAAAAAGTAGAAACCTGTAGGAGTTCCACAGTGAAGGAGAGATCCGACTCCCTCGGACGGACAGGCGGAGGCGCCTCAATTTGCAGATAGAAGGTGGAGCTGGACCCACTCAGGAGGAGAACCAATTCTTCGAGGCTGAGGAAGAACCATTCATATGGAGTAGAGAGCGTTTCTCCAGGCAGTTGAGGAGCATCTGGATCCACAGGTCATCGATGTGCCTGCTCCACTCCCGTCTGGGAAGTGGGAGAAGAAGGAAAAGCGATGAACAAATTGCAAGTGAAATTAAATATTGTTTGATAGAAAAGTAGTAGGAAACAGAGATGATAGTGCTCAAGCTGCCATACTTCCCCCAGTATAGTTGCTCCTAGGGCAGCAGAGCTGGAACTATAGGTTTTTATTTCTGTTCCTAACTGGCCTGACCATAAGCCATTTCAAAGAGGAATGTTTTAAGCCTGGTCTTAAATGAAGAGACTGTGTCGGCCTCTTTAACATGGACAGGAAGTTGATTCCACAACACAGGAGCTTGGTAGCTAAACCCTCTACCTCCTACTGTGCTTTTAGACTCTTGGGACCACCAGTAGAATTTTTAGAGCACTGTTTGGGTGATAAGGTACGAGAGCATCTTTGAGGTAGGATCAACCTGGTCAAATATGACTCCCAGGTTTCTTACAGTGGAGCTTTTGTATCCTTCACACATGTACTAAGTCCGTCTGCTTGATCGGTCTGATCGGGTTTCATTGATAAATACAGCTGTGTGTCATCTGCAGAGCAGTGGAAGTTAATGCCATGCAATATGAAGCTCAATGGAAAATATATTGAGGTTAACGTTGTGCCGGGGGTTCCTGTACGCCTTACTGGCAGATGACACACGGTTGAGTCTTTTGGGGGAGGTGGAGAACCCTTGGGTGAGGTCTGTTCTTACAACATGGAAGGAGCTAATCAAGACATACAAACTAAACAAAGATGTTAAAATCAATACAAAATCTGGACAACAAAAGGTATGGAGGGAGAGAGAGACACAGACAGACGAGCGACTTTGACTTTACACTCTCATTTATTAACAGCTCATTTTTAAAATCACACACAACAAATCAGTGAAACGTCATTAGTCCTGTTTTCAGCTCTACAAAAGTAAAAGCAGCTCCCCCTCCCTCACTGCACACAGCGCCCCCCTCACTGTCCACACACTCTCAAACTCCTCTACCACCAGTGTGCTGTACACATGTTCAAGTCTGAGTCGTGCTGTGATCAGTTTCTATAAAAGTTCCACAGGGTCCGCACAGCCCGACCGAGGAGCTTGGGGCCAACACCCTCGACCACCTGGACTCAGGTACACCGGCCAGGGGGGCTTTGTGAAGGACTTTGGTGGAGATGCAATACAAGGCCTTCTTTTCCACTGCGGACATTCCGTGGAGGACAGGGATGCAAAACGTTAGAAGGCCTCCGATGTTGTCTTGTGTCCCTCCAGCAGCCCTCACAGAGACTGGAAGGACACCAGCCAGTTTGTTTGGAGGAGTCCATAAAGGCCCAGTTCATCTTTGAAACGCACTGGGAGCCGCACTCATCCACCCTCGTTCAGTTCTCAAGTCAACCAGCTTGGTCAGTCCTGCTGCAACGAAGGCCTGTCTCACCTGCACTGACTCCAACAGGTTGCTCGTTACCATGGTGTTATAAAACAAGGGTTCCTGGCCAGCTAGTCCATATGGCTCCTCCCTGGAGTAGCACCGAGCTCCAGGCTCTCAGCGCAGAGCGATAAAAGCCTGAAGTTCCCGACAGATCCAGTCTTTTAAGGTCCAGGAGGAATATATGTTTGTCATATTTCAATCGTTCGACTTCCTGCAGCAGGACTGCCGCTGTCTCCGTACACAACTGCTGAGAACCGCACCGCAGCCCTAAGCCAGTGGAAACCTCCCCAGACGAAATCCACCAGCCTCCTTTGAATTTTTGCCACCACAGAGTCTGGAGGTTGCAACACTGTGGACCGGTGCCAGAGACAGGAGGCAGCCAAAGTGTTAGCCCCCCCTGTAAGACAGCTGAGGCTGGACCCAGGTCCATCGAGACAATCGGGCGCTCATCTTTTCCTCCAGACCTGCCCAGTTCTTAGCCAGAAACGGCTCGCTACCCAGATACTCTTAAGCACTTGATCCCATCAGTGCTCCACTGCAGTCCTGTTAGAAGGGTGGGTCTAACCTCCTGTGCCCACTGTCCAAGAAGATAACCTTCACATTTGTTCCAGTTTACACAGGCTGATGAGGCACTCTCATAGAGGCACAATTTCTGCTGTAAGGTCACCACATCCGAATGCCCAGAAATGACCACCGCGACGTCGTCCACGTATACCGACACACGAAAGGGCTGTGATGCCTGATCCAGAAAAAGCCCCCTCAAAACACTCCGGAGCTGATGGAGCAAAGGCTCAATGGCAAGGACGTAGAGCAGGGGTGTCAAACTCAAATCCACAGTGGGCCAAAATGTAAAACTTGAACAAAGTCGCGGGCCAGTATTGAACAAATGAAACTTTTAATATTGACCCAAACAAGATTTGCTTTAACATTGAATATGGAACAAGCAACACTTATTACTACACAATATATAATGGGATTTGTAGTAGTAAACGATGAATGAATGCGCTGTATAATACCGGCGCGCCAAGCCCTAGTAGTCATTTGGTATAGCCTCTCGGGCCAAATATAATTACACTGCGGGCCAAATTTGGCCCACGGGCCAGAGTTTGACACCTATGAGGTAGAGCATTCCTGACAAAGGACAACCCTGTCGGATGCCCCTGTTTACCGCCACCGGCCGGCTGAGCCCACCCCCTACCCTTAGCAACACTGAAGCTCCTGCATATAGGGTCTTAATCCATGTAGTGAATTGTGTGGGAAAACCAAACGCTTCCATGATGTGAAACAAATATTTATGGTCCACCCTGTCAAAAGCCTTCTTCAAATTCAATTGACAGAAGGCCCGCGTCCAACCCCTTTACTTAAATAGTCCTTATAGCCTCCCACTCCTCGAGCTTAGGTAGCCCCTCCGCCATCTGCCCCCGGCTCTCCTCATCACACTCACAGGCCCCAAACAGTTCAGAATAAAACGCTATGGCCACTTGCCGCATTAAGGAGGGGTCAGCCGTGACCTCGCCATTGGCCATTTCAAGATGCATTAGGTCATTCCCCACTTTGCCTTTCCTTTCTAAATTGAAGAAGTAGCGGGTGGGTGCACCCATGTCACAGAGTGCAGTGATTTTTGCCTAAACTAGCGCCCCCTTTTCTCCTTCATTCATAAAAGATCCTAAGACCTTCCTTCTATTTGTCCATGTGCCTCTGCTCTCTGTTCCTCTGGAGATTCCTTCCTCTAGAGATGCTACCTCCCTCTCCAGTTGCTTGATTTAAATGAATGTGCTGTTTTAAAGGGAAGTGAATTGTTATGAATTTTCCTCTCACAGGAATAAAAAAATACAATTTAAATGTTTCTTTTCTTTTTCCTCATGGTAATCGTGACTCTAAAATAGTACGGGGGCGCGACCAGCGAAGCCCTTTGACTGAAATATTTATTAAAGCATATAAATCTGAACTTTCAAGGGGATTAATATCTAAATTATACAAATGTATTAACAATTTTGGCACTCACTCCCCGATTACATTAAGGGTAAATGGGAAAGAGAGGGTCACTTTGTTCTGGCTGATGAAGAGTGGGAAAGTATTTGTACATCTCAGTGGAAAATCACATGTTTGGAGGGAATTCAGTTGGAAAAATGTGTCTCGCTTCTTTATAACCCCATGTCAAAGTGCCCATTACTCACAGGGAAATGCGGACTGTTCGAAAAAGGATGTGGCAGCAGGAGGCAAACCACTATCATGTGCGTTGGGTTTGGGTCCAAGTTTTGGACTGAGATCAACAAAGCCTTACACACAATTTATATCACCATCCCAATTGATTTCAGAACTATGTATTTGGGCCTCAGGACTCATGCCATGGACACAACCAGCAGTTATCTCTGGCGCAATCTCCTGGCAGCAGCAAAAAAGCCCTCACAAAAAAATGGATGACACAAAATGCATCGACGATCAAGGACTGGACTGAGGTTTGATGTGACCACCCCTTGCCCCACGGTGGCCACCTCCGCCAACCCAAACCTGGTCCCCCCCACCTCCCCCACCACTCTCTCAGTTCAGGAACAGGATGTAAACAGGCTACTTCGGAAATCCAACCCCCGAAAAGCTGCTGAACCAGACAGTGTTTCTCCCGCCACATTAAGACACTGCGCAGGAGAGCTGACCCCCATCATCAAAGACATTTTTACCACCTCCCTGGGGTCATGCCACCTCCCAGCCTGCTTCAAGTCATCATTGTCCCTGTCCCCAAGAAGCCCCGGATCACTGGACAATGATTACAGGCTTGTGGCACTGACGTCTGTAGTCATGAAGTCATTTGAACGCCTGGTCTTGCCTCACCTCAAGTCCTTCACTACCTCCCTGCTGGACCCCCTGCAGTTCGCCTACAGAGCCAACAGGTCTGTAGACGACGCATCAACCTGGCACTCCACTTCATCCTGCAGCATCTGGACTCCCCGGGAACCTACGCCAGGATCCTGTTTGTGGACTTCAGCTCTGCTTTCAACACCATCCTCCCTGCTTTTGCTCCAGGACAAGCTCTCCCAGCTCAACGTGCCTGACTCCACCTGCTGGTGGATCACTAACTTCCTGATGGATCGGAGGCAGTGCGTGCGGCTGGGGAAGAATGTCCTCAGACACTCGGGCTATCAGCACAGGAGGTCCACAGGGCTGTGTACTTTCTCCTCTGCTCTTCTCCTGTACACAAACTGCTGCACCTCCAACCACGACTCCGAAGACTGCATCAAGTTTGCGGACGACACCACCCTCATCGGGTTCATTCTCGGGCGGGGATGAGTCTGTCTACAGGGGGGAGGTGGACCGGCTGGTGCCCTGGTGCACGCGGTAACAACCTGGAGTTTAACGCCCAGAAGACAGTGGAGATGATCGTGGACTTCAGGAAAGTCACAGCCCCCAGCCCCCCCTCACCATGACAGAAACTCCCCCATCACCACCGTGGACTCCTTCCGCTTCCTCGGCACCACCATCACACCAGGACCTCAAGTGGGAGCCCTCCATCAGCTCCCTCATCAAGAAGGCCCAGCAGAGGATGTACTTCCTGCGGCAGCTGAGGAAAGCCAAGTTGCCAGATGATGATGCAGCTCTACACGGCCATCATTGAGTCCATCCTCACCTCCTCCATCACCGTGTGGTACGCTGGAGCCACAGCCAGGGACACACGGAGACTACAGCGCATTGTGCGTTCTGCTGAGAAGGTGATCGGCTGCAGACTTGCATCTCTGCAGGACCTGTACGTCTCCAGGTCTCTGGGACGAGCAGGTCTGATCACAGCTGACCCTTCTCACCCTGGACATGGACTATTTGAACCACTCCCTCAGGCAGGAGGCTACGGTCCATCCGGACCAGAACCTCCCGCCACAAGAATAGATTCTTTCCCTCTGCCGTTGGACTCATGAACACTTCTTAAACACCTGTCATTTTAACTGCAACTATTCATCACTCACTGCACTGTCACTTTCTGCACTCAAAACTGTAAATTTAACTGTAACTCTTGTGTACATAGTAATGCCTATTTTTATTTTATACTATAGTAATTTTAAATTGTTTCTTAATGCATGCCCTTTGGATTCAATATATGTTGTTTTTAATATTGATCAGTGTTTTATGTGGCACCTTAACGCCGAGACAAGTTCCTATGTTTTTTAATTTTGTTCATTGACACGTAAAATACAGACTTAATTTGAAAATTGACAAATTTGACAGACTTTGAACAATTTGTTGGATGTCTGCTTTTATTTTGTGTCAGCTCTCTCTGGTTGTGTTTTTCTTTCCATATTTTTCTATGTTCTTTTAATAAAAAAAACAAACAAAAAAACATTTAAATTGTAAAAAAATAACTGAGTTTCCTCCACAGGGTGGCTGGGCACTCCTTTAGAGATTGGGTGAGGAGCTCAGTCTCACAGGAGGAGCTCTGAGTAGAGCTTGAGTTGAGACAGCCGACTTCTGCTTTAAATGTAATTAAGTACAATGACTCAAGTACACATACAACTAACCCAAAAATGTTCAATTATAGTAGTGATTATTTGTAATGAGATACTTTTTCAGCGCTGTTCCTTAGGCTATGACAGATTTGAACTGCAGGTCGGATGGCGTCTCTCTCTTCTCTCCTGGCTCTGCTCTGGCCCACAGCCTGTGCCAAGACAGTCCCCGCTCTGGTTTGCCTCGTCATCCCGCGTTCACAAATAACGCTTCATGGTTTTTCCACAGCGTCTCATGAAAAAAAGCGCTGCTCTCATCCAGAACCCCGGCCAGCTCCAACGGGAAACTATAATCTTGGAGTGAGGTTTTAAACAAGTCTTTATTATCTCGAGCTACCATACTCTTTCCATCCATCAATCATAAGCCACAGGTATGGTTCTCCAAACAAAGCCGGGATTCCTCAGCTTTATAGCAATACTGTGCAGACATATCAGACGCCACAGTAACAGTGCCTTGCATCAAAAGGCTGTAATTGTAAACACATTTATAGTTTCAGGTTCACTTTTAAGTTTGACCTGACTTTTCAATAGGTGTTTAATTTGGTCTTGGTTCCAACTGTGCACTGTTCTCCCAATCAGGATTAAGTGCAACAATCTGGAGGTGTCAGAGAAAAAGGCAAACATTCGTATAGGCTGATTTCTCGAATGGAAAAATGGTGTATTGGTTTTCAAAGGGTGGAGAATAAAAGGAGGGAGTACTACAAAACAGCTGCAAGTGTTTCAGTGGTGAGATTATTTATACAGTACTTCAGCCATGGTTCTTCTCATAAAACTTGTGATATCCATCGCGTTTATAGCCGATCTAGTCCATTACACAGTTGCTCTCTGTGTGCTGGCCCCGGCTCTTTCCTTCACTTTTCATTACATACTTTTGGCCTCAAAACTCCTGTCATGGACACAATCAGCGGATGTCTTTTGCGCACATTCCTGGAGGCAGGGGAGAAGGCTCTCACACAAAATGGATGACACAAATTGTACTAATGATTTTTTAAGGACTGGACTGAAATTATAATGGACATTTGCAAAATTCATAAAATTACATTCTGACTCAGTTTGAACAAATTAAGACCGATAATGCCAGACTAAACGTATCGCATGATTTGGATGTTTGGTGTATTTTCCCTCCCTGACAGTTCCCCTCTGCATTTTCATAATAAAAATGCAGCGAGTGAATAATGTACAGTGCACCTGACAGTAGGCAAGGCAAGTTTATTTGTAGAGCACAATTCGTACACAAGGCAATTCAAAGTGCTTCACACAACAGGAAAAAATGCCTTAAAATCACAAAGACATGACAGAAATCACAAAATCTTAATTTAAAAGTGCCATTTTCAGGCTATCCGTCAAATAGTTCAAGACATACAAGAGAAGAGTGCAAAGAAAAGCATTTCAGTCATATGCACAGCCAAACAAATCAGTTTTTAGTTTAGATTTGAACAATGCCTGAGTAGAGGCCTGTCTCACATCCTCAGGAAGACTGTTCCAGATTTTAGCTGCATAAAACTGAAACGCAGATTCCCCATGTTTAGTCCTGACTCCGGGCACCAGCAGGAGGCCGGTCCGCCGGTCCCTGAGGTCCTCAGAGTCCGAGATGGTTCATATGGCACTAACATGTCCGAGATGTACCTTTGGTGCTAGGCCATGGAGAGACTTGTATACAAGCAGAGCTGCTTTGAAGTCTATTCTCTGAGCCACAGGGAGCCAGTGCAGAGACCTGAGCACAGGACTAATGTGATCGTACTTCCTGGTTCTAGTCAGGACCCGAGCGCAGCAGCGTTCTGGATGTACTGCAGCTGTTTTACAGCTCGTTTGGAGAGGCCAGTGAGCAGGCCGTTACAGTAGTCTAATCTACTAGAGACAAACGCATGGATACGTCTCTCCAAGTCTGGTTTAGACACTATACTGTTGATTTTTGCAATGTTTTTTAGATGGTAAAAGCTGCTGATGTTACTGATCTGACGTGGCTGTTAAAATTCAAATCTGAGTCCATTATTACCCCCAGATTTCTAACTTGATTTGTAGGTTTTAGAGCGAGACTCTGGAGGTGACTGTTAACACTTTTCTCTTTGTTTCTGTGGGCCAAAGACGATGATTTCAGTCTTGTCTGAGTTCAGCTGGAGAAAGTTGTTTTGCATCCACACACTGATCTGTTGGATGCAGTGACAGAGTGAATCCACTGGTCCATATTCACCTGCCGTCAGTGAAACATAGATCTGAGTGTCGTCTGCATAATTGTGATCGGACATCATTCTCGCAGCGTATCAACTGACCTAACCGGCAGCATGTACAGGTTGAACAGAAGGGGTCCCAGGATTGACCCTTGGGGCACCCCACAGGTCAGGGGCATCTGGTCTGAGACACAAGTTACCAATTTCAACAAAGAACTTCATGTCTTCCAGATAGGACTTTAACCAGTTTAGCGCAGTGCCAGTGATGCCCACCCAGTCCTCTAGTCTCTGTAAGAGGGTCCCATGATCGACAGTGTCAAAAGCAGCACTCAGATCTAACAGAATTAAGACTGAGGGCTTTGGCCCGCGTCAGTGTTCAGTGGATGTTCATTTGTCACCTTGACAAGAGCAGTCTCAGTGCTGTGATGAGGTCTAAAACCTGACTGGAAAACATCAAATGAGTTGTTTATTAAGAGGAAATCAGTGAGCTGTTGGTAAACAACCTTTTCAAGGACTTTGCCCCAAAATGGCAGATTAGAGATGGGCCGGTAATTACTCAGTACTGCAGCATCAAGACTGCTCTTCTTTAGGAGAGGCTTTATGACCGCAGTTTTCAAAGACATTAGGATTGTTTCAGATTGAAGCGACATGTTAACTATGAGTGAGTGGTGCTAACAAACTGTTCAGCACAGACTTTAGAAATCTGGTGGTAACACATCGAGGCAGCATGTAGATCAGGGTCACCAACGCTGTGCCAGTGGGCGCACATGAGCCCTGAGCAACTCTTGATGGCGCCTGCGAGGCATGCACCAAAAATAGCACTACTCGTATTTCAACATATACATATATATAAAAAGGTATCAGAAAGCATTTATTAACTTGTTTAGGTAAAAAAGTGTTGTTTCCTTGACTTAAAAATGTTAGAAGTGATGATTTGCATTACAAAAACAGCAGGTGTTCCCCTGACTTTAAAATGTTTGGAAAATAAACATAAATAAGTATTATGTTTAAACATGTTTTCTGATTATTACTGCTGTGTAAATTACTGGTAATTGTGGATAATTATTATTGATATGTGAGCAGTCATTTCACAACTACTACTATTTAAAATATCATTATTATAACGTTAGTTATACATGCAGTTTTGTTATTTAGGAAGTTTGTGGCAAACGGGTTCTGTGCCCTCCATACTAGTCGGGGCCCATGAAGTAGCCTCCAGCCTCAAAAAGGTTGGTGACCCCTGCTTTAGATAAACTCAGACTGGTGATGATCTCCTGGACAGTTTTTGTCAGTTACAGGTGCAAAGTGTCGGTGGTTTGTAGGGTTATTTTTTGCATTGTAGACTTTAAAGCATTTTTAATGCCCTGAACTTTGTCATTAAAGAAATAATACAAACTCATTAAACTTGGATGTGAAATTAGTTCTTACGGCAGCTGAGCTGGAGGGTTTGTTAATCTGTTTACTGTGGCAAACAGGACACGAGTTGTTTCTGCAGCTTCCAATTATTTCAGAAAAATATCCTTCCTAGTTCTACATAAAATGAGGTTGTACATGTACAACTTCTCCCTGTAAATCTCCATTTGAACCTGGAGCTTTGACTTGCACCATTTTCGTTCGGCCCGGCGGCACTCCCTTTTCTGTGCCCTGACCGAATCATCATTTCTCCATGGCGCCATCTGCTTATTTTTTAACAATTTTAGCCTTCATAGGGGCAATGGTGTCAAGAACATTCAAAACACGAGATGTAACAGAGTTCAACAAATCATTTACATTAGAACAAGAGACATTTTCAAAGTTAATCAAATCCATAGACAGTTTTCCTGTGCTGTCATTTATGTGTCTCCTCTGAACAATTGCAGGACCAGCTGGTGGTTTGGGAAAAACAGACAGGTCAAAGAAGACACAGAAATGATCAGACAGAGCAACAAACGACCACATTGACGTTTGAAAATATAACCCCTTTTGTAATTAGAAGATTCTAGAGTGTGTGCCTCTCTGCTGTGGGTGGGGCCACTTACGTGCTGAGTAAGACCAAAAGTTTCTAAGGACAGCATGAAGCTCTTTAGCGTTTCTGTCACAGATATTATCAACATGAACATTGAAAGCACCTGTTGTGACCAAACCATCAAAGTCTGTGCATACGACTGAGAAGCATCTCAGTAAAATCATCAATAAAACTTTAGCAGTGCTGAGGAGGCTTTGTATAAAACAATGAAGAGATAGGATGGAGACTGTTTTAGCTCAATTTTAAAGGCTACGTACTCAAATGTTGAAAACACCACCAAAGGACAACCTGTTTGGGGAACTATTTAATCTCTAACAAAAGCACACACACCTCCTCCCTTTTTGTTTTCTCGTGTTTCAGATTCAAACATAAAGTTGTGTGGAGCAGATTCTATTAGAACTAAATATCCTGTGTTATATGTCAAGCCATGTTTCAGTTAAAAACATAAAATCAAGATTATAAGAAGAAATAAAATTATTAATTAAGAATGATTTGTTACATAAGGAATCTGACATTTAGCACAGAAAGTTTCAGACTAGTTTCAGTGAGACTGGGCGTTATCTTTTTACAGGGAATATGAATCAAATTTCACCAGATTGGGTAGTCTGACTTGCATTTTGTTTTTGTTATCTGTGTGATGTTACTACAGAAATAGCAACTAGGGAGGCTGTTTTTACACAGGGCCCCGGGTTGTTTTTTTTATTATGACTATAAGTCCCGGCAACGCTGAGAACCCAGCATCCTAGCTATGGAGATTACCAAGGTGAAAGCCGGGGGGGTTTAGTGGGGCGGGCGATTTTTGTCTGTGTAGCAACAGTCAGGGGGAGTTCCATCATCGTTGATCAGAAACTCTTGATCTTGCTATATTAGCGGTGAGTGGGAGCCATCTTAATGCCTGATTTGATCAGATATTCACACGATGGCTGGGAAGGCCCCTGGGTGAGGTGGAGATGGAAAGGAGAGTGAGGAATCGTGTTGTGGGAGTAGATGTTGCGAGGGGGAATCCAGGGCGCTGCTCTGAGGCGCAGGCGGCGATGGCAGGGATGCTGCCGGGCCTGTCACAGATGGGTCCAAGGCCTTTGATGAGGACCGTGCAGGAAAGAACTGAAATGACTCCTGCGCTGGCCGTGGTGAAGATTTTTGTGATGCTGCTGCAGATGAGTCCTTTGCTGGAGGTGGTGGAGGTGATCGTGGAGCACCTGGAGTTGAATTATTTGCTGGTGTTGGTGGAGCGGCTGCTAATAATCCTTTGGTGGAGGTTGAGGTTGTGGTGCTGCTGATGTTGAAACATTGGCTCGGTCTCTGGCTGATGGAGCAGGAATTCTTCTCTTATTCCTCTCTTCACTAACTATCTGCTCAGGACCCTGTCCAGGCCCTGTCCAATGCCTCAGAGCGTGGAGCAGGTTCTCTTTCAGCACCCTCACTCCACCTCTGCATAGTTGTGAGCCATTTCTCTTAAACAGGTCCTCTCGTTTCCAGAATAGATAGAAGTTCTCAATGTAGTGCAATCCCCTTGTTGCACACTGTTTGGACAGCCATGTGTTCAGCTGAAGCAGCCGGCTAAACTTGTTTATCTTCCTGTCGATGTTTGGAAGAGGTCCACTTATGATTTTTTTTTTTTCCATTTTATCAAGCACGTCGAATAACTCCAAGAAGTCTCTTTTCAAAACTTCAGTCTCTTCGCGTTGTGTCCACTGCGCCCACGTGCACAATCAGTACGCCCATATTTGATGTTATTTTGGCCAGTGATTAAATTTGGTTTATCATCTATATTATCTCCTATCTAACCCTAACCCTCTATTTGTTTATTTTAAAAAAGCAAACAAGGTCCCTCACACCATACAATATAAAATGTCACAAGAGAGGGCCTCCGGTATGACGTCAGCGTAGACCCATGTACGCTCCTGCTGCTGCAGAAACTACGCCACGGGAACTAAACAAAGCTGACGGTCCATGCCGCTAACATGGCCCGACGCAGCTGCTGACAGTCCGCTCTCCGCCGGTAAACAAAGCTCCGTCCCCGAAGTGGGGTCTTCAGGCTTCCACTTTTCCGAAGGTGGAGAGATCGTCACCTTACACCGACTGGCCATTATGATGCATGAAATTAATAGTGAAATGCAGAGTGACATGGCATTGCTGAGGGTGGAAATTCAATTCAATTTATTTTTGTAACGCCCAAAATCACAACAGTAGTTGCCTCGAGGGGCTACAGTGGAAAACAATATAAACAATGTTCATAGGGACTTGGAAATGTCCCAGCGCCCTTTGTCCTTAGACAGAAATGAGAGCAGTGCTGGGTGCAGCCCGATTTGACAAAATCGAATTTGGAATAAAGGAGCTAAAAGAGAGAGTGGATGAAGCTGAACTGCGTATTTCAGACAATATGTACGAGCTGCAGACTATGAGGGCCAAGATGGAAGCGCTGCGGGTCAAGGTGATGACTCTGCATACGGCGAACAATAATATGAAAAATAAGATCCTGGATTTGTAGTCCAGATCACGATGACAAAATCTCAGACTTGTGGGAGCCTCGGAGAGAGAGGAGGGACAAGATACTGGAAGTTTTCTGAAGATTATCTTAGAGCTCCTTATCTATGGCGGGCCCGCCATCCCTAACATGATATATCAAATGGCCCGCCATACGATTTGACATGGGGGGGGGGAAATAAGCCCTAAAACCCAACTTTATCCCATATTTTAGGTAGCGCCATCATTAAAATACTACTTCAAATAAACAATTCTTAGTCTTTGCTTCAAAACGCTGTGTGTTTTATTACAATCAGACTCATATTCACAGAGAAATTAGTTTACTGAGGAAGTGAATGTAGACGCAGGGCAGAATACAAAGACCACACGGAGCGAGCACGTGCGACATATCTGACAGATCTGCCGCATTGAAATGAAACTTTCTTGGCCAGGACCTGGACTCACGGGTCAAAGACAACATGTGTATCACTACACAGATACATAGAGTCTTACAGTTGTTATTTTGTCCGCTTTCTCAGAGCGTTTCGGAAGGAGCACACCCGGCGCTAGCCGAACAAACACAAAACAGCGGAGCCGTAGAATTGCTCACATGAGGGAGGCGAGAGAGGAGAGGGAGTCAGGCTGAGGAGCAGGACTGTTCACGCTGTTTCTGTCCTTCACAGAGCAGTTTGTTATTGACGTAACCCAAGGAAAGCTTACTCTTTCTACATCTCAAGCCCCTCCTCCCATCGTTACCATGGAGCTTGTCTTATTTTAATAACTAATATTATAGTTAAAAAGAGCTTCAAGTGAGGCGATTATAAGCTCAACCTTCTAATATTTAGTCTAGTTATTATGTTATTTTCAAAATAGCCATCTGTATGAATGGGTCTAATCGAGATAATGAACAGGGTTTTCTCTTTCCCCGCTTTATATTGCACATCTATACATAATGAAATTATTATTAGGCACTATATAGGTCTATTATATAGGCCTATATAGTGTTAATAATATGTTTAGGGTGCATATACCTTTGGAAATAAGGTATGGTTTGCCTCCAAACCATCCTTGGCGGCAAATGCAACCCCATATGAGGCATGTTTACCATCCCTTTAAAAGCTTCTGGGAAAGCACTGAAAGAAGATGCAAAACCCAGAGGAACTGAACAGCGACAAGAGATGGCCCCACCAGCGTGGGGTATGTGAGTTTCGAGATTACATTGTTGTCACATGGTGATACATTTCTGTATGATTTGAAGAGACAGATGAAAGTGACGTGATTTTGTTTGTTTTTGACAAGACTTTATGCTCCATGTTGGCTGTCTGCTT
This sequence comes from Chaenogobius annularis, assembly GCA_015082035.1. NCBI lineage: Eukaryota > Metazoa > Chordata > Actinopteri > Gobiiformes > Gobiidae > Chaenogobius > Chaenogobius annularis. The sequence goes on from BJKM01000762.1 coordinate 180,547, forward strand.
TAGTACATAAACTCTGTGTGTAGTTACATGAACTCTTTTGTCTGTTTCGTGTTTCATTTTTTTATTTTTAATTTAATTTTTTTAACCACCTGAACATAAAACAGGTAAAAAACCAACAAAACAAGACCAGAGCGAGAAATAATCATCCTACAAATCAATAATAAACTAAAAAACATATAAACCCAAACAAATGTCCCACTTCAGACACAGGTCTGTCAAAATATGGTCCATTTTCAAATTGAGTCCAAATGCGATTTTATTTTTTTGTCGAATGTCCATTATAATGTCAGTCCAGTCCTTCATAGTCGGGCATGTTTTGTGTCTTACATTTTTTTGTTAGAGCCTTTTTCGCTGCAGCCAGGTACGATGCTCCAGAGATGGCCGCCAACTTGTGTCCTGAGCAGGGCTGGCTTGAAGCCTTCAGGGGGGCCCTACAGCGAAATTTTCCTTGGGCCCCTCACCACATCATCAGAATCGGTTTTTTGCCATTGTCCGTGAAACAATTCACAAACAAGGAACTTGCTTTGACGCAAACAAAGCGCACCAAAACGCCAGGCCATCCGTTTGCGGCAACATCTTGGCTAATTTATCATCAGCACCTCACACGCTCAAATATTGACGACTCAAAATCCACCAACGCAACTTGGTATTCCGCTGACATCATCTCTACTCCCTGTACAAATAACACCTCTCAGAGATGTTGTGGGTCTACCAGCCACATTCAACAGGGGGTCTGGGGGCACTCCCCCTGAAATGTTCAGGCCTTTTTCCTGTATTCTGGTGGCATTGTTAATGTGGTTCCAGCCGGCTCAAGTAAGATTCAAATGTTGAGGTTGTATGCTATAAACTGATGATGTGATGAAACTGCCAGGAGAAAGTGACTAAAGCCAGTTCTTAATACAGTTAGGATACTTAATTACTCAATGCAATATTGGCTCTGAAAAATAGTTGGGGTCAAATTGTGTTCATAACACACATACATGTACCTAAAACATCATTTGTTGAATACCAAGTTCAATCCCTGTGAATGAACTATGAACCACTGGAGGGTCGCAGTGTGTTTGCTAATACTAATAACTAATGCTGTTATTAGACAAAGCAATCACCACGTCACATGGATGGACTCATCATAACATAACACAAGGAAGGTCAAGTACAAACTGACCAAACATCAGCAGAACTACAAATATGACAGATATAATTGTAAACAAACAAGTTCAAATGTACATTCTCTATTTAACTGAAAATGTCAAAGTCAGTTCTCCTTACTAATGTATTGGTATTTGGCATTAAGAATTAACACTGATATAAACTAACACAGTGCAAAAAATGTTAATTCCCAGAAGAATGAAACAGAACCAAGAACCATCCACACCTAGGGGGCGCTATCATTGAAAAGACAGCGGAGGAAGAGAGAGAGGGGGAGAGGTGAGTGAGGGAGAGAGGAGAAGCAAGAGAGTAGGGGTGGAGAGTGGGGAGAGAGAGGAAGAGTGGGGGGAGAGAGAAGAGTGGGGAGGGAGGAGAGGGAGGGAGGGAGAGTGAGGGATTGAGGGAGCAAGAGGGAGAGAGGTGGAGATAGGGAGAGTGAGGGAGAGAGTCAAAGGAAAGAAGTGAAAAACTCCCAGTTCCTTTGAAACACTTTCTTAAACCCGCTCATCTCTAACACACGGGGGGCCGCACTGCTCGTTCTGTGTGAATGAGGGGCCTACAATGTTTCACTCCAAAGTTCCATGTCAGAGGTTCTGGTCCGGACGAGATGACACTTGGGTCCGGACCCAGACCGGAGTCCGCCGATTAGTGACCTGGGGCATAGACGCCGCCTCACTCCCTCACCTGCTGCTAACACGACCAGGCCGGTGTAAATGTTATGTTATGCCCCTCACAACCTCGTCTTCTTCAGACATATTCAACACAGGCTGTGTACAGACTAATGTCCCCTCTAGTTCACTGTAAACAATATCTCAAAATTGACAAATGCAAAATATGAAAACTTTTGCAGTGGCTCTAGCGCCCTCTGGCAGTTGGAAACATGCATTCCACCCCAAAGTGACTCAAACTCAAATGACTAACACTGGACATGGTTTTCTCTAATAGGCCAATTATAACTGAGAAATCACAGATACAAACACTCCATCCATAGAACTGTAAATCAGATCTCAGACATTTTAATTCATGTACCATGTGGGAAGGCGATGCTTAGTTCCTCCAAAACCAAAGTGAAACTTACTGTAGTAAATGTCAGGTCTTTATGTAACAAATCATTCTAATTCAAATGATTCTAATCAATTCCATGTTTTTAACTGAAACATGGCTTGACGAAAACACTGGTAATTCTAGTTCTGATAGAATCTGCTCCACCCAACTTCAAGTTTTAATCTGAAATACGTGAAAACCAAAAATGTGGGGCTGTCTGTTGCAGTTTTTAGAGATGAACTAGTTACCCACAGGTTGTCCTTTGAAGTGTTTTTATCAGTTTTGAGTATTGTTATTTGAGTATGTATCCTTTAAAATGGAGCTGAAACGGTCTTCATCCATTCTCTTCATTGTTTTATACAAGCCTCCTCAGCACTGCCAAAGTTTTATTTGATGATTTTGCTGAGATGTTTTCAGTCGTATGTACAGACTTTGATGGTTTGGTCATTACAGGTGGTTTCAATGTTCATGTGGATAATAATTGTGACAAACGCTAAAGAGCTTGACACATGAGTGGCCCCACCCACAGCAGAGTGGCCCCACCCACAGCAGCGGGTTGATATATCTAATGTTAATGTAGTCGATGTTGCTCTGTCTGATCACTCCTGTCTTCTTTGATAAGCTTGTTACTCCTAAACCACCAGTTTAGGAGTGTCTCCTCAGCCCTTGTTCAGAGGAGACACATAAATGACAGCACAGGTGCACTTTTCATGGATATGGTAAACTTTTGAAAAGGTCTCATGTTCTAATGTCAATGATTTGTTGAACTGTTACATCAAGTGTTTTTGAATATTCTAGACACCATTGCCCCTATGAAGGTTAAAGTGGTTAAGATTAAGCAGAAGGCGCCATGGAGAAATGATGATTCGGTCAGGGCACAGAAAAGGAAGTGCCGCGGAGCGAAAATGGCGCAAGTCAAAGCTCCAGGTTCATTATGAAATATACACAGGAAAAATTTCTGCATACAACCAATTACTATGTAGAACAAGAAAGAGGTATTTCTCAGAAATAATTGGAAATAGTAATAACAACTCCCGCATTCTGTTTGTGACAGTAAACAAACTGACAAACCCTCCAGCTCAAGTGCCGTTGGAACTAATTTCCACGTCCAAGTGTAATGAGTTTGCCCTCTTCCTCAAGGACAAGGTCCAGAACATGAAGAATTACCATCAATCCCATGGTGCAAACATCAATTCAACAGCCAGTTAAACACGTGGAGCTGACTCAGTTTGCACCTGTCCAAGAGGCCATCGCCACAACAAATGGAATATGAGAGAATGTTTATTGATGATAGTGATGATGGATCGATGATTAATAGATCCATCATCGATCCGAGTTGACTGGGTAGAGACTGTGGACGGGGGGTGTCTCGGGCAGTGCGGTAATACAGTCTCAAGTCAAATGGATGGCATATAGACAATGCGCTGTGAGGATGTGAGGATTACATAGTCGTCGCCTTGCTCCGGAGTAGAGGGAGAGGTTGAGGAGAACGGGATACTTATCCTTATAAAGGAGTTGACAAACTGCAGATAGTAATGAAATCTCTGAGCGATGGATGAGGGAACTTAATGGTGAGCTGAATGAGATTGGAATGAGTGGAACAAAAGATAGAGAGGGTAGTCTGATTTAGAAGGTTCCTGAAGATCGAAGAAGAGGAATTAGGACGATTGTCGAAGTTCGGTGCTGAGCATCGGATTTTGGGACAGCGAATTGAGAGTAGAAATTGGCTGATTATAGTGACTCGAGTACAAGCAATGCGGTTGACGGACTGATGGAGGAGAATAGACTACGAGTCTTGAGAACTATGAGGTACGTAAAGGTGCGTAAAGAGTATCCCTTACTGATCTACTAAAGAGGTGTTGTCGAATGAGTGCCTTCTGACTAATCGAACCCCAAAAGAATGTATGGAACGATATAATTCGAACGGACGCGAGAACCTGTTGGACTAGACAGAACGAGCTTCTTCTCTTGAAACCTTGGAACGAGAGAAAGAATTGTTCTACTGAGGAGTTCGATGGTCTCGAAGGCCCTATGGTTAGCCTATTTTATGTCATATGTGCTAATATCAAAGGCTACATGCGTACTCATACAACCACAGTTACGTTAGGTAACTTGGATTTCAGCTGTAGCGGTAGGTGTAGACTAGAGGGATGAAGGGATGCATCTGTGTGGGGGTTGAGTGCACTGCAAAGAGGGGGATGAGAGAAATGAGATGAGAAAGATTTGAGAACAGAGGGAGCAGGCACGGGGGTTGTACAACCTGGCTCTCGCCACCGTGGGAAGCTGAGAAGTCGGGCTGCGGGCCCGTTGAGCGATAATGACGTCATCAGCTGAGCGGGAACCAGGAAGTCGGGAGGCTGACTACAAGTGGATATTTATCACCATAGCGTCTGAAAGAAATGCCGGCTGACTTCGGCCCACTGCAGGCAAGCCGCGGTCCGGTCTCTGGTGTCTTCCTACATGGAGACGCGCACGGATGCGGTGCACAGGAGCGGCTCAGGGGAGCAGTGCCTTGGTGGGAACTGTGGCGCGAGGGATAGGCCTGTATAAATAGGGCTTCTGGGTAATTAGAGGTGTGGTTGCTGGAGGAGTAGGAGGTTGACTCGTGGTCCCGCTCCCGAACCTTAGTCAATGATTACATCATCAACTACATTTATTAGTAAATTCCTATAAAAGTCCTGTTTCTCTAAACCAAAGGATTTTTTCAACTCCAGATGATTCTCCTTTACAATCTGGTGAAAGACCTTTATACCTTTTGTTGTCCAGACTTTAAATCTTGAGTCTGTGCTGTTAGGTGTGAGATTTTGATCGTAAACCAACCAATTTAAGATTTTAACATCTTTGTTTAGTTTGTATGTTTTGATCAGCTCCTTCCATGTTGTAAGAACAGAACAAGGGTTCTCCACCTCCCCCAAACGACTCAACCATCTGTCATCTGCCAGTAAGGCCTGTACAGGAACTCCCGGCACAACATTAATCTCAATATTTAGCAATATTGAGCTTCATATTCTGGGTCACACCAGGACAACAGGGCTCTGATCTAAACTGAAATTAAGTAATTTTTCAAAGAAAGTTAATCCCAGTCTCCTTTTTCTTTTAATAATTGTAAAGTTTTAAATCGGTGTGACGAAGTAGCTCTGTCAGCCAGCGTGGGAAGGCCAGGGCAACATGGCGCCAACACGCGCGCGCACACACCTGTACCGGCGTTTCTCTTACCTGAACAAATAGCCGTTCCTTGTCCCCTCCAAAGCCACCGTAGCAGTCACGGGTGCACACTTGATTGCTGCTAAACCATATTTCTCGCCATAACTCTTTCTCAAATTCACGCACACTGCCTGTTTGCTGTCGTCCTCTCCATATTTCGGCCGTCCAACCCGAACTCAGCGGACTTCCGCATTATATTGCGTCAGTGTTGGGTGCACATGTACGTCACAAGTGACGTCATGTAACTCGCCGTTTTTGGTGAAATTAGTTTTCTTTTCTTTTTTTTTTGCTTTGAATCACTACATATATAAGTAGATTTGTGTAAAAATATATTTATGAATTGATGTATTATTTATGAAAATGTACTGTTTGGTACAGGTAAGTCTTTCTAAAGGTCAGAGGTTTCCAGTAAGAGAGAATTTCAGTCTTTTGTACATTTAATTTGTATCCAGAAATTGGACCAACTTCTTGAAGAAAATGCGTCACATTGGGTATGGAAATTTCTGGTTTGGTCAAATACAATAGAACATCATCTGCAGCATGCAATTTTATGTTCCGTTCCATCAATTGTAACACCATGAATTGTTTCTGATTGTCTAATAAATTGGGCCAATGGTTCCAAATATAAAGCAAACAGGAGGGGAGACCAGGCGCAGCCCTGCCTGACCCCTTTCCAGAATCAGTGGATCTATCAGATGACCATTGATTTTAATTCTTGATGTTGGACGATCGTAAAGAGCCTCAATATTTTTTTATAATTTGATCATTGATTTGAAATTTGCACTTTAAATAGATATGGCCAGCTAACAGAATCAAAAGCTTTTTCAGCATCCAGACTTATTATTACAGCTTTGTTTTGTTTTTTATTTGGCTCATTATGTGTAAAGATCGTCTTATGTTGTCTTGTGTTTGTCGTTTGATATTAAATCCTGTCTGATCTTTGTGGATTAAATTTGGGAGTATTTGTTCCATTCTTTTGGACATAATTGAGGTGTATAAACGACAGCCCACATTCAGAATAGAAATGGGTCTATATGAGGCACATTCCTGTCGGTCCTTCCACACTTTAGGTATTAAGGATATGACTGCCTCTTTCCAACTTGGAGTTTTTTTTTAAGTGCCCAGTTAAAAGTTGCCATAAGGAAAGGAGTAAGTGTCTTTTAAAGCTTTATACCACTTTGCGGTGAACCCATCGCTCCCTGGAGATTTATTATTCTTTAATCTTTTGATTGCACCTTGTATTTCCAAAATAGTTCTTTCAGCTTGTTGATTTTTAAGTTTCCAAGATAGTAGGCAAGCCAAGGTAAGTTTATTTGTAGAGCACAATTCGTACAGAAGGCAATTCAAAGTTCACACAACAGGAAAAAATTGTAATTTAGAAAATGTTGATCCACTCTCATAATATCTTTGTTTGGTAAAGAGCATTTTCTTAGCCATTTCCTGTTAAGTCAGATCATTCCTTTCTTCTTATCTTTTTAGTTTCTTGTAGCATTTTAGGCCTTTTTGGCATGGTTTTCCTCCAACAATTAGGCAAGGCAAGTTTATTTGTAGAGCACAATTCATACACAAGGCAATTCAAAGTGCTTCACACAACAGGAAAAAAATGCATTAAAATCACAAAGACATGGCAGAAATCACAAAATCACAAAATAATAGTTCAAGACATAAAAGAGAAGAGTGCAAAGAAAAGCATTTCAGTCATATGCACAGCCAAACAAAACAGTTTTAGTTTAGATTTGAACATTGCCAGAGTAGCGGCCTGTCTCACATCCTCAGGAAGACTGTTCCAGATTTTAGCTGCATAAAACTGAAATGCAGATTTAGTCCTGACTCTGGGCACCAGCAGGAGGCCGGTCCCTGAGGTCCTCAGAGTCCGAGATGGTTCATATGGCACTAACATGTCCGAGATGTACTTTGGTGCTAGGCCATGGAGAGACTTGTATACAAGCAGAGCTGCTTTGAAGTCTATTCTCTGAGCCACAGGGAGCCAGTGCAGAGACCTGAGCACAGGACTAATGTGATCGTATTTCCTGGTTCTAGTCAGGACCCGAGCAGCCAGCGTTCTGGATGTACTGCAGCTGTTTTACAGCTCGTTTGGAGAGGCCAGTGAGCAGGCCGTTACAGTAGTCTAATCTACTAGAGACAAACGCATGGATAAGTCTCTCCAGGTCTGGTTTAGACACTATACTTTTGATTTTGGCAATGTTTTTTTAGATGGTAAAAAGCTGCTGATGTGATTGATCTGACGTGGCTGTTAAAATTCAAATCTGAGTCCATTATTACCCCCAGATTTCTAACTTGATGTGTAGGTTTTAGAGCGAGACTCTGAGAGGTGACAGTTAACAATTTCTCTTTGTTTCTGTGGGCCAAAGACGATGATTTTCAGTCTTGTCTGAGTTCAGCTGGAGAAAGTTGCTTTTGCATCCACACACTGATCTGTTGGATGCAGTGACAGAGTGAATCCACTGGTCCATATTCACCTGCCGTCAGTGAAACATAGATCTGAGTGTCGTCTGCGTAATTGTGATAGGACACATTCTCGCTGCGTATCAACTGACCTAACGGCAGCATGTAGAGGTTGAACAGGAAGGGGTCCCAGGATTGACCCTTGGGGCACCCCACAGGTCAGGGGCATCTGGTCTGAGACACAGTTACCAATTTCGATAAAGAATTTCCTGTCTTCCAGATAGGACTTTAACCAGTTTAGTGCAGTGCCAGTGATGCCCACCCAGTCCTCTAGTCTCTGTAAGAGGGTCCCATGATCGACAGTGTCGAAAGCAGCACTCAGATCTAAGACAGAATTAAGACTGAGGCTTTGCCCGCGTCAGTGTTCAGGTGGATGTCATTTGTCACCTTGACAACAGCAGTCTCAGTGCTGTGATGAGGTCTAAAACCTGACTGGAAAACATCAAATGAGTTGCTTTATTAAGAGGAAATCAGTGAGCTGTTGGTAAACAACCTTTTCAAGGACTTTTCCCCAAAATGGCAGATTAGAGATGGGCCGGTAATTACTCAGTACTGCGGCATCAAGACTGCTCTTCTTTAGGAGAGGCTTTATGACCGCAGTTTTCAAAGAAATTGGGAATGTTCCAGATTGAAGCGACATGTTAACTATTTGAGTGAGTGGTGCTAACAAACTGTTCAGCACAGACTTTAGAAATCTGGTGGGTAACACACATCGAGGCAGCATGTAGATGAACTCAGGCTGGTGATGATCTCCTGGACAGTTTTGTCAGTTACAGGTGCAAAGTGAGTCAGCTCTAAGTGTGTAGGTGGTTTGAGGGTTATTTTTTGCATTGTAGAATTTATAGCATTTTTAATGCCCTGAACTTTGTCATTAAAGAATAATGCAAACTCATTACACTTGGATGTGGAAATGAGTTCTTAACGGCAGCTGAGCTGGAGGGTTTGTTCATCTGTTTACTGTGGCAAACAGGACACGCGAGTTGTTACTGCTGCAGCTTCCAATTATTTCAGAAAAATATCCTTCCCTAGTTCTACATAAAATGAGGTTGTACATGTACAACTTCTCTCTGTAAATCTCTTTCTGAACTTTGGAGCTTTGACTTTCGCCATTTTCGTTCGGCCCGGCGCACGGCACTCCCTTTTCTGTGCCCTGACCGAATCATCATTTCTCCATGGCGCCTTCTGCTTATTTTTTAACTAATTTTAGCCTTCATAGGGGCAATGGTGTCGAGAACATTCAAAACACTAGATGTAACAGAGTTCAACAAATCATTTACATTAGAACATGAGACATTTTCAAAGTTATCATTTCCATAAACAGTTTTCCCGTGCTGTCATTTATGTGTCTCCTCCGGACAATTTGCAGGACCAGCTGGTGGTTTGGGAAAAACAGACAGGTCAAAGAAGACACAGAAATGATCAGACAGAGCAACATCGACCACATTGACGTTTGAAATATTAACCCCTTTTGTAATTAGAAGATCTAGAGTGTGCCCTCTGCTGTGGGTGGGCCACTCACGCGCTGAGTAAGACCGAAAGTTTCAAGGACAGCATGAAGCTCTTTAGCGTTTCTGTCACAAATTATTATCAACATGAACATTGAAACCACCTGTTATGACCAAACCATCAAAGTCTGTGCATACGACTGAAAGCATCTCAGTAAAATCATCAATAAAACTTTTGCAGTGCTGAGGAGGCTTGTATAAAAACAATGAAGAGAATGGATGGAGACTGTTTTAGCTCAATTTTAAAGGCTACGTACTCAAATGTTGAAACACACCCAAAGGACAACCTGTGGGGAACTATTTAATCTCTAACAAAAGCACACACACCTCCCTTTTTGTTTTCTCGTGTTTCAGATTCAAACATAAAGTTGGGTGGAGCAGATTCTATTAGAACAAAATTTCCTGTGTTTTTGTCAAGCCATGTTTCAGTTAAAAACATACAATCAAGATTATAAGAAGAAATAAAATTATTAATTAAGAATGATTTGTTACATAAGGATCTGACATTTAGCACAGCAAGTTTCAGACTAGTTTCAGTGAGACTGGGCGTTATTTTTAATATGAATCAAATTTCTCAGATTGGGCTCGCATTTTGTTTTCCCATCTGTGTGATGCACTAGGGGAGGCTGTTTTTACACAGGGCCCCGGGTTGGTTTAATTTTTAATATGACTATAAGTCCCGGCAACGCTGAGACCCCGTGCATCCTAGCTATGGGAGATACCAGGTGAAAGGCGAGGGGGGATAGGTGGGGGGACTTTTGTTGGTGTAGTGGGAGCCGGTGAGCGTTTGGGACCAGGTGAAAGGCGGGTGGGTTTAGGTGGGGTGATTTTTGTCTGTGTAGCAACAGTCAGGGGAGAGTTCATCATCGTTGATATCAGAAACTCTTGCTAAATTAGGCGTGAGTGGCGCCATCTTAATACCTGATCAGATGTTCAAGATGGCTGGGAAGACCCCTGGGTGAGAGTGGAGATGGAAAGGAGAGTGAAGAATCTGTAGTGGGAGTAGATGTTGCAGGGGGATCCAGGGCTGCTCTGAGGGCAGGGGCGATGGCGGGGATACTGCCGGGCCTGTCACAGATGGGTCCAAGGCCTTTGATGAGGACCGTGCAGGAAAGAACTGAAATGACTCCTGCGCTAGCCGTGGTGAAGATTGTTGTGGTGCTGCTGCAGATGAGTCCTTTGCTGGAGGTGGTGGAGGTGATCGTGGAGCAGCTGGAGTTGAATTCTTTGCTGGTGGTGGTAGAGCGGCTGCTAATAAATCCTTTGGTGGAGGTTGTGGTTGTGGTGCTGCTGATGTTGAAACATTGGCTCGGTCTCTGGCTGATGAAGCAGGAATTCTTTTCTCATTCCTCTCTTCTCTAAACTATAGCAGGAATTTTTCTCTCATTCCTCTCTTCTCTAACTATCTGCTCAGGACCCTGTCCAGGCCCAGTCCAATGCCTCAGAGCGTGGAGCATGTTCTCTGTCAGCACCCTCACTCCACCTCTACAGAGGTGTGGGCCATTTCTCTTAAACAGGTCCTCTCGTTTCCAGAATAGATAGAAGTTCTCAATGTAGTGCAATCCTCCAGGTGCACACTCTTTTGGACAGCCATGTGTTCAGCTGAAGCAGCCGGCTAAACTTGTTTATCTTCCTGTCAATGTTTGGAAGAGGTCCACTTATGAATGTTTTTATTTCCATTTTATCAAGCACGCCGAATAACTCCAAGAAGTCTCTTTTCAAAACTTCAGTCTCTTCGCGTCGTGTGTCCACTGCGCCCACGTGCACAATCAGCTGTTTAACTCCTTTATGTGTGGCCAAAACATTAGAAATACGTGACGTAATCTCAGTGACTGTGGCGCTGGGAAAAGAATGTGTTTTCATTTTTTCATGCATCACGTGATTTATCGCACCATCCCCAATCAAGACGACCTTGACGTTAGGCACAGATTAATTAATTATTTTGTTGCAGTTAATTTAGCTTTTTCTCCCTTTGTTTCTTTTTTCGAAGGCTATGGCTATAATTTGTCCTCTCAAGACTGCTTTGGAAGCATCCCAAACGATGGGCGAGGAACTTTCCCCAGTATAATTTTCCTCCAGATAAGTCTTACTGCTGTAGGACATTTTTTCCTTGAAGGCTGGCACTGAACCTCCAAAGTGTGTTTTTTCCGTCTTCCCTCCAATTCCACTGTAATGTAGATAGGAGCTTGATCACTTGGGTCTATTGTTCCTATATCTGCTTTATTGAGAATAAACAAGTAGTCTATTCTGGAATAGAGTGTATGTGGATTTGAAAAATTAGTATGCTGGGTTCATTTCCCTCCATATGTCAATCAGTCCTAAAGTCTTCAATAAGACACGGAACTTCTTGTTAATTTTTCCTCCAGTGTCTCTTGAGTTCGACACGCCCAGTGTAGGCTGAATGTGAAGATTCTAATCGCCACCACAAATTAGGGTTCCCTCAGAGAAGTCCACAATCAGGTCCATGACATCAGCATAGAAAGTGATCTTCACTCCCTAGTGGAGCATACACATTTATAAGAGTGAAAACCTTTCAATTAATATTATCTTTAACCAGTACATATCTGCCTTCTTTATCCTTACATTCAAAACTCTGTTCCAAAACTATTCGGCTTGAGATCAATATTGCAACTCCCCTTCTGTGTTTGCCCCTGTATGATGAATAATAGGATTTTTTATAACAGCATTTTGTTAGTTTTTGATTTTCAGTGTCATTCAAGTGTGTCTCTTGTAAATATATATCTATTCTTTCTCTTTTCATTTTTTTCAAAATTTTTGTTCGTTTAATTTGGTTCAGTATGCCATTCACATTGATGGATGCTACTTGTACCATTGGTTTGTTTGTATTGTATTGTAAAACAACAAACACACACAAGAACCATAGGAACATGCTGGAAACTGGCCTCGAACCCAAAACCTGATCAAAAAATATCGTAAAAGGGAGGGAAGTCCAATCCTAATGAAGGGCTCCCCCAGAAAATTCCCCAGGCACTCCTGATACCAATCCTCAGAAGGAACTGGATATATAAGATCACTGGGTACACTGCTTATACTTTCAATTTCCCACAAATCCAATCTCCCACATTTGGCACATTGATGAGTAGATGTATTTAGTCACAGAGTTTATGTACAAAAGACGACAGCCACCATAGGGCATAAAGTCTGTTGTTAAAAACTTTAAAAATCAGGTATTAGTCTCATCAAATTAACAGAAATGTATCACCATGTGACCACAACTCAAACTCTCATGCCCTGCGTTGGTGGCTGCATCTCTCCGCTTGTTTAGTTCTGTGTTTTGCATCTTCCTGAAGAGCACCTCTGCTCCTCCTGGTGTTCTGAGCATGTGTCTTTTGCCTTCAAAAGTCACCTGAAGAGTTTTCTCTTCCTGACCTCCTCAAAGATGTGATGGAACTTTGCCATTGTTGGCGAACCTCGTATGGAATATCTGGAGCGAAGAAGACACGCTTGCCATTGTACTGGAGGTCTCCTTTTAACCCTTTCAGCCTTCAAGACTCGTTCCTTCACACGGTCGTTGTGAAAACTCATAATCAGGCCCCGTGGTTTATCAACTGCTGGTCTTGTTTTGCCCAGGCGATGTGCTCTTTCGATTGTGATGGGAGGGACTTCAACTCCTGAGTTAATAAGGAGTTCAGGTATGATCTTCTCCAAGAAGCTTTCTGTGTCTTTTCCTTCCTCAACTTCCAAAAGCCTCAAGTTATGGCGACGATATCTGGACTCCAAATCCAGGAGCTTATTTTTCATGTTATTGTTCTCCAACTCCAGCGTCGCCCCCTGGCCCGCAGCGCCTCCATCTCGGCCCTTACTGTCTGCAGATCGTCCGTATTGTCTGAAACACGCTGCTCGACTTCCTCAATGCGTGTTCCCGTTTTCCCATCGGCTTTCAATTTAGTGGTCACTGCTTCTGACACTGCCAGAGCTATGGTAGCTAAAAACTCGGCGCTAGGAGACTCCATTGCATGCTGCACTTCGGACAGCCGATGACCAATTACGTTCTCTCCCCCTTCCGACGCAATGAAGTTGCGTGAGTTTCCATCTGGGCCGGCGGGCCCCCATCGTCTCCGGCAGGGAGGGAGCGCGGCCAGAGAGCCTCGTCAGCTTCACTACCCTTGTTAGCTTGTGATGTGGGCTGTTTTCAATGGAACCCTGGGCCGACAGTTTTGTCTGTTTTGGTCCCGTGGCGCTACTGGACTTGTTTACTCATCTCTCGTCCTTGTTCTTTGGGATTTGGTGGGTCAAACGATGATTTTAAAACCACGTTTTGCAGCAGCGTGTGAGGTGCATCAACTATACCACCGGAAGGTTGAATCTTAAACCTCCATTTCTGTTTTAGGAAGGATTCTCTTTTTTAACAAAGACTGACTCTATTGAAGACAGGGAGGTGGAGATTCTCAGCAGGGAGAAAAAAGGGTTTGAAAGAAAAGTTAAGGAGGCAATCTTTGTTAAAAAGAGAATCCTTCCTTAAACCAAAATGGATTCAACCTTCCAGTGGTATATAACAGTGTGTTGAAACCCTGGAGATACCCGGGTATTCAGATGCTAATCCTTAGATCGCAGACTCGATTCGCAGATTGAGAATTACTCTTGGATGAGGGTCGAAACGTTTTCAAGTCCAGATGATACGACTGAATCTTTATCTACAATGGAACACTCCTGGACGAATGAGGGATTACACCGACAAACTCCCAGTCTGTCCAAACACTTGCATAGTTCCTCCACTGCCTCATTGGTCCACCTCTTAGATTTCCTCACTGCAGGTTTTGAGAGCTTCAGCCTCTGTCTTTACATGAGGATCAGGTGAACCATGGCGTGATCTGAAAAGCCCACAGCAGCACGAGCCACGGCGCGAAAGACATTACTTCGAGTTGTGGTGTGCTCTCTGGTCGGGACTTTGTCTGTACTGTCTGTACTTTGGTAGTTCATGGCTGAGATTTCCCTTGTTTAAAATCAATCTTTCTTTCATGTCTCCTTTGATGGTTCTTACCTAAAAAAAAAAAAAAAAAAATCTTTACCCAAAGTCTACTCAAAAATACATGAAATTTTACCTTCGGAGCAGTGAGGCAGAACTATGCTGCTCCGCATGCACCCCCTCCTTCTGCCGCTTTCAGCTCCAGTATTTTGACCTCAATTCTGGCAAATCAAGGCTCGTTGTTCCTGGCTCTCACCTTAGCTCTCAATGACGCCATGTCACGTGGAACTTCTAAAGTTTTATCCTCTCTCCCGTCCATCCCATGCAGGCCTGAGAGTTCCCCGCTGAAGACGGGGCTTGGTTTGCGGCTGGCCCCTCAGGAGCTGCACTGGCATGAGCATTGTTAGCTTGTGGGGATGTTATCGTCTCTTACAGCAACTCACTCCTCCTCCTGTGTGGGCGAAAAGGAGATTTTAAAGGCAAATATCGGCAGCAGGGCATAATAGTGCAACTAGTCTGTCTGCGCCATAACCGGACGTCCCCTCTTTTCCCTTCTCATTCTAATAACCAAGGAAACCAACACTAAAGTTCTGAGAAGTGATTGTCATATTACAGAAAGTTAATACAATCTGAAAAGTGAGAGTCCTGCCGTTATCTTTCTAATTACTAATTATCTTACTTTAGAATTATACTCGCTGAGAATTAATCTGCTGTATTTAACATCATTAACAAGTTGAAACTTTCGCGCTGAGCCCCACCTGCGCGTGAGCCGTACCTGCGCGTGAGCTGCACCAGTTTGTAAGAATAAGCTTTTGACCTAACCCTTAGCATTTGCCTATATTGCCTATTACACAGGCAGGGTCTGCGGAGAACAAATGCTGTCCCTCTGCCCCCTCCCTGACGCCTCTTCTCTGCGTGTTACAGGTGTGTCCAGTCAGTCCCAGAATGAAGAGCTTTCAGTTCCGGAACATCGCACCCAAGGCCCCAGCCGTGGTTCCCTCTGCCTCTCCCGCACTCTTGTCCTGTCAGCCCCCCTCTGCGCTCCCTGAGGCCAGCACCGCCTCCAGCCCCAAGTCCATCATCGTTCCCACCCAGAACTATGCACTCATGCAGATTGCGGGCCAGGATGGCACCTTCTCCCTGGTGGCCCTGCCCCCTTCTGTGTCCTCCCAAACTCCCCAGCAACAAACCCCAAAGAACCTCAAGCTCCCCATCCCCAGGTACCAGGCGGCTCGGAGCAAAGGCACACCAGACAAGGCTAAGACACTACCACCTGCCAAGGCCAAAACCATGCCTAAAGCTATGGGCCTTCAAACAAAACTACTGCCCAAAGTGCCCATAGAGGAACCTTCAGATCAGCTCCTTTCTAGAGATCAGGCCTCCTCTGACCTCTCGGTGACCGCTTTGCTGCCGGAGAATGCTGTCCTGTTCCCTGGTTCTCAACTGGAACCAAAAGCGGACTCCTCCCTATGCGCTCCAACCCCAAGCCTTGTCCAGAACATCCAGTACCCCACACCTGCCATCAAAACATCGTCCGGTAAGTCTCCAGAGGAAAGTGCTACGGCTGTCCAGTTGTGCCAATCTAAGTCAGCAGTACAGCCATCGGGCAGCATCACTGTCCTTTCCCCCGCCATCTTCAGCAAAGCCGTGCAGATCATCTCTTCTCCACCCAAAGGCAAACTGCCAATCCTCCCGTACTCCAAAATCAAGAACAGCCTCATCCCGGCGGCCAAACTCCAAGGCTCCGTTACAACAGAGAAAAACAAGTTTGCAGGTCAGCCTCTACTTGGACAGTTGGAGCCTCAAGTCAAAACTGCTCTTGTACCCATTTTAGGTCTTGTCCAGAAAGCCCCAGGTAGAAAGAGAGGTCGCAAGAGGAAATGCCTGGAAGACATCCTGGCATTCGAGGCCCGGAAGAAAAGATCCCTGTCTTTCTTCCGCAGGCGAGTCCCAGACAAGCCCCCCGCCGTGGCCCAAAACAAAACGAAAGAGGTGGACATTTCCAAGAAGTACCGCAGCATTCGGCCCAAGCCCTTGCTGCTGATGGAGACGGTTCCTCAGCTGGTCAGTGTGCCTGGCCTCACCGCAGAGGGCAAGGAGAAGGAGCCCGCGCAAGGTCAGCAGACAGGTAGCACAAAGCCCTTGAGCAGTTCTTCAACTCCAACCACTGTTGCCCTCCACCTAAGGGGGGTGCCCCATTTTCGGCTACACCGCTGTCCCACCTGCAATCGCTCCTTCCAGTTCAAGCACCACCTGCAGAGCCACATGAACAGCCACACCAACAGCCGGCCCTATGCATGCCCCATGTGCCGGAAAGCCTACGCGCACTCGGGCAGCCTTAGCACACACATGAAACTGCACCACACCGAGGTGAGGCCGCGCAGAGCCCTGACCTGCGAGTTCTGTCAGAAGACCTTCGGCTACGTGGGTGTGTACTTCAGCCATCTGCGCGAGGTGCACAGGGTGGTGCTCACCGTCGAGCCCTCCATCAGTCAGCACGAGGACCAGCCACACGCAGACAGGTATGACTTGGAACTTGTATGTTTTTCAAAAATAATAGAGATTATAATATAGTAGTAAGGGTTTTGTTCATGTTCTAGATTTAGAGAGAAAATGTTTTTTGTTTGAAATTGTTTACTATGGCAACTGTCCTTTTTATTTATTTTTCATCTTTCTGAAACCCATGGATTGAAAGAATGCATCATCATTGAATCATTGAATATACTCTTGACTGTAAAACAACACGCCCCCTTCCCTCCAGCCAGCTGCAGTCATCAGTAGCTCAGGGTAGCTCTACAGTAGACGGAGAACATTCACATTCAGCTTCAAGCAACACATGCGGCGAAAGTTACGGAGGTGGTTGTGTTTTGTTTTTTTACTCAGACGTTTGGTGGTTACTCCACAACAGCAGCAGGCCTGTGGGTATCATGCAGAGGTGCGAGTAAGTCACCTACGTGCAAGGCTCCAGTCTTAATGTCCAAGTCACAATTAAGTCCAAGTCACCAGGTCACGAGGGTCAAGCACGTCAAGTCACCGATTTTAGTCCCCTCAAGTCAGCATGCGTGCGAGTGTTGCCGAGTCTTCCTCTATGTTCAGCGCCACATTCAGTCGATCAAATCTTAGTGAATCCATTTGCACTGCAGTAGAAGTTTATGTTTTGATCCTGACACCCAAAAATATTTCCAATTTGTAAATATGAACTTTCACATGCTAAGCTAAACTTATTATTTGTGTATATTTAATTCAAATATGCTTTTCTAAAGACTGCTTTTCTGTTCTGGCCTTGTATTCAAATGTCACACAGACTTTAAAGCCAATCTTCTCCAATGCCAAAGAAATCTTTAAAAATGAGAATATGCGGAACTATGTTACTATTGATCAAATTGAAATTATAGAAGTATGACTACAACATAGAATATATCCATTAGGTCCCCCTGTTAGTGGCAATGAGTGGCAATTAGCCAATGCTGGCTTTAATCCATGCACAGATGCACACACGCACCACGGCCTCTCTGAAGTGATCTGAAGCTCTGCCGTTCTGAAACTGAAAGTATAAGAGCACGTGGCTCATGGAAACACAAATGCATTCATGCGCATTACAAGTCAAAGTCTCAAGTCACAAAGGGCAAGTCTTTGAGGTCCATTACTCACGTAAGTCGCAAGCCATGAAAATTGCGACTCGAGTCTGACTCGAGTCAAGGCATGTGACTGGAGTCTCCCACCTCTGGTATCATGAGACCACTGAAGATTTATCTGCTTCATTTGCCAAGTTTGATTTAATTGGAAGAAGTTAGATTAATAAATTCCTCTTTAAAAAAAAACTTGCTCCTCATTTTGCTCAGTTAAATGTACTTTTGTTTTCTGACACTCAGGACGACGGCTGAGCCCGGTGACGAGGCACGCGAGGATCCAGTGGAGTTGCAGATTAAATGTGGGCGGTGCCAGGCCATCACGCCTACCTTTGCCGATATGAAGATGCACCTGCGCTACGTGCACGGAGAGGAGTTGCCCGTGCTCCAGGACCAGGCCCCGCGCTTGGGCCGCGAGGCGGAAGACGAGCTGGTCAAGCACGCCGCACACTACTGGAGACAGCTCAACCACAAGCGCAATCTGGTCAAGTGCGGCAACTGCGACGAGGAGTTCTTCTCTTTCTCCAAGCTCAAGAGGCACGTCATGTCGCACCACCTGAGCCGGGACGGGCAGGACGATGAGGGTTTGTCTCCGGACAGCGAGGCGGGCCTGGGGATCCTCTCTGCGCAGTCGGGTCTGAACTGTGTGCTGTGCAGGCAGGTGTTGGACAGCAGGGACAGCCTTGTGGAGCATTGGAGCAGTCGGCACCAATGTGAGCAGCCTGGCCTCCTCTGGGACGCCCTCAGCTCCTATTCGGGACAGGAGGAGCTGGACATGGACACGCCTCACCCCAGCCCACACTAGCCCTCTCCTGGCCCCCTTCTTCCCCACTCCTTCCCCACAGAGCACCTCTCCTGATCTGGGCACAGAGCCTCCACAGTGGAGCCTCTCGTTTCTTCTCAGTTTCACCAGCAGTGTTTCCCACAGATACTTTGTCAGTTGAAGTGGAAGCAAAATCATATTGCCTCCAAATTCTGCTCTTAAATATTTACAACTCCCACTCACCACGATCGGACACACATGGCATTGAAAGTGCCAAGTGGTGGGGAAGCACTGCGTCTATAGCACAGGGATATGGACCATTGGATTGCACTGTTTCTTTACTTTGGAGTATGTGTGATGTAATGCTTGAAGCTGTATCATTTTTCTATTATTTAAAATCTAAGGTACCTTACCTTCCCTGTTACTTCCTGAAGCAGGCTAAAGCTGCCCACTCTCACGTCACTGTGGTTTCACTTACTAGATTAAACTAGGGCTGGGCCTTAAAAGACAACATTTGGTTAGTTCAAGGCATTAATTATGATCCATGTCAGATGTCACTGCTACGTCTATCTAAACATTTGAGTAAGCTGAGAGACGGAAACATATCCCTAACATTAAGGGCTTTCTTTTCACAAACATTAAACAGTCAAATTGTATGAATTCAAACAACGACAAGGAAAAAACACAGCTGTTGTCGTTTACCTCGAAAATGTTTTTATTGTAATCAAACAATGAACAGTGCAATTATATTCATTTTAGCACTATTCCCCACGCCTTTATTGAATTTTATTGACATTGTTTAAATCAAGGGATTAGAGATTGGATTTTTGGACCGGGTGTGATCAGACTTCATATTCCAGAACCAGCTCAAATGTATTTTTATGCACATTGTAATGTGGAGACTTTCTACAGTTTAAATTGGATTATGGCTCATGACAAATGCCTTTTTATTAAGAATTACAGTGTATGTATAAAGTCATTTACAAATTGTCTTTTTTTATCGTTTTTATGATCCCAGCTGAACAATTTGGAAAAGACATATTCTGGCCTGGGCCCACAGAGGTGCGGCCATCAGAACAGACTCCCCATGGCCAGACTAAGCTACACCTGAAGCCTCTACAGGGCAGTGTTTGGGCATGAGCCCGAGCCACTGACCCTGTACTCAGTGTCATGGTCTGTGGACCGGAGTTGGAGCCTGTGCGGCGGAGCTCCCTCTTGTGGACTTATTGAATGGTGCGTGTGTGTGTGTGTATTTATTTGTTCTATGCCACCAAGCGTCTGTGCACACTGGTGATTGTAGAACGCGCGTGTGTGCGTGTGCGTGTGTGTGTGGGGGGGGCCTGGCTACACATAGTCGAAACGACATTGTCTTATGCACATAGAAATCATATGTTGTAAAAGATTTAGTCCAAAGCTGGTGTTGGACGGGTGCGTGAGTGATGCTGTGTTCCTGTTCACGTCTGTGATTACCTTTGTGATTACTTTGCTTTGGTATCTTCTGGAGCAGTCTCTTGGTTCTGTAGCCAGGCCTTACGAGTGAGTAGAATCCTAGTTTGTTCCAGTAAATATGCTATTTTATATCCCTTCTCCAGCCCAGAGGTCAATAGAATCTCCTGCTTGCTGCTGGTCCTTGTGGAGCTGGCACATTTGTAACGTTTGACAACATTCTAATATGAGATGCTTGTTTCAAGTCCATTTGTACATGGCTGTTTGTCTGTTGTCTTTGATATGAAGAAAAAAATCCCAGGGTTAAGTGAATGTACCTGAATGTTAAAAAAAATTAAAAAAATACCAAAAGTATATACAAAAATATGCTATATTGAGTAAATCTATAGATAGTTATATAGAGCTATTGAAAATACATACATATATATATATATATTTCCATAGAGTACGTAGCTGCTGTGTGCTGTCCAGTGGAGGTTTAAACAGACTTTATGAAGCGTACAAGCCATGTGGAGCTTGCTTACTGTTTGTCGAAGCACAGGGCTGAGGTCCGACACCAACCAGGAGGTGGCAGCAGTAAGGCACAGACTCACTCTCCTCAGATAGAAGAAGATAGAAGACTGTTAAAACAAGTTCAGATGAGATAGTACAGAATAATGCCACTATATTGTGACGTGTTGGGCTCATTTTGATTGTCAGAAAAGAGACTGAAAATGTTTGTGTTGTGACTGAACCTGAACGCCCTTGTGTTTATGAATAAAATATGCTCCAACTACCTGGTGGTGGTATTCTTTTTCTTTTTTTTTGACCCGTAGACTTTATTAGACGGGACAGTTCCAGCATGAAATGGGGATGACAGAAGGTAAGACATGCAGCAAATGGTTAGAGCCAGGATTTAAAATCATGACACCTGGCATAAGTGCTGCCTCCCTAATTACTTAACCACCAGGTGTGGTTTATTCTAAGGTGTTATTACTAGCTTTAAGCACTTTAAGAGCAAACTCATATTTCAGACAATACTGATGAGTTGTAGGACGTGAAACTGCGGGCAGAGAACGAGTCAAGATTCTAGATTTGGAGTCCAGATCCCACAGAGATTTAGACTCGTGGGAGTCCGGAAGAGGGGGACAAGGGACACTTGGGGCTTTCCTGAGACCATGATCCCGGAAATGGCAAAAGCTGAAAGAGACCTCAATATCTGTCCATCCTCCACATCTGTTAGTTGTTCCCTTTTGAATTCCTAAGGCAGTCCTTCAGGTGACTTATTTTTTTTTAGGACAAAAACATCTTCTCAAAAGACCAGCAGCGTCAGAAGTGCTCCTCAGCAAAATGGGAAAAACAGAGAACTGAACTGCAGAAAGAAATGTAATCACCAATGTGGGGCGTGAGTTCAGATAATGGTCACATAATGAGACATTTATGTTGTTTTGAAGAACTATTATTTTTTGGCATCTGATTTTATTACATAAATTTTAACATTTTAATGCTTGAAATCAAGACGGCAGTTTCCTCGAGGGGCGACAGTGAAAAATAGATTAAACATAGACCCTCCATCTTGGCAATGAAAAACTACAAAACCCTTTGGGAGAAAGTAGAAACCTCGGGGAGAACCGATGTGAAGGAGTGATCTGACTTCCTTGGACAAACAGGCAGACACACTTCCATTTGCAGATAGACTGTGGAGCCAGTACCATCAGGAAGAGAGGGAGGTTCATCTAGAGACAGTTAATCCAGACAGATGAAGAGTCGTTCATCTAGAGTCGAGAACGTTCCACCAGGCAATCGCGTAGCATCTGGATCTACAGGTCAGCATCAGCAGTGTCTAAAACAGTGGCACTCCAAGAGGAGTGGAAGAAGGCGAAAAACATGTGACCAGCAATGAACAGACACAGGAGAACTAAAATATGAAATATTGTTGATAGTAAAAGTAGTCTTTAGCGGAGGATAGTGCTCAAGCTGCCATACTTCCCCCAGTATAGTTGCTCCTATGGCAGCATAGCTGGGAACTGTAGGTTTTTATTTCTGTTCCTAACTGGCCTGACCATAAGCCATTTCAAAGAGGAACGTTTTAAGCCTGGTCTTAAATGAAGAGACTGTGTCGGCCTCTTTAACATGGACAGGAAGCTGATACCACAACACAGGGGCTTGGGAGCTAAACGCTCTACCTCCTATTGTGCTTTTAGAGACCCTTGGGACCACCAGAAGTCCAGCATTTTGAGAGTGAAGTGCTCTGTTTGGATGATAAGGTACTAAAGCATCTTTGAGGTAGGATGGGGCCAGGACATTTATGGCTTTGTAAGTCAGGAGGAGGATTTTGAATTTGATTCTAAACTCAACAGGGAGCCAGTGAAGAGACTCGAGCACCGGCGTAATGTGCTCTCTTCTTTTAGTTCCTGTTAGTAATCTTGCTGCTGCATTTTGAACCAGTTGAAAGCTTTTTATGGCGCTTTTAGGGCACGCTGCGAGCAGGGAGTTACAGTAGTCTAATCTAGATGTTACAAACACAAGTTTTTCTTTCGCTTTTTTAAATATATATTTTTTTAAAGTTTAAAACATTAAACACATAATTGAAAAAAACAGGAACAGAGAGTGAAATCAAAAATACAATTACAAATAGACCAACTAGAAAAAAAAGGAATCTCAAGCATGACACAGATAAATTAAGCTTGTGCTGTTTCCATGGATGGCTGTTTAAAACACGCCGCTAGTTGTTCAGTGTGCTCAACGCACCACAGATGCATGTGTTTTTAATTCAATATCTAAATTAAACAAATCATCGAGGCAATAAAATAATAATCACAGCTTTTTTGTGATCGAATTACTCGATTTACTCAAGTAATTGTTGCAGCCCTAAGTCAGAGGGTTATAATGTTCATAACTTAACATAACAGTTTGCGTCTTAGCTGGGGTTGAAAATGAATGGTCACTTGACAGACTCACTGACTCTGGAAAGGGGGTCAGGCAGGACTGTGCTTGGTCCACCCTGGTGTTTGCTTTGTACTTGGAACCTTTGGCCCAATATATTGGACAAATGGAAACAATTTACGGTGTCTCAATTGTCAGGACAGAACATAAAATCGCCTGCTGCAGATGATGTCCTGCTATATTTCACCAAACCAGAATTTTCCATACCCAATGTGATGCATTTCCTTCATGATATTTGTCTAGATACATATTGAATGTGCAAAAAAATGATCTCTTACGCCACTTGGCACCATCCTCTGTCCTTTAGAAAGACTTACCCATTTAACAGGGAACAGAACGGAATCTCTTAAATATTCAGGTGTGGTACTTCATAAAGCACTGTCAACAATATTAGAGAAAAACTATACTCCTCTTTTCTTCACCATAAAGAAAGATCCCTTACTTAAGTCTAAATCAAAGGATTGAAACTATAAAAATGTATGTTTTGTCCAGGTTTCTCTATCTGTTCCAGACTCTTCTGGTTTCCATCCCCCCATCCCCCCCTGTTGATGAGTGGAATAAAGCACCTTTATTTGTCCCACAATGGGGAAATTCTAATGTTGCAACAAAGGGTACAGAAACAGATTATGCTGAGTATAATAATAAAAACAGATAACTAAAAAAAAAGAAGGCAAGGCACAGCAAGTTTATTTGTAGAGCACAATTCGTACACAAAGGGAATTTAAAGTGCTTCACACAACAGGAAAAAATGCATAAAAAAAGAGACATGACAGAATAGTCATAGTTTAAGACATAAAAGAGAAGAGTGCAAATAAAATCATTTCCAATCATATGCACAGCCAAACAAAACAGTTTTTAGTTTAGATTTGAACATTGCCAGAGTAGCGGCCTGTCTCACATCCTCTGGAAGACTGTTCCAGATTTTAGCTGCATAAAACTGAAACGCAGATTCCCCATGTTTAGTCCTGACTCTGGGCACCAGCAGGAGGCCGGTCCCTGAGGTCCTCAGAGTCCGAGATGGTTCATATGGCACTAACATGTCCGAGATGTACTTTGGTGCTAGGCCATGGAGAGACTTGTATACAAGCAGAGCTGCTTTGAAGTCTATTCTCTGAGCCACAGGGGGCAGTGCAGAGACCTGAGCACAGGACTAATGTGATGGTACTTCCTGGTTCTAGTCAGGACCCGAGCAGCAGCGTTCTGGATGTACTGCAGCTGTTTTACAGCTCGTTTGGAGAGGCCAGTGAGCAGGCCGTTACAGTAGTCTAATCTACTAGAGACAAACGCATGGATAAGTCTCTCCAGGTCTGGTTTAGACACTAGACTTTTGATTTTGGCAATGTTTTTTAGATGGTAAAAAGCTGCTGATGTGATTGATCTGACGTGGCTGTTAAAATTCAAGTCTGAGTCCATTATTACCCCCAGATTTCTAACTTGATTTGTAGGTTTTAGAGCGAGACTCTGGAGGTGACTGCTAACACTTTCTCTTTGTTTCTGTGGGCCAAAGACGATGATTTCAGTCTTGTCTGAGTTCAGCTGGAGAAAGTTGTTTTGCATCCACACACTGATCTGTTGGATGGACCTCAGCTTTAAAAGACATTGGGAATGTTCCCGATTGAAGCGACATGTTAACAATATGAGTGAGTGGTGCTAACAAACTGTTCAGCACAGACTTTAGAAATCTGGAGGTCACACATGGAGGCAGCATGTAGATGAACTCAGACTGGTGATGATCTCCTGGACAGTTTTGTCAGTTAAGTGTGTAGGTGGTTTGAGGGTTATTTTTTGCATTGTAAAATTTATAGCTTTTTTAATGCCCTGAACTTTGGCATTAAAGAATAATGCAAACTCATTACACTTGGATGTGGAAATGAGTTCTTACGGCAGCTGAGCTGGAGGGTTTGTTCATCTGTTACTGTGGCAAACAGGACACGCGAGTTGTTTCTGCAGCTTCCAATTATTTCAGAAAAATATCCTTCCCTAGTTCTACATAAAATGAGGTTGCACATGTACAACTTCTCCCTGTAAATCTCTTTTTGAACCTGGAGCTTTGACTTTCCCCATTTTCGTTCGGCCCGGCGGCACTCCCTTTTCTGTGCCCTGACCGAATCATCATTTCTCCATGGCGCCTTCTGCTTATTTTTAACAATTTCAGCCTTCATAGGGGCAATGGTGTCGAGAACATTCAAAACACGAGATGTAACAGAGTTCAACAAATCATTTACATTAGAACATGAGACATTTTCAAAGTTTATCATTTCCATAAACAGTTTTCCTGTGCTGTCATTTATGTGTCTCCTCCGGACAATTGCAGGACCAGCTGGTGGTTTGGGAAAAACAGACAGGTCAAAGAAGACACAGAAATGATCAGACAGAGCAACATTGACCACATTGACGTTTGAAATATTAACCCCTTTTGTAATTAGAAGATCTAGAGTGTGCCCTCTGCTGTGGGTGGGGCCACTCACGCGCTGAGTAAGACCGAAAGTTTCAAGGACAGCATGAAGCTCTTTAGCGTTTCTGTCACAGATATTATCAACATGAACATTGAAAGCACCTGTTATGACCAAACCATCAAAGTCTGTGCATACGACTGAAAGCATCTCAGTAAAATCATCGATAAAACTTTGGCAGTGCTGAGGAGGCTTGTATAAAACAATGAAGAGAAATGGATGGAGACTGTTTTAGCTCAATTTTAAAGGCTACATACTCAAATGTTGAAAACACCCCAAAGGACAACCTGTGGGGAACTATTTAATCTCTAACAAAAGCACACACACCTCCTCCCTTTTTGTTTTCTCGTGTTTCAGATTCAAACATAAAGTTGGGTGGAGCAGATTCTATTAGAACAAAATTTCCTGTGTTTTTGTCAAGCCATGTTTCAGTTAAAAACATAAAATCAAGATTATAAGATCAAATACAATTATTAATTAATAATGATTTGTTACATAAGGATCTGACATTTAGCACAGCGAGTTTCAGACTAGTTTCAGTGAGACTGGGCGTTATCTTTTTACAGGGAATATGAATCAAAATTTCTCAGATTGGGCAGTCTGACTTGCATTTTGTTTCCCCATCTGTGTGATGTTACTACAGAAATAGCACTAGGGGAGGCTGTTTTTACACAGGGCCCCAGGTTGGTTTGATATTTTATTATGACTATTAAGTACTACTACTAAGTCATAACTATGACTATAAGGCTTTTGTTGGTGTAGCAGGAGCCGGTGAGGGTTTGGGACCTGGTGAACAGTGGGGCTGTTTAGGTGGGTGGTTTTTGTCTGTGTAGCAACAGTCAGGGGAGAGTTCATCATCGTTAGAACCCATGATCGTATTATATTGGGCGTGAGTGGAGCCATCTTAATGCCCGATTTGATCAGATATTCAAGATGGCTGGGAAGGCCCCTGGTGAGGGTGGAGATGGAAAGGAGAGTGAGGAATCTGTAGTGGGAGTAGATGTTGCAGGGGGGATCCAGGGCTGCTCTGAGGGCAGGGGCGATTGGCAGGGATGCTGCCGGGCCTGTCACAGATGGGTCCAAGGCCTTTGATGAGGGCCGTGCAGGAAAGAACTGAAATGACTCCTGTGCTAGCCGTGGTGAAGATTGCTGTAGTGCTGCTGCAGATGAGTCCTTTGCTGGAGGTGGTGGAGCGGCTGCTAATAAATCCTTTGGTGGAGGTTGTGGTTGTGGTGCTGCTGATGTTGAAACATTGGCTCGGTCTCTGGCTGATGGAGCAGGAATTCTTCTCTCATTCCTCTCTTCTCTAACTATCTGCTCAGGACCCTGTCCAGACCCAGTCCAATGCCTCAGACCGTGGAGCAGGTTCTCTGTCAGCACCCTCACTCCACCTCTGCATAGGTGTGGGCCATTTCTCTTAAACAGGTCCTCTCGTTTCCAGAATAGATAGAAGTTTCACCACGTCATGTCTCCCATTTTTCCTTTGTTCATTTACTTCAGTCTTTGAAAGTGGTAAAAATCTGTTTGTAAGCTGTATTTTATGTGACGTTACATTATCTTTGTATCGCTTTGGCATCGCCCCAAGTTTGTGCCAAGCCCCAAACTCTTATTAAAAAACTATTATTAAAAACAGATAAACTTAGAAAAAAAGAAAAGTCGTATAATCTTAAATATAATAATAACACTCTTATTTACAGCTGTCATATGGACAGAAAATATTGCACCAGGGATGATTGACATTGTACTTGGGCTTCAAAACTTGTACCATGGACACAATAAACGGACACCTTTGGAATGTACTTTTGGCAGCAGGAATAAAAGGAAATGGCTGACACAAACCTCACCAACGATCAAGGACTGGACTGACATGGTTACGGACATCAAACAAATGGAAAAAATGACATTCAGACTTAAATTGAAAATGGGCAAATGTGGCCGCCTGTAGACCAAATGGGACATTTCTTTTCATTTAATTGTGACGACATTGCGTTTACAAAAAAACGAAATGGGACTGGAATTTTGGACTTGTGCCGTCATTTTATTTGTTTTATTGAGACATTATTATTTTTCATAATTGCTGATTGTCTGGTCTGATTTTCTTATTATTATTATTATCATTATAATTTGTTATTATTATTATTATTATTATTATTATTATTATTATTATCTTAGTTCTGCTCACCGGTCGTTTTCAAAAAAAGAAAATGATAAAAAAAGAAAAGTTTAAAGATATTTAAATATCGCAACAGTTGCAGCTTAAATTAAAAGTGATACTTTTACTCGAGTAATTGTTTTCCCATCTAAATTTGATTTTAGTTATGTGACGAACTTGAGAGTACTTCCACCACTGATCAGAAGTCACTAAATTAAAGGAGTGCCAAAAATAAATATCACGGTCATCGCAGACACCATAGACACTTTCTGCCAATGGAGCAGAACATGGAGGTGGATACTTGATAGTAGTATTTGAAGAAGTGGTAGGTGTAGAAGAAGTCACAGAGCAGTGCAAGCACCAGCAGCTGGGGCTATCTTCTAGCAGTAACACAGCAGCATATGCAGAACAGAAGTTTATTCCAAACTAAAATGGCTTAATTTACCTGGGGGTGATTGGAGGTGAATCTGCAGTGCTATGTACAGAAACAATAGCATTCCACCTTCTCCTGTCCCCTGGCTCCAGCTGAATCCTGAGGGCAACAATAGATGGCAGTGCTCCCCGCTCGGCTGCTCCTGGTGCTGGTGGGCGTCAAGAGAACTTCAAAGGCCCAAACGCAGCTTTGTCCTGGGTTGTAATCCTGTTAGGTGTGTCCCCTCCACTCAAAGGGCCTCCCTGCAGATGAGTAATAAAGCCTTACCTTAAAGCCCACATGCTGGCATTCTCCGGCTTGATCCGACGCATACCACACAATATATCTTTGGATTGGGGAAGCAGCATTTTTATGGACATTTTCTGAATTCAAACAACAATGTAAACGAGAGGTAGGAGTTAAGCAGCCTAACAGTGAATGTAGGAAGTTCCATTATGAAATAGAGAGAAGTAATTAGCCGTCATAAGCTAATGTTACAAGTTTGGAAAATGCAATAAGCGGCTCATGAAATGGAAGTTAAAGCTAAAGTAGTTTTTGGATAATAGTGTTTGTTGCCCCTTTCCTTGTTCCTTTGAGGTTGCCTATTCTAAGATACTATACTATATATATATATATATATATATATATATATATATATATATATATATATATATATATATATATATATATATATATATATATATATGATCTAATATGATCCACACATACTGGCTAAAGAAACTCAACACTCCATGACCGTCTTGCCGCACAGATGAACCATCTGCTAAGGGATGGGACTGACCGAAGGGCGTACGATCCAAGGGTACAGTCCCATCCAACTATCGGCCAATAACCTGTCTCTCCACAACATGGAAGCTCATGTCAGGTCTCATTGCGGCTAAGATAAGTGGGCACATGGATCAATACATTGTGGGATTGTGGATTCACCAGATTGTAAAAGATAATCACATGAAAAGCTTTCATATGTTGAAGGAATCCTTTGATTTGGAGAAACAGGACTTTTATAGGTATTTTCAAATAAGGAATTATTATAACCAAGAAATTAAACAAGGTAATTACCATTGTTGCCTCTGACTGAGATGTTTATCAAGGTTTATACATCGGAACTTTCAAGGGGAATTATATCTAAATCATATCAATGCATTTCTAATCTGGACAACTACTCTACTAAATATATTAAAAGCAAGTGGGAAAGAGAGATGGTCGTGTTTTGACCGACAAAGTGTGGGAAAGATGTTTGTACATCCCTGTGAGGACTACAAAGTCACATGTTTGGAGAGAGTTTGTCATGTTTTCTTCATAACTCCATGTCACAGTGCCCATTACTCACAGGGAAATACAGACTTGGAGAAATTGTGGCAGCGGAGGGAGGCAAACCACTATCTCAAATTCTGGACTGTCCTGTTGTTCAAAAGTTTTGGACTGAAAAATAAGGATGCATTACAAACAGTTTTTGACATTGCCATTCCACTCGATTTCAGAACTATGTACTTGGGCCTGAGGACTCCTGCCATGGACACAATAAACAGTTACATCTTGGAAACATACTCTTGTGGATGACACAAATTACATCGACAATCAGGGACTGGACAGACATTACTTTGGACATTTGTGAATTGGAATAACGTTCGGAACATTTTTCAAAATGGTCAAATTCGACATACTATGGACTATTTGGGATGTTTTCTTTGGGTTCTGTGTGCCATGATTGTCACTTTTTTTGTTTATTCTGTTTTTGATGGATGTCTGCTTGTTTTGGTTTAGTCTTTTCTCTCTGGTCTTGTTCCTGCGTTTTGTGTTTGTTTTTATGTGTATACATTTTGAAAGATAAAAAAAATCAAATGGAAAAAAAGAAAGAGACCTGGAATGTACTGGAGACATGTGAGTGTTTTCCCAGTGTGGGCCAGTGTGTTCCAATTTTTGGTTTGTAGGTGCCCACGTGAAAAAGTAAAAACCCTACCAGAGGGATTTTTTTAACCTAAAAAAAAACTCTTTTTGAATCAGCCTGTGAGCTCTTTGCATTTTTTTGGCATGAGCTCTTTTTTTTGTTCTAATGTGTTCTGTTGTTGTGGTTCTTGTGTTTGTTGTGTGTTGTGTTTGACCAGAGAGCTGTGTAGATTTACATTGTTCATGTTCAATGCAATGGCATCTGAAAAAGTTATGAATAGCATCTTTTAATGTTAATGGCGTATCTGAGAGAGGGACTCTGGGGAATGAATGGATAAGGGGATCGAGTTCCGATAATACGACGGAGCGTGGCTGCCGCTGTGTCTTCTTCTCTCCAGATATTCCATACGAGGTTCTACCACATCTGTGATCAGCTCAGGAAGAGAAAACAGACATGGATTCTCTTTCCCCGCGACTCTTCTGGTGACTTTGAAGGTAAAACACACATGCTCAGAACACCAGGAGAAGCAGAGGTGCTCTTAAGATGCAAAACACAGAGAAATGAACAGTACGGAGGATGGAGCCACCAGCGTGGGGGCATGTGAGTTCAGGTTGTGGTCACATGGTGATACATTTCTGTAAATTTGAAGAGACTAATGACCAGATGTGTTAATTTTTAACATTAGACTTTATGCCCCATAGTAGCTGTCTGCTTTTGTATATAAACTCTGTGACTAAATACATCTACTCATCGAGGTAAAATGTGGGGGATTGGATTTGTGGGAAAATGAAAGTATAAGCAGAGTGCAGCAGGGGGACGTGGTGAGCCAGGGGGTCTTATATATCCTGTTCCTTCTGAGGATTGGTGTCAGGAGTGCCTGGGGAGTTTTTTGAGGGGGCCCTTCATTAGGATTGGACTT
The DNA here is from genome assembly GCA_015082035.1 of Chaenogobius annularis. NCBI lineage: Eukaryota > Metazoa > Chordata > Actinopteri > Gobiiformes > Gobiidae > Chaenogobius > Chaenogobius annularis. The sequence continues at coordinate 211,450 of BJKM01000762.1, forward strand.
CCCTCTTTACAATCATTTTCTTGATCAGGTTTGGGTTCAATGCATGTTTCCAGCATGAACCCTTTGTTTTCTCTTTTACCCTTTCTGTTTGCTGTTCTTAATGTTCTTGTGTATGTTTGTCGTTTTTGACCAGCGAGATTAAAAAAATTCAAGAGTTATCAATGGCACAATCAATACAAACAACACAATGGCAACCGAATGACACTGATCATCAAAAACTAACACAATTATAAACAAGTTGCAATATTGATCTCAAACCGAATAGTTTTGGAACAGAGTTTCGACTGTAAGGATAAAGAAGGCAGATATGTACTGGTTGAAGGGAATATTAATGGAAAGGTTTTCACTCTTAAATGTGTATGCTCCACCAGGGGGCGATATCACTTTCTATGCTGATGTCATGGACCTGATTGTGAACCACTCTGAGGGAACCCTAATTTGCGGAGGCGATTGGAATCTTCGCATTCAGCCTACACTGGATTTGTCGAACTCAAGAGGCACTGGAGGAACAATTAACAGGAAGTTCCGTCTCTTATTGAAGACTCTAGGATTGATCGACATATGGAGGGAAATGAACCCTAGGGCACGCCAGTATACTCATTTTTCAAATCCACATACACTCTATTCCAGAATAGATTACTTTTTTATTCTCAATAAAGACAGATCTAAAATCACTGAGGCAGATATAGGCACAATAGACCTAAGTGATCATGCTCCTATCTACATATCTGTGGATTTGGAGGAAAGATGAAAAAACACACTTTGGAGGTTCAATGCCAGCCTGCTTTCATTTATTAATGTAATTGTATTTATACAGGGAAACCCCAATGACAAAAGTTCTCTTTTTCATGGGTCCCTGTTAAAAACACAACACAAAATAAACAACAAACAAACACAGAACACTAAAACACAAATAAAACATGCAATAAAATTAACAAATACATAAAAAAATGTATACATACAATATAAGATCAAAGTGCACTGGCACTGCGGGTGGTCCTTGACCAGTGCTTTAAAATCATTAAAAGGCATAAAATGATTTAATTAAAAAAGTCTCTGTGTTTTGTTCCACAGGAGGGAGCAAAGTGTCTGAAAGCTTTTTTTCCTGTCTGCGTTAAAATGATGGGATTGTAAGATCAAAATGTCCTGAGACCTCAAACTGTGAAACAGTGCTAAATGACCCTTTGTGAAGGAAAAAATGTCCAACAACATTAAGACTTATCTGGAGGAAAATGACATTGGGGAAATGTCTCCGCCCATCCTCTGGGATGCTCCCAAAGCAGTCTTGAGAGGACAAATTATAGCCATAGCCCCCCCCAAAAAAAACAAAGGAGGAAAAAGCTAAAAAAAAAAAAAATGCTCATGAACACTTCTAAACACCTGCCAATTTAATTGCAACTATTCATCACTCACTGCACTGTCACTTTCTGCACTACAACTGTAAATTTAACTGTAACTCTTGTGTACATAGTAATGCCTATTTTTATTTTTATTTTATACTATAGTAATTTTAAATTGTTTCTTAATGCATGCCCTTTAGATTGAATATATAATGTTTTTATTATTGCTCAGTGTTTTATGTTGCACCTTAAGGTAGAGACAAGTTCCTATGTTTGTGAAGTTTGTTCCTTGACAATAGCAATAAACCCTTTCTGATTCTGAAGTGACCACCCAGGGATGAGCCCCGGGCGCAGAGCAGCAGTGTAAGACCCTCCTCTGTCGCTGAGCTCTCGCCCGCTCTGTCACAAATGAAGTGCTCAGACTCAAGGCAGATGGAGACTGTGTGTGTCCCTCGTGCAAATAATGTCAAAAAGTCAAACCACAGAAAAGCTAGTTCAGGCGTCAGACCAAAGAACTTAATAAAAGTAGTGATAGCTGGACTTTTCAAAATCCACATGAACGTGAACGATAACTCTCTCAGTCATTCTTTCAAGGCCCTGTTAGATAGCATTGGTTTTGCGCAAAATGTAAATAAACCAACTCACAGTCACA
>BJKM01000762.1:214473-237568 GCA_015082035.1 Chaenogobius annularis
ACCAACTCACAGTCACAAGCACACTCTAGATCTTGTTCTAACATATGGAATAGAGATTAGTGACCTCATTGTCTTCCCTCAAAACCCTATACTGTCAGATCATTTCCTAATTACCTTTCAGTTTTGTTCTTAAAGATTATCCAGCCCCACAAAATAAAGTCATAATGAAAAGGACAATATCAGAAAAATCTATCTCAAAGTTCAAAGAAATAATAGAGCCAATATTCAGCGTCATGTCATGTGATCATGTCATGTGATCCTGCTGAGAACGGCCTTAGTCCCAGTGTAAGTGATCAATTTGTCAACTTGACCATGAACTCTCTGAAGTCCACTCTTGATGTTGCAGCTCCGCTAAAGCAGAAGGTCCTTAGGCCAAATCCCGCCTCCCCATGGTACAATGAAGAACTGCGTTCACATAAACAAAGACCATTTCGTCGCTCCCACACGGAAGAATCCCTTAAAAGCATGGAAAATCTGCCTACTGTCCTATAAGCCGGCTCTGCGTAAGGCCCAAACCAGATACTATTCAAATTTAATAGAAGTCAACAAAAATAACACTAGATTTCTTTCCACACTGTAGCCAGGGCAACACACTGTCACAGCGCAGTAGAGCCGTCACTCCCAGCTACTCTCCGCTCTAATGATTTTCTTCTATTTTTTAACAATAAAATGAAAACAATCAGAGATAAATTAGATGAAACTACTCCCCACTATTCGCTCTGAACAAGCCCAAGCTGTAAAACTAGTGTCTCATATAAATCCATCAGTAACACTAGAAAGGTTCACTGCTGTTGATCAAGCAGAGAGAACTTCAAGCCATTATGTCCTCTAAAACATCATCTTGTATTCTAGACCCGATTCCAAGCAGACTCCTCAAAGACATTCTCCCCTAATTATAGAATCTATTCTTAATATAATAAATGCTTCACTAAAAAGTGGTTATGTTCCACAGTCCTTCAAACATGCAGTCATTAAACCGCTTTCTGAAAAAGCCTCATCTTGATCCTGACCTGTTGATAAACTACAGACCTATTTCAAATCCACCCTTTGTCTCTCAAAATCCTTGAAAGAGTTGTAGTTAAACAGCTTTGTCGCCATCTACAGGACAATAACTTATTCAAAGTTTTTCCAGTCAGGGTTCAGAGCCCACCACAGCACTGAAACTGCACTAGTTAAAGTCACAAATGATTTGTTATTAGCTGCTGACGATGGACTGGTCTCAATCCTGGTTCTATTGGACCTCAGTGCAGCATTCGACACCATCGACCACAACATTCTACTGCAGAGGTTAGAATCTGATGTAGGTGTCAGATGCCCCGCCCTCAGCTGCTATAAATCCTACCTATCGGATAGGTACCAGTTTGTTAATGTAAACCAGAGCTCCTCCCCCTGTTCTAAAGTAACCTACGGTGTGCCACAGGGTTCAGTACTCGGTCCAATTCTGTTTACTCTTTATATGCTGCCGATAGGTCACATGATCAGAAAGCATAGCATTAACTTCCACTGCTATGCAGATGACACACAGCTGTATTTATCAATGAAACCCGATCAGACCGATCAAGCAGACAGACTTGGTGCTTGTGTGTGAAGGATATAAAAGCCTGGATAACACTTAATTATCTGCTTCTTAACCCTGAAAAAAACCGAGGTCATCGTACTAGGCCCTAATCATCTACGAGACGCTTTATCTGAGCAGATAGTCACACTGGACAACGTCAGTGTGGCCTCCAGCTCCACTGGAAGAAACCTTGGAGTCTTATTTGACCAAGAGCTCTCATTCAAAGCACACATAAATCAAGCGTGTAAAACAGCCTATTCCCATCTGCGTAATATAGCCAAAATCAGAAAAATCTTGCCTAAAAGCGATGCTGAAAAAACTTGTCCATGCGTTTGTAACATCTAGATTAGACTACTGTAACTCCCTGCTCGCAGCGTGTCCTAAAAGCGCCATAAAAAGCTTTCAACTGGTTCAAAAATGCAGCAGCAAGATTACTAACAGGAACTCAAAGAAGCGAGCACATTACGCCGGTGCTCGAGTCTCTTTCACTGGCTCCTGTCGAGTTTAGAATAAAATTCAAAATCCTCCTCCTGACTTACAAAGCCAAACCATAAATGACCTGGTCCCATCCTACCTCCAATATGCTATAGTACCTTATCATCCAAACAGAGCACTTCGCTCTCAAAATGCTGGACTTCTGGTGGTCCCAAGAGTCTCTAAAAGCACAGTAGGAGGTAGAGCGTTTAGCTACCAAGCTCCTGTGTTGTGGAATCAGCTCCTGTCCATGTTAAAGAGGCCGACACAGTCTCTTCATTTAAGACCAGGCTTAAAACGTTCCTCTTTGAAATGGGTTATGGTCAGGCCAGTTAGGAACAGAAATAAAAACCTACAGTTCCCAGCTATGCTGCCCTAGGAGCAACTATACTGGGGGAAGTATGGCAGCTTGAGCACTACTACTTCCTGCTTCCGAAGAGTGCAGACGCTTCCCTGCTTGCTCCTGCCTGCTTCAGCTGCTTTCCTTATTTATTTTGCTTGTAAATCAGTTTTTGTCTTCCAAACATTTTTTATTATGACTTTATTAACTCAACCAAGAATTTTTCCCAGCGCCACATTTACTGAGATTACGTCACGTATTTATAATGTTTTGGCCACACATAAAGGAGTTAAACAGCTGATTGTGCACGTGGGCGCAGTGGACACACGACGCGAAGAGACTGAAGTTTTGAAAAGAGACTTCTTGGAGTTATTCGACGTGCTTGATAAAATGGAAATAAAAACATTCATAAGTGGACCTCTTCCAAACATCGACAGGAAGATAAACAAGTTTAGCCGGCTGCTTCAGCTGAACACATGGCTGTCCAAAGAGTGTGCAACAAGAGGATTGCACTACATTGAGAACTTCTATCTATTCTGGAAACGAGAGGACCTGTTTAAGAGAAATGGCCCACACCTCTGTAGAGGTGGAGTGAGGGTGCTGACAGAGAACCTGCTCCACGCTCTGAGGCATTGGACTGGGCCTGGACAGGGTCCTGAGCAGATAGTTAGAGAAGAGAGGAATGAGAGAAGAATTCCTGCTCCATCAGCCAGAGACCGAGCCAATGTTTCAACATCAGCAGCACCACAACCACAGCCTCCACCAAAGGATTTATTAGCAGCCGCTCCACCACCACCAGCAAAGAATTCAACTCCAGCTGCTCCACGATCACCTCCACCACCTCCAGCAAAGGACTCATCTGCAGCAGCACCACAACAATCTTCACCACGGCTAGCGCAGGAGTCATTTCAGTTCTTTCCTGCACGGTCCTCATCAAAGGCCTTGGACCCATCTGTGGCGGGCCCGGCAGTATCCCTGCCATCGCCCCTGCCCTCAGAGCAGCCCTGGATCCCCCCTGCAACATCTACTCCCACTACAGATTCCTCACTCTCCTTTCCATCTCCACCCTCACCCAGGGGCCTTCCCAGCCATCTTGAACATCTGATCAAATCAGGCATTAAGATGGCTCCACTCACGCCTAATTTAGCAAGATCAAGAGTTCTGATATCAACGATGATGAACTCTCCCCTGACTGTTGCTACACAGACAAAAATCACCCCACCTAAACCCCCCGCCTTTCACCTGGTCCCAAACGCTCACCGGCTCCCACTACACCAACAAAAGCCCCCCCACCTATCCCCCCTCGCCTTTCACCTGGTATCTCCCATAGCTAGGATGCACTGGGTCTCAGCGTTGCCGGGACTTATAGTCATATTAAAAATCAAACCAACCCGGGGCCCTGTGTAAAAACAGCCTCCCCTAGTGCTATTTCTGTAGTAACATCACACAGATGGGAAAACAAAATGCGAGTCAGACTGCCCAATCTGAGAAATTTGATTCATATTCCCTGTAAAAAGATAACGCCCAGTCTCACTGAAACTAGTCTGAAACTTGCTGTGCTAAATGTCAGATCCTTATGTAACAAATCATTCTTAATTAATAATTTTATTTCTTCTTATAATCTTGATTTTATGTTTTTAACTGAAACATGGCTTGACAAAAACACAGGAAATTTAGTTCTAATAGAATCTGCTCCACCCAACTTTATGTTTGAATCTGAAACACGAGAAAACAAAAAGGGAGGAGGTGTGTGTGCTTTTGTTAGAGATGAAATAGTTACCCACAGGTTGTCCTTTGGGGTGTTTTCAACATTTGAGTACGTAGCCTTTAAAATTGAGCTAAAACAGTCTCCATCCATTCTCTTCATTGTTTTATACAAGCCTCCTCAGCACTGCAAAAAGTTTTATTGATGATTTTACTGAGATGCTTTCAGTCGTATGCACAGACTTTGATGGTTTGGTTATAACAGGTGATTTCAATGTTCATGTTGATAATATCTGTGACAGAAACGCTAAAGAGCTTCATGCTGTCCTTGAAACTTTCGTCTTACTCAGCGCGTGAGTGGCCCCACCCACAGCAGAGGGCACACTCTAGATCTTCTAATTACAAAAGGGGTTAATATTTCAAACGTCAATGTGGTCGATGTTGCTCTGTCTGATCATTTCTGTGTCTTCTTTGACCTGTCTGTTTTTCCCAAACCACCAGCTGGTCCTGCAATTGTCCGGAGGAGACACATAAATGACAGCACAGGAAAACTGTTTATGGAAATGATAAAACTTTGAAAATGTCTCATGTTCTAATGTAAATGATTTGTTGAACTCTGTTACATCTAGTGTTTTGAATGTTCTCGACACCATTGCCCCTATGAAGGCTAAAATTGTTAAAAATAAGCAGAAGGCGCCATGGAGAAATGATGATTCGGTCAGGGCACAGAAAAGGGAGTGCCGCCGGGCCGAACGAAAATGGTGGCAAGTCGAAGCTCCAAGGTTCAGAAAGAGATTTACAGAGAGAAGTTGTACATGTACAACCTCATTTTATGTAGAACTAGGGAAGGATATTTTTCTGAAATAATTGGAAAGCTGCAGTAACAACTCGCGTGTCCTGTTTGCCACAGTAAACAGATGAACAAACCCTCCAGCTCAGCTGCCGTTAGAACTCATTTCCACATCCAAGTGTAATGAGTTTGCATTATTCTTTAATGACAAAGTTCAGGGCATTAAAAATGCTATCAAATTCTACAATGCAAAAAATAACCCTCAAACCACCTACACACTTAGAGCTGACTCACTTTGCACCTGTAACTGACAAAACTGTCCAGGAGATCATCACCAGTCTGAGTTCATCTACATGCTGCCTCCATGTGTGACCTCCAGATTTCTAAAGTCTGTGCTGAACAGTTTGTTAGCACCACTCACTCAACATAGTTAACATGTCGCTTCAATCTGGAACATTCCCAATGTCTTTGAAAAACTGCGGTCATAAAGCCTCTCCTAAAGAAGAGCAGTCTTGATGCCGCAGTACTGAGTAATTACCGGCCCATCTCTAATCTGCCATTTTGGGGCAAAGTCCTTGAAAAGGTTGTTTACCAACAGCTCACTGATTTCCTCTTAATAAACAACTCATTTGATGTTTTCCAGTCACGGTTTTAGACCTCATCACAGCACTGAGACTGCTGTTGTCAAGGTGACAAATGACATCCACCTGAACACTGACGCGGGCAAAGCCTCAGTCTTAATTCTGTTAGATCTGAGTGCTGCTTTTGACACTGTCGATCATGGGACCCTCTTACAGAGACTAGAGGACTGGGTGGGCATCACTGGCACTGCGCTAAACTGGTTAAAGTCCTATCTGGAAGACAGGAAGTTCTTTGTTGAAATTCGGTAACTGTGTCTCAGACCAGATGCCCCTGACCTGTGGGGTGCCCCAAGGGTCAATCCTGGGGACCCCTTCTGTTCAACCTCTACATGCTGCCGTTAGGTCAGTTGATACTCAGCGAGAATGTGTCCTATCACAATTATGCAGACGACACTCAGATCTATGTTTCACTGACGGCAGGTGAATATGGACCAGTGGATTCACTCTGTCACTGCATCCAACAGATCAGTGTGTGGATGCAAAACAACTTTCTCCAGCTGAACTCAGACAAGACTGAAATCATCGTCTTTGGCCACAGAAAACAAAAGAGAAAGTGTTAACAGTCACCTCCAGAGTCTCGCTCTAAAACCTACAAATCAAGTTAGAAATCTGGGGGTAATAATGGACTCAGACTTGAATTTTAACAGCCACGTCAAATCAATAACATCAGCAGCGTTTTTACCTTCTAAAAACATTGCCAAAATCAAAAGTATAGTGTCTAAACCAGACTTGGAGAGACTTATCCATGCGTTTGTCTCTAGTAGATTAGACTACTGTAACGGCCTGCTCACTGGCCTCTCCAAACGAGCTGTAAAACAGCTGCAGTACATCCAGAACGCTGCTGCTCGGGTCCTGACCAGAACCAGGATGTACGATCACATTAGTCCTGTGCTCAGGTCTCTGCACTGGCTTCAGGCTCAGAGAATAGACTTCAAAGCAGCTCTTCTTCTATACAAGTCTCTCCATGGCCTATCACCAAAGTACATCTCGGACATGTTAGTGCCATATGAACCATCTTGGACTCTGAGGACCTCAGGGACCGGCCTCCTGCTGGTGCCCAGAGTCAGGACTAAACATGGGGAATCTGTGTTTCAGTTTTATGCAACTAAAATGTGAAACAGGCCTCTACTCTGGCAATTGTTCGAAATTTAAACTAAAAACTGTTTTGTTTGGCTGTGCATATGACTGAAATGCTTTTCTTTGCACTCTTCTCTTGTATGTCTTGAACTATTTGACGGATAGCCTGAAAATGGCACTTTTAAATTAAGATTTTGTGATTTCTGCCATGTCTTTGTGATTTTAATGCATTTTTTCCTGTTGTGTGAAGCACTTTGAATTGCCTTGTGTACGAATTGTGCTCTATCAAATAAACTTGCCTTGCCTATCCTCTGTTTCCTACTAGTTTTCTATCAAGCCAATTTTAATTTTAATATTTCCACTGACAATTGTTCATCGCTTTTCTTTTTTTTCCACTTTCCCGCGACGGGAGTGAGAGGCAGGCCTCTTTTTCTCCCACTTCCCCGACGGGAGTGGAGCAGGCACATCGACGACCTGTGGATCCCAGATGCTCCTCAACTTCCTGGAGAAATGGTCTCAATTAAATTCAATGTATTTTTGTACGCCCAAAATCACAACGGTAGTTGCCTCGAGGGGCTACGGTGGAAAAACAAAATATATACAATGTTCATAGGCGACTTGGAAATGTCCCAGCGTCCTGTGTCCTTAGACAGATGTCCCCAAGCTCCCTTGTCCCTTAGACCTCCTTCTTCGGCCAGGAAAAATACTACTCCATATGAAACGGATTTCTTCAATCGGCCTCGAAGAATTGGTTCTCCTCCTGAGTGGGTCTTGCTCCACCGTGTATCTGCAAATTGAGGCGCGTCCGCCTGTCCGTCCGAGGGAGTCGGATCTCTCCTTCACTGTGGAACTCCCACAGGTTTCTACTTTTTCCCAAAGAGGTTTGGTAGTTTTTCCTGGCCATTCACTCGCCCATTCAATGAGTGAATGGGCGAAGCAAATGTTACATTTTCTTGCTACTAATTAGTATGCACGGGACGTGCATGAGTGGAGGAGTGCGTTAGTGAGTGTTTGAAAGTGGGTGAGCGCTTCGCGCTTGATTTTGTATGCACTTCGTGCTTTCGGGCCTACATATAGCAGCAAGCGGCAATGATCGGCCCTCGCCACGCCGCGGCCGCAAGAGGGCGGAGGCGCTAACGCGCCCCAATTTTCCTCCTTTTATTTCACCTACTGCCGAATCTGTGGCGCTATCGCGCTTTCTCCCTTTGCTTTACAAATAGGGTCTTTATTGTGTACTGAAAATGTCAATATTTCTAAAAAAGTTTGAGGCACAAAGACCATTTTTTTTAAGAAGAAGTTGAGTAACTTTTGATGGCCCACTCCTTTTTGTGGTCCCCAGTCAAAAGGTAATCTTTTTGAAATTCTTGCCGAAATGTGCTTCACACTTTAACAAAAAAATTGGATAACTATTGATGTTGCACTCCTGAAGATGAGTCTCGAAATGTAATTTCATGCCAAATTTCATAACATTTCCAAAAACAAAATATTTTGCTCCCCATATAAAATTTAATTTCACTCTGTAGGGGGCGCTATCACACCAAATTAATTTGTTTCAATTCAAGTAGGTTTAGGGCAAAGGGTTTAACAACTAATTCAAATGTGATGCAAATCAGACTTCACAAATGGCAGCAAATTTACAATTTGAGAAATTTCATCACTCTTCGATCAGATTTGTTTTGGGCACGCACGCGCCAAATTTTTGAATTTTAGAAAAAGGAGATAGCCAGAATGTAGAGAGGCACGGTTTTTAGAGGTGTGCAAATTTCCCTGACTTTTTGTCAATATTCACTGGGTGAAAAATAGGGGGGTTGGTCCCGAAAAGAAGAAAAAAGAAAGAAAGAATTAAAGCCGCAAGCGGCATCCAGTGACCTCGCGGGCCGCCGGGCTTTGGACTCTGCTCCCTGCATTTTACTCAGTCCTTTTCTTATTCGGGCCTGGTGGTGTATTGAGCTTTGTCCAAAAAAACAAAACAGACGGCGACACATTGAGCGCAAATTAACACAATTGCCAGTCAACTTTGCAGCTTCACCGCTCAGACACCGTAGCTCTTGTCCATAAAACTTGGATAACTTTTGATGCCCCACTCCTTAAGAAGATGTCCACCAAATTTAAGCTAGGTCGGGCTAACGCCTGAGGAGGAGTTTGTAAAAGTATAAAGTGGAGAAAAATGACAATATTCAGCATTTTTTCATTTTAATTCAAAATAATGGTTATACGGTTAGTCAGGGGGCGTGGCCCACAATAATATTTCACCCTGGAGAGACTCAGACAAACACGGGAAGAACAGTTTAGCAAAGAGGTTTTATTACGGTTTGTTATTTGGCGCTCAGACCCCGGCGGAACGACATTGCGATTATGGGCGCCTCCACATAATAGAATGACTTAGATGTCTCCCCCCGGGGCCTGGAGACTGGTGGTGGTAGATGTGGGGAGAAGGTAGAGAGGATGAATAGAATTAAGTAAAGGATACAGAGGAGGAGAAGGGGAGGTGGTGGGTTGCAGTACGGTCTGAAGCGCCGAGCTGAACTGCATGAGGGTTTAAATGGGGCAGGCTGTGCGCTGATTGGGAGCAGAGGAGGTGCGCCGAGCCGAGGGGAGGAGTCGCTTGAGTACGTCCATTTAGGCTGGAGAACAGGTCAGCCCTGTTGTAGCAGTGGACGAGTTAGGTCTTCCAGGCTGAATTTACGCAGGTTTCATGTTTTCTTTGTCTTCACGAGCTGAATGTGTGTACTGAATTTTGTGGCTCTAAGACAAACTTATCTTTGGGCCATCTCCCATAGGCGCAATGTATTTTGACTTTTGTAGGTGGCGCTGTCATGCCATTTTCCAATTGCATTTTTAAGTGCCTAATAAAAAACAAAAGTTTTCGCCGATTGTGAATGTTGGACAAAGTTTGGTGAGTTTTTGAGCATGTTCAGGAGGTCAAAGCTAATGCTGTGCACAAACAGTGCAAATGAACACAATTCTCAGTCAACTTTGCGGCTCCGTCGCACAGAGACCGTAGCACTTGGAATAAAAAATTGGATAACTTTTGATGCGCCGCTCCTGTAGATGATTTCCACCAAATTTAAAGTGGGTTGGGCCGACGCTCAAGGAGCATAGAGAGTATGCAAAGTGTTAGATATGCATCCTACTTGTCAAGACTTGTGCCAAGGATGGATTGAGGAGAATTGTTTTGAGAAAGATTCACCAACACAAACACACTGAACCAGTGTTATTAGGCATTCACGTTGTGTCTTTAAGTATTGATATACAATCCATATAACCTTTTGCTATTTTCAAGCGCTGTTTAACAATTTGACAGTGACATAGACTGAAAATAAAATAGCAAATATTTATAAAACCATAAAAGCACAAAAATAAATTTTTAATAGCACACAACAGCACACATGATACAGACCATTTCATGCTGTTTTGGAGCATTTTGGAGCTTCCTGGGGGGCTGTGTGACCCTAATTTGACCTATAAACGCTCAAATATGTCAAAAACTAAAGTAGCGCTTTTTTTCAGCACAAACCTGCACAAACAATTGACATAGTTTTTGTGTGGATGTGCGTTTGAGCAAGTTTGTGCAAACTTCAATGGTACCGCATGCACTTCATTTTACAAAACTCCTTTTATGGCGTCTGGCGAAGGCTTTTTAAGCCCAAGGATCACATAGGAACCTCCTGCCTCGTGCAGCACCTCATTCCCGTAAAATTTCATACGCATGGTTTCCTCAACATTACATGTAACATTAAACCCTGTAGTGCTCAGGTTACAGCCATTCTTCTTTGGCTTGTCTTCCTCCTGTATCTGTCCTCTTCTTGTTGAACGTGGTTGTGAACATTCATATCAGGTATTAATTCTTAATTATTTTATAGGATTGGAAACTGAGCAGGCCTCTCCTTTTCCCACTCTTTAGTATCCTTTTTCTCCCCGTTCTCCCGTTCGTTCTCAGCTGCAGTTGATTTGACTGCAGCTGTGGGCATTGAAGTTGCGTAGTTTCACAGACTGTTCACTGTAACCAACTGTAACTGTGTTAGCCTTAATTATTGTGCCTATGTTCCCTTTGGGGTGGCGTTATTGGACACATTTCTAATGATTACAAAATTGGGCTGGAGAATTAAGTTTAGCCTTTCCGTTCTTTTCAGCCCTTGTGCACACAAGCCATTTCCCCCCCCAATATTTTGATTGAACATCAATGCAAATGTGCTAATGATAAGTGTACACTGGATTGCACAGTCCCTTTGTAAAGTGAGTGCTTCAGAGTGATCAAGGGCAAAGGTTCATGACAGATGGCAGAAGCCCCCTCTGGGTAAACGGTGCAGTCCCCTGATCACCTGGAGGCCCCTGTACACCCGGGTGGAAGGCAGGACCATCTGGACCCGAGCACTGCCGCCGTGCTAGATTCTCCATCAGCCATGTCATCACCATCTTGTGGACATCAGGTGATGCTGAAGCTGCACAGAGCACTGCCAATGAGTGCATTTGCCCTGGGGATGCACAGGGACACGTGCGCGCGCACATATGTAGGTATGCACATATATACAGTGCATTTTCTGCTCTGGGAAATAAGAAGCACAAAATACTTTGAAAAAAAGTCCAAAGTGCTATGTTGGTCCCCCATCTAAAATGTACCTGAGGGTGTGTTCTCCTTACAGAAGACATGTTATTAGCTACTATATAGTTAGAATTTATTTTATTTCATTTTTAAAGTTGCTGCACAAAAAACAAGAAACAAAAATTACGAATGGAGAGCAGGACAAAAATAATAATAAATATACGGCAATAATCGGCCCTCGACTGTGCCACCTCGCAATGCACCCACACCTACTGCCACATCTGTGGCGCTCTCCTTTGCTTTACAAATATGGGCATTATTGTGAACTGAAAAGTTTGACCGCACAGAGACCGTAGTATTTGGATAACTTTTGATGCCTTACTACGGAAGATGCGTCTCACAAAATGTTACTTTAATCTGGACTTCAAAGGAGCAGTTTGTAAAAGTATAAAGTGTAAAAATGTCAGATTTGGCGATTTTCCCAATGGAAGAACATGGGAGGTTTCTGCCATTGCTACTGCTATGCCCTAAGAAATATGACATAGCTCTCATTGACATTTTTGATTGGGACCCAACAATGACATTTTGTGCCAAATTTCACAACATTTCGAAATACCAAATGCAAGCTTGATTGGGGTAACGCCCTAGGAGGATGTACTGTAAACATATATGGGTCACTCCACACTAAACTGTACAATCACCTTTAACAAGGGCATCATTAAAAAAATTCCAAAAGCAAAAATGACAAGGTCTTTTTTATTTTATTAAATCTTGTATATTATACCTATATATAAGATCAAATAAGAACAGCAGATTAAACAAACTCCCCCCAAAAAAAGTTGTCCCGGATAGGACTTTAATTTTGATTGAGTTTTGTTACATGATGCTACTCTCAACTTCAATGACTTGACAAAAAATTTAATCCAAACGAAGAAACTACTGGCGATGAAAAGAAGGGGAAATACCTCTAGATTCATGCCCCAAATGTTTTTCAAAATGTTTCCTCTCGTAGTTTTGAAATTACCCTCAAAAGAAGTGTTTTGGGCGTAACCAGGAAGTGTCCGGTATTATTTACATCCAATCAGTACCAGTTTATGTTTGATGACGTCATTCTAAGCGCCATGCTACGTCATCAAAATGCGACGCTTTTTTACTGTACTCGACGGTGGAACTGTTTTGGTTGTGTCTACTCACGGGAGCCTGGAGCGTTCCTTCATCATTTCATTCTCTTTTCTAGTCCTTTTACTAGTTGTTACACCGAAACAACATTGTTTACCGCGTGGGGAAAAATAACATCTTACTTCTGCTTTTTGTGGCGCTGCCCCGTGCAAATCGGCAACTCGCGCATGCGGGGAGCACATCTGACAGACACTCAGCAAGGGAGAAATCTGTTTTGAAAGTTTTGTGTCCGACGAAGTTTACGTATGTTATGTCCAAGGTAAGTTTGCTGAGTGTGTCAATGGTAAAAAATGCTTATTTATCCCTTTATCTACTTTATGGTATTTTATGAGGCCTACATTCTGATGTGAGTTGAAATTAAAAAAAAATCTTTATTTTAAATTTGGACCTTCATGTAACACTTTTGTACACTTTAGTGTGGAGTGACCCGTATACATTTCAGAGATTTGGCGATTTTCTATTGGAATAACATGGGAGGTTTTAGGTTTTAATTGCTACGGCTACGCTGTAAAACAGGGCTATTCAAAAAAAAAATTCCGAGGGCCAGATTTTACCCTAGGCCGGAGGTGCACGACCCGCCACTACTCTAACAACATTGCAAAATTGACCATCCAAGACTGAACTAGAACTAAACTAGGACTAGGCTAGTTCCAACCAGGTCTGAACAAGGACTGACTCAAAATGAAAACAGGTCTAAAGTAAGGACCTAATACAGACTAAACTAGGTCTAAACAGTATTAATATAATTTTTTTAAATACATTTGGAAGTCTGTCTGTGGGCCGGATTAATTGCTTGGAGGGCCTGATTTGGCCCCCGGGCCTTATGTTGAATAGCCCTGCTGTAAGAGATATGACATGGATCTGATTGGATTTTTTGCTCAGAATGCCAAAATGGAATTTTGTGCAACATTTTATACATTTTGGAAAAAGTACATTTTATGGTCCCCATTCAAAAGGCAATGTTTTGGAAATTCTTGACAAAATTTGCAGCTTTTCCGCACACAGGACCATTGCACTTAGAATAAAATATGTGTTGACTTTTGATGGCCCACTCCTGAAGGTCTCACCAATATTTTTGGTTAATCGGGCTAATGTAGGTGGAGTTCGTTAAAGTATAAAAAAGCCTCCTTTTCAGGCATTGCTCCAAGTCTTTGGGACCGTTACGTGGACGACACTTTTGTGACAATTAAGAAACAAGAGCTGGAAGCCTTCTCAGAGCACATCAATGCAGTGGACCCACACATCAGGTTTACAAGAGAAGATGCTAAGGAGAACCGCTTGGCCTTTCTTGATTGTTCCACTATCAGAGGAGAAGACGGGAAGCTCCAGATAGAAGTATAATGGAAACCCACACACACGGATCAGTACCTGCTCTTTGGCTCTAACCACCCACTACAGCACAAGCTGGGAGTGATCAGAACACTACAACACAGAGCACAAGAGGTGCCCACCAGCTCAGAGGGCAAGAGGAAAGAGGAAACACACGTCCGGAATGCTCTCTCAGCCTGTGGATACCTGACTTGACTTAACAAAGTAAAGAGAACCAAAGGGTGTCTCTGTCCCTTATGTCTCGGGACTGTCAGAAAAACTGCAAAGAATTTTAAGACAACACAAAGTCCCTGTTTATTTCAAACCAGGAACACGTTAAGACAAAAACTGGTTCACCCTAAGGACAAGATGCCTGCACAAAAACAGAGCAATGTAGTGTATTCTATCCAAGAAAGTTGTAAAGAGCGCCACATAGGGGAGACTAAACAGCAACTTCACAAGAGGCTTTATCAGCACAGAAGACACTCGAGTTCAGGACTCCAGAGCGCCGTGCATCTTCATCTCAAAGCCACAAACCACTCTATTGAAGACAGTGAGGTGGAGATTCTGAGCAGGAGAAAAGATGGTTTGAAAGAGGAGTTAAGGAGGCCATCTTTGTTAAAAAACAGAATCAGGAATCAGGATATATTTATTGCCTTTGTCAATGAACAAAATTCACAACATAGGAACTTGATTTGATGACAGATGCGACATACGTGCAAGAAAAGAGCACTAGTCACCCGGGCAGCTAGTTTTCACTATAGCATAAGCATAACAAAAATATACACAGTATACAACACATATAATGAATATGTTTGCGCGAGGTCACGCACGGAATTTTTCAGTGGTTTGAGCCAGGGACACAAACAAGTGGGAAGTGCAGACGGCGATATGAAGGACAAATATCTGTTGTTTTGTGCGTTTTTTGTGTTGCTCGGTTTCGCTGGCTGTCCAGCTGGTCTTCAAGGCCAAGGCCGGGAGAAAAGAAAAAACTTTATCCAATGCACTCAGAGACCAATCAATCAGATTCATTTTCCCAGAGATCAGCAGGTGAGCATGCGAACCGTGAGTACAGAGAAAAAAGTTGACAAGACAATGCGACGTAGCAGCGGAACAGGAGCAGAGAGAAAACACGTCTGCACTCGAAGGAGAGCTGAGCAAGACAAAAAAGAGGTTTAAGATTCAACCTTCCGGTTGTTGATAATGGTTTGTTGAAACCCTGGAGACGCCCAAGGCATTCTGATGCTTATCAGGTACCCAGCGAGGAGGGAGCCCAAAGTCAGTGTACAATAAGATGGAGATAGCCCATCTCAGGGCTGTTAGTAAACAAAGAAATTAGTTTTAAGTGAAACCAAAATCGCCCTTTATCAGGAGGTCCCGCCCTGTGGGCAGGGCTTACACAGAGGAGGATATAAAACCTGATTTCCCAGACTTGATTCACAGATTGAGAATGACTCTTGGATGAGAGTCGAAACGTTTTGTTTTTTCTTAAAAGTCCAAATGACTACAATTTAATCTTTTTCTACAATGGAACACTCCTGGACGAATGAGAATTTACTGTGGCGCTGACGTCTGTAGTCATGAAGTCATTTGAACGCCTGGTCTTGCCCCACCTCAAGTCCTTCACTTCCTCTCTGTAGACGACACCATCAACCTGGCACTCCACTTCATCCTGCAGCATCTGGAACTCCCCGGGAACCTACGCCAGGATCCTGTTTGTGGACTTCAGCTCTGCTTTCAACACCATCCTCCCTGCTTTGCTCCAGGACAAGCTCTCCCAGCTCAACGTGCCTGACTCCACCTGCAGGTGGATCACTGACTTCCTGACGGATCGGAGGCAGTGCGTGCGGCTGGGGAAGAATGTCTCAGACACTTGGACTATCAGCACAGGAGCTCCACTGGGCTGTGTACTTTCTCCTCTGCTCTTCTCCCTGTACACAAACTGCTTGGTATTCTTCGGTCTTGTGTCTTGTCATCTTTTCAGGATTCGTCTTCAAATTTTCCCTATCTCTTAGAATGGCGGAATGTTGGTGATGTTGGAGCGTTGTGACATCATCGTCATAGCAACTGTACAGAAAACGGCCATACATTACGCAGACCATCATGGCAATTAGGGCTTTGTGATATCATTGGTATGACATTGGCATGACATCGGCATGTACAGAACATGTTCAGAAATAGCAAAAGAAGACTGCACCTACAAATCAGTGAGCACTGATTGTGAGACATATTTATTCTTGATTTTGTGTTTTCAAATAGACGTGTGAAAAAGTGCGTTTTGTTTTTGCATTAGGCAGTCACTCGCAATGGCTTCCTGCCATTGCCGTTTCTAGTTAATTGTTAATTGCCACAATATTTTTTTATTACTAAATCATCTATCATCTATCATCTTAAAATGTATTTAGCTCTTTAAATTGTGGGTCTTGCTCCACCGTGTATCTGCAAATTGAGGCGCGTCCGCCTGTCTCCTTCACTGTGGAACTCCTACAGGTTTCTACTTTTAAGAGGTTTGGTAGTTTTTCCTGGCCGAGAAGGAGGGTCTAAGGACACAGGACGCTGGGACATTTCCAAGTCCCTATGAACATTGTTTATTTTGTTTTCCACTGTAGCCCCTCTAGGCAACTGCTGTTGTGATTTTGGGCGTTACAAAAATAAATTGAATTGAATTGAATTAAATAAATAAGGCCAGCTAACAGAATCAAAAACTTTCTCTGCATCCACATGTATTATTACAGCTTTGTTTTGGTTCTTTTTGTATGTGGTTCATTTTGTGTAAGGATCGTCTTATGTTATCTTGTGTTTATTGTCTGTTAATAAATCCTGTCTGATCATTGTGGAGTAAATTTGGGAATATTTGTTCCATTCTTTTGGACATAATTCAGATGTATATACGATAGTCCACATTCAGAGTAGAAATGGATCTAAATGAAGCACAGTCAAGTCAAAACTTCTCCTCTTTAGGTATTGAGGATATGATGGGCTCTATCCTACTCTGAGGGATCTGAGCTTTTTTAAGGGCCCAGTTAAAAGTCCTACGGATCTAGTTCCAGTTTTTTAGCGTCTGCTGCAGAATTAGTCGTTTTTCTGACCAAAAGAGTGAGATGCCCCAGACGAGGAAAGCGAGCAGGAGCTCCGTCAATTTACTGCACGTCCTCCCTTCTCTCTCATCCCCCTTTCACGCTGAGTTGTCCTGTCCAATAAAGCCTGCAAGCCAAAAAATCCTAATAAAAAAAATAAAAAAATATAATAATATAATAAAATTTAATTAAAGGCCCTGCGGTACAGTGGACATTTTTATCTGGGTATTTTCAAACTAAAGTTGGAATACACTGGCTCACACTGGGCAAACACCCACATGTCCAGCAAAGCTTTAAGTTGCGTAAAGTGACCACTTGCACCGAGTAGTTGTTGAAGAAAGAGACTTGGGGCTTGATCCTGGCCCGCGTTGCGACGTCTAGATGCAGCCATGACACGCTGTTCATCACTGAAGTTAAGGAACTTCAGTATGATAGGTCTTGGATGCTGGTTCGGAGTCAGTTTGGGAGCCAGGGAGTGATGTGTCAAGCTTAAGTCAAGCTTAATTTTCCCAGCTTTTGTTGGAAGTTTGAGATATTCAGGATTCAGGTCTCCATATAATAGACACATCACATTTCACATTTTTACATTCAGAGTCCTCTGGAATGCAGACAATACGCATATTACACGTGCGTTCTTGGTTTGCCAGGACGTCCAGGTTATCTGTCAAAACATGCACCTGGTTTGTCAATTCTGCCACTTTGGTTTGTAAAGTAGAGACTGTCCCTGAGGTCAGAGACCTCCTCCTCCTCGCCTGCTGTAGCTCGGGTGTCCAGTTCGCCATTCTTGGATTTCAAATCATGCATTTCTGCCAGGGCCGCGTCTATCTTTGCGTCCACTGTTTTTGTAGTCTTGTCAGTAATCTCCTGTAATGCCACCATAATCACCGGGTCTAATTCACCGCGTGAAAAGCAGCAGAGTTTGAACTGGAGCCCGTGCTCCACCTGGTTGTGCAGGAGTTGGCACCGGTGCAGAGTCAGCTAGCTTAAATGTAGCATTGCCAGCCTTGATCCCGGTGTGGTTTTAAGTATTGTGTTTCTTAGACATTTTCCCGAAATAAGTGTCCAAGATCATGACATGTCTTCTCGAATATCTCCAGGTGAACTGATTCGACCACAGCGCAACAGACCCATCGAAGCTAGGCGCCCATCATCCCGGAAGTACAATATCGAAAATTAAATTTTCAATTTGAATAAAGGGTCCAAGTTATGGAGCCTGTCTTGGGGGTCGGGTTATACAGAGATAGTCGGAGCAAAGGCGTCTTAAGAGCAGGAGAATAATAATTACTCAAACATGCATGAGTCACTCTAAATACAACTTTAAGAGGGTAAACGAGGAAGGAAAACAGACCATCGGAAAGTTGTTTTTTTTTAATTGTGTGCCCTGACATGCTAATGTTAGCATGCAGTTGTGATGAACCTGCTTTTGAGGCAGAATTGTTAGCGTGAGTCTTGTGCTGATTTATGGACTTACAAACAGTTCAGGAGACCACCAGGTCTTTACCTCTGACATCACAGATCTGGTACATTTTGGTGTTTCTGTGAATGAAACTTGAATTAATGGTTAAAATCACAAAAAAAGTGAATTGTGTATCATTTCAGAACTTTTTGTTGTATCTTACTTTGGATACTACATATTGCCTCTGCCTTATCCAATTTTTTTCATCCATCATATACTGTGAAGCCGTTTTTTTGTGTTAAAAGCTCCTCTTCCCTCCCACACATGCACAGCTCCTCTACCTCCAGTGTCTCCTTCTCTGCTCCCTTCAAATCGATCTCTTTCTGCAACCGCTCCCCATCAATTATTCACCCGCCCGGTCCTGCCGCTCATTAGACCACTGATCCGGTAGTGCGCTTTGAAAGTGAGATCACCGCCAGAGAAGAATTGAGAGAGGGGAGGGTGGATTGCATCCCCACGCCGCTGCTCACATGTGGGGGCAGCTGTTTGGAGCCCTGACATTAGTGATGAATATTGGATGAAACCAGAGAGGGGCTGTGATGGATATGTGCACGAATCAGAGCAGGAGCGTGCACATGCCGGCAGATGCTCCATGGAGCTTACTTTTATATTAGGATCAATGGGGCCGATCACATGACACTTGAGCTAACATGGGGGATTTATTGACCATGTGCTGTTTGTAATGTGCAATGTAACTTGATATGCTCGGGGGAAGACTGTTATGGACTTGGTGTGAGTGTTGGAGTGAGGTGGGGTGGGGGCAGATTGGCAGAAGTCATTTTGTGCACAAAAGCTTCTCTGACAACCTTTAATCCCAGAAACACATTCATAGAGGTAAGGTAAAGTGGGGTCTAGTGTCTTGCCCATGGTAGTGAAGGCTTCAAAGATAGTCATGCAGACACTATATTTCTAAAATGTACTTGCAAGAATATAAATACTCACCTCTGGTCACGTGATTAGAGTTGGTGCACGGCGACATTTGTGTCACGGAGTCTAAACAGAAAGCCTGATGAAGCCACATGAAGTGACGGCGGTAAAGACTGAACAGGATTGTGCTTCTTGTTCCAGCAGTGCAGTGTGAGTGAGGCTTTCAGCTTTGAAGTGTCCCAGAGGAGGGCACTGAGGAGGGGGCGCCGATCCTCAATGCCGCTCTGCACGTTAGCGCTGATTAAAAAGAAATATGCATCATCCGTTAGCGCGCTGTTTTATGTGCGGGGCTGGGATGAGGCTGGATTGGGAGCTCTGATGTGGCTGCGTTAGCTTTGTCTCAGCAGAAAGAACGCCACCTACAGAAGTGTCTTGTGTCTGTGTGTTGTGTAAGTTTGTTGTTTGTTACAAGAGGCAAGATTAGGAGACTATGAAACAAAACGGTGACGAGTGAACTTTAGCAAAGACTAGCAAAACAGAATGGAAGCTACTGCTAACCAACAAAAAAGCAATGCAATAAAGGACACATATTCTGCAATATTTGTATTGTTATTGGCCTTCAAACATGCTCTTATACCTTTACGTTGTCATCACTAACCTTTCCTTCTGTAATCAATGTGCATGTTTCCTCATTCACCCATCAAGCGTTCCGTCATATTAGGGGGTGTGGTCTGTTGTGGGAGACTCTCCATTAATTCAATAGGAAACTGAACTTTTCCCCTCTTCTAATACATTTCCATGCTGTCTTATTTATGTATAATGTATAAAGTAAACAATAAAAAATACATAAAAACGAAGAATGGGAAAATATGTGTACAAAATGTAAAATGTAAAAATGCTAACTGTTGGAAAAACTGTGGCATCAGGAGGCAAACCACCTTCATGTGTTTTGGGATGTCCTGTTGGTCAAAAATATTGGACTGAAATAAACAATGCAATGGAGACTGTTTTTGACATTGGCATGCCTCTGAACTTTAGAACTATGTATTTGGGCCTCAAAACTCCTGCCATGGACATAATGAATGGATACTGTTATAACATACTCCTGGTGGCAGGAAAAAATAACATCACTAAGAGGTGGATGACACAAACATCACCAATGATCAAGGACTGGACTGACAGACATTAGACAAATGGAAAAATGAACTTTCACTAAACTTTGGACTAAATGGGACTTCAATGTTTTTATGTCGTGATTTTGCTTATGTCATTGTGCATTTATTATTATGATGTTTTTTCCCCTTCAGTTTTTGAAACAATTAAAGAAACAAAGAAAATAAATCTACAAATCATTTGGGGGTATTTGTTCCATTCTTTTGGACATAATTGAGGTGTGTATATGATAGTTCACATTCAGAATTAAGACCTAACAGAATCAAAAGCTTGTACAGCATCCCAATTTATTAATACAGCTTTGTTTTGTGGTTTTTAAAAAAAAATCTGGTTTGTAGGACCCAAAATACCTTTAAAAGATATGATTCAATTCAATTCCATTTATCTTCAGATTCAGATGTCCCAAGCTCCCCTGTCCTTAGACCCTCCTTCTCGGCCAGGAAAAACTACCAAACCTCTTTGGGAAAAAGTAGAAACCTGTAGGAGTTCCACCTGTAGGAGAGATCAGACTCCCTCGGACGGACAGGAGGACGCGCCTCAATTTGCAGATAGAAGGTGGAGCTAGACCCACTCAGGAGGAGAACCAATTCTTTGAGGCCGATGAAGAACCGTTCAAATGGAGTAGAGACCGTTTCTCGAGGCAGACTGTTTCTCCAGGCAGTTGAGGAGCATCTGGATCCACAGGTCATCGATGTGCCTGCTCCACTCCCGTCGGGGAAGTGGGAGAAAAAGAAGGAAAAACGAAGAATAAATTGCCAGTGAAATTAAATATTAAATATTGTTTGATAGAAAAGTAGTAAGAAGCAGAGGATAGTGCTCAAGCTGCCATACTTCCCCCAGTATAGTTGCTCCTAGGCAGCATAGCTGGGAACTGTAGGTTTTTATTTCTGTTCCTAACTGGCCTGACCATAAGCCATTTCAAAGAGGAACGTTTTAAGCCTGGTCTTAAATGAAGAGACTGTGTCGGCCTCTTTAACATGGACTTGGTAGCTAAACGCTCTACCTCCTACTGTGCTTTTAGAGACTCTTGGAACCACCAGAAGTCCAGCATGTTGAGAGTGAAGTACTCTGTTTGGATGATAAGGTACTATAGCATCTTTGAGGTAGGATGGGGCCAGGTCATTTATGGCTTTGTAAAAATCAGGAGGAGGATTTTGAATTTGATTCTAAACTCGACAAGGAGCCAGTGAAGAGACTCGAGCACCGGCGTAATGTGCTCTCTCTCTTTTAGTTCCTGTTAGTAATCTTGCTGCTGCATTTTGAACCAGTTGAAAGCTTTTTCCCCTCCTTGAACCGACACCTTAACGTGTGGAGGGGTTTGAGCGCCCGAAGGATCTCAGGAGCTATGTTGTCTGGGGCTTCAAGCCCCTGGTAGGGTCTCCCAAGGCAAACAGGTCCTGGGTGACAGGTCAGACAAAGATCGGTTCACAAAGCCCCATATGATGAAAAAAAAAAAAAAGGCCAGTTACGTCGCCCGGATTGGCGTTATCGGGGCCCCACCCTGGAGCCAGGCTGGGTGCTCGACGGCGAGTGCCTGGTGGCCAGGCTTTTCCCCACGGGGCCCGGCCGGTGCAACCCAAATGAGTGACGTGGGACCGTCCTCCCGTGGACCCACCACCTGCAGGAGGATCCGTAAGGGCTGGTGCGGAGGGATCTGGGCGGCAGTCGACGGCAGGGCCTCGACGACCGGATCCCCGGACACAGAGACTAACTCTGGGGACATGGAACGTCACCTCGCTGGGGGTGAAAGAGCCTGAGCTTGTGCGGAGGTTGAACAGTTCTGACTAGATATAGTCGGCCTCACCTCCACGCACAGTTTGGGCACTGGAACCCATCCCCTTGAGAGGGGCTGGACGCTCCACTTCTCTGGTGTTGCCTACGGGGAGAGGCGGCGGGCTGGCGTGGGCTTGCTTATTGCCCCACAGCTCAGCCGCCATGTGTTGCAGTTTACCCCAGTGAACGAGAGGGTCGCGTCCCTACGCCTTCGGGTTGGGGACAGGTCTCTCACTGTGGTGTCGGCCTACGGGCCGAACAACGGTGCTGAGTACCAGGCCTTCTTGGAGTCCCTGGGAGTGGACTGTGCACCGACCGGGGACTCCGTTGTTCAACTGGGGACTTCAACGCCCACGTGGGCAACGACAGTGACACCTGGAGAGGGTGATTGGAAGAACGGCCTCCCCGATCTAAACCCGAGCGTGTTCAGTTATTGGACTTCTGTGCTAGTTCACGGACTGTCCATAACGACACCATGTTCAAGCACAAGGGGGTCCACCAGTGCACGTGGCACCCAGGACACCCTAGGCCGGAGGTCAATGATCGACTTTGTTGTCGTGTCATCTGACCTCCGGCCGCGTGTCTTGGACACTCGGGTGAAGAGAGGGGCGGAGCTGTCAACACCACCTGGTGGTGATTGGATCCGGCTGGCGGCGGAGGAAGCCGACAGACTTGGCAGGCCAAGCGTATAGTGAGGGTCTTTGGGAACGTCTTGCGGAGCCCAGCTGTCAGCAGGGTCTTCAATTCACACCTCCGGACTTCTCAAATCCCGGGGAGGCTGGGGACATTGGTCCGAGTGGACCATGTTCTCGACCTCCATTGTCAATGCGGCCTCGAGCTGTGGTCGCAAGGTCTCAGGTGCCTGTCGCGGCGGCAACCCCCGAACGTGGTGGAACACGGAAGTAAGGATGCCGTCAGGGGAAGAAGGACCTATCAGGCCTCTTTGGCTTGTGGGACTCTAAGGCCGTTGACGGGTACGGCGGGGCCAGGCGTGCCGCAGCTCGTGCTGTCGCAGAGGCAAAAACCCGGGTGGAGGAGTTCGGGGGGCCCTGGAGGAGGACTATCGGTCGCCCCAAAAGAAAATTCTGCAAACCGTCCGGCGCCTCAGAGGGGGGAAGCAGTGTTCCACCAACAC
>BJKM01000763.1:0-236605 GCA_015082035.1 Chaenogobius annularis
CCAAACGTTTTCCATTTACGGATGATGGAGGCCACTGTGCTCAGATGAACCTTCAATACTGCAGAAATGTTTCTGTACCCTTCTCCAGATCTGTGCCTTGATACTATCCTGTCTCGGAGGTCTACAGACAGTTCCTTGGACTTCTTAGTTTGGTTAGTGCTCTGACATCACTGTTAACTGTGGGACTGTATATGGACAGGAGTGTGCTTTTCCAAATCATGCCCAATCAACTGATCAGAAAAAAAAACGGATGTGCAAAATTATGAATACATTCACATACATTTGCTTTAAAAAAAAATAAATAAATTCAAATCTTCTTTCAAGTTGTCATTATGGGCTATTGTTAGTAGAATTTTGAGGCGAATAATGAACATAATCAATTTTGGAATAAGGCTGTAACATAAAAAATCAGGAATGATGTTTTTAATGAGGGTGACATGGTTATAAACAAAATATATTTTGCAAAATATATTTTGCATAATATATGTACTTTAAATGAACTGTGTGCAGCACTTTGGGAACAGTCTTTTTTATAAAGTTTCCTTTGATAAAGTTAATGGATGGATGTATTGAGGCTAACACACATAATTTGAAGATTTTACATTGATACATTGATATTTCATTTGAAAAATCTCATTTCCATAAAAACTTTTTTCCTTTCGGCATATAATACCCTGCAGTGAGTGACATTTTGTTGTAGTTGTTGTCGTTGCTGATCCCTTATCTGGGCTTGGCGCCAAAACAAAAAGTGAAGTGTCTCCCTTTGGCTGAGATAAGAATGTCTACATATTTATGGAGTTCATTTATAATTTAGTCTAAAAATGTTTTATGCCCAAATGGATTCCTGCAGAAATGGGATAAAAAGCTCCCGGTGTTTATGACTTAGAACGGTTTAATATTTCTGTCTATTTTTTTATAAAGGTGCACTATGTAACATTTTCTGGTAGAAGGTCCACCACTTGCTTGTCTCCATGAAGAAGTTATTGCTTAAAATTAAAAAGCTGCAATATCTGACACATGTCGCTTCCTCAACTCTAAGGTAATCTGAGGGAAAGTATATTCCATGTCATTTAATATTGTATCCAAATATAAATTTTCAGGACATCAATGATATTACATTATTAATGATGTAGCACAGAGCGATTCAGGCCATAAAAGTGTCAGAAACAAGAACTTCACATCTTGTTCTGCCACTGCAAAGTAAAAAACGAGAGCGCAGGATAGTAAATCAAAACCCATGCTTGAGCCAGCTAGATGACTGTTGCCTCAATTGGTAGTTCATTTCCAGATACTGAGTGATTGGATTGATAATGAAGAGAACATTACAGTATATTGGTACTCATTATCAGTGTTATATACCATGTGCACTTATGTATGGAAGGACTATACTTTTTCTCAATTTTTAAAAGAATAAACATAAAACACTGAACAGAACACGACCAGAGAGCGAAAATGTTACTAAAAAATACAAATAGACATCAACTAAACAAGAAAAGAAACACAATCATGGCACATATAAATAATAAAATAAAGTCCATAGTCCAATGTCTATCATATTTGTCTGTTTGTCTAATGTTTGTTACTTTGTGTCAGCCATTTCTTTGTGATGGCCTTTTTTCCTGTCGCCAAAATTCTGCTCTAAAGGTAGAGTGTTCTGCTTTCAACCCTCCATCCTCATGATCTCTCATTCTATTCTTTCTTCTCGCTTCATCCATTTGCAGATGCTCATTATTTCTACTACCCATCTTCCTGATTGTCTTGTCCTATTCCTACGCAACCACCTTTGCCTGGAAACCTCTAAACCCAATCGGCACCATCTCAACCCCATCCGGCTTCTCCACGTGCTCAGGGCAGACTTTGAAGTGTCATTTTGAAGTGTGAAGAAAAGAAATGTGCAACTGAACACTTGGATAAGAGCAGTTGTTAAAGAGCATCTATTGAAGTATTTTTCAGTCCGTAAAGTGATGACTACCAATTATTTATGGCTTGTTATTTGGTCATGCTAAAGTTGATTTAAGTTCACCAACAAAAATATAAAAGTGAACTGCTACATAGAGCCTTTCCAACTTCACAAAGAAGACAGGCCCAAAGTCTAAACAGCAAAACATTTCAAATCTTATTCCTAAATTGAGCCCATTTTAGTTCTTATGTCGACTTGGTTTGATCTTGTACATTGACCAATTTCTGTTTCATTGTTTGATTGCCTTGCTTTCTGGTGTTGTGATTTTGGGCTTTACAAAATTTAAATTAATTGAATAAAGAAATTCACGCTCTATAGACATGTTGTGTGCTTTGATTAGTTAACTAAAACATACACATAGGTTAAATAAAGGTTCAATGAAGAAGAGGATAGGCGTGGTGCTGGCAAAAGCTCACAAAACCACATGAGTTCACATAATTACAACAAATTCCAGTTCATTCCCAAATACTCACTGCTTCCTGTATGCTGCTGTTGCCCCCAATAAAATAACTGACTAACTAATAAAGATGTTGGTTGGTTAATCAATTAAAAGGCATAACGTCATACTCGACACCACTTATAATTCATTCATTCACACACACACACGCCACATGTATACTTTAGGTTGCCTCGTCATACCCGAGCTACCAACCGTCTATGAATAACATCACACTCACTTCTGACCTGATTTTGAAAACCAGAAACAGGACTTATATAGTTCACCGTTGAGAAGCGCTGATGGTAGTGGATTTATATATATATATATTTTTTATTTTCATTGACTGGGGAAACTTGGAATGGTCAGTCCAGGTATCATGCTCTACTGTAAACGGCAGCGGTGCTTGTACTTTAACCTGACGGCTCCTATGTCTGCTACAAGGTGAAAAGGTTTCAGTCTGATTCCATCTCACTCAGCAATAATGGCTTCCTCCAAATGTCAACCGCTAAAGTGGGAAAAAAAAAAGCCAAGGAAAGGTGAGTGGCTGCACGAAACACTCAGACAGATATCAACCTTGGAGGGATGTTCTATTCTTCAAACCAGATTGTGTGCCGTTGTATATTCACCTAAACAGAAAAATGACCTTGACAACAGAGACTTCCAGACTAATTCCAACCTATTCTATACAAAGAAAGAAACGACCCGGGCTTGTGTTACATTTTTTTGTCAGAAAAGATGATAGTGCATAATGTGTGGTGAATGTCACCTTGAAAATTGGAGAGACGTTGAAAAGACTCAGTACTTGTAGAGTGCTGGAATTGTTGTGCGTCGATTTAAATGTGCACTCAAAGACATCACATAACGTTAGGCATTCCTTTTAGCCTAAGGATTCTCTGTATTTTGAGGCATGGATTCAGAAAGTTTTTAAATCTTTGAGTGAGACAGATGGTGGCAGTGAGGGG
This sequence comes from Chaenogobius annularis, assembly GCA_015082035.1. NCBI lineage: Eukaryota > Metazoa > Chordata > Actinopteri > Gobiiformes > Gobiidae > Chaenogobius > Chaenogobius annularis. The sequence goes on from BJKM01000763.1 coordinate 3,362, forward strand.
TCTTTGGGGGCTTCACTGCACCAGACATGATGTTTTTTGAAGAAGAATAATGGGTGAAATGCAAAAAAGTAAATAAAAGCAAATTGATACTTGACAGAATTCCATTTTCTTTTGCAATGGAACATACCTGGACAACTGAGGAACACAAACTTCACCTTATATGATTTAGACCACCAAAGTCATTACAAGATCGCATAATGTCTGCCCAAATACATGCCATAAAATATACTAGTAACACATAAGGTTTGGGTAACGCGCCTTTTTTACTTCCGTAAACACAGTGCGCTACGTGTGTCGTTTTGTTCTTTTGTGCGCATACGGGCCACATCGAGCTGCATTCCGTTCACACCAGACACAAACGGCAGTCGCATTTTTTTTGGTAATGTGAACGACCATATAAAAAAATCCGAATTGGGCCTCATACCCTGCAGTGTGAACGTAGCCTTTGTCACTCTAGGAGATAAAGCAGTCTTGAATCATTGATCCAGTGCATGAAACAAGTCTGTGGATATGTAATAATTTTCTTATGCTAAATGAGGACAAAACCAAGGTTATTGTTATGTCTTTCAATGTATTTTTGAGCAATGAAAACACACAGTGAATTAAGTTCCTTAGATAAGTCTAATGTCATATTGTGTAACATTTCAGGCAAAGCAATAACATCTCCATGAAGACAGGCAGATGGTGGATACTAGACATTAAAATCCAAAGGCCTGAAATGCATCAAGTTCAATATATATTAACTGTGACCTGGGCTTTGTGACAATAACTGGCAACGATTTAACTGTAAAGCCACTTGGCATCCCATTATTGCCCTGCCACTGTACGTGAAAACGAGGGAACAGAGAATTGTACTGCGCGTGTTCAAGGCTTTCAGTCACGTGGAGAACCAATCACACACATGTAATTAAGATGTGTGTAGATACAGCAGAAATAGCCATTTTCAAACAGCTTTCAAACAGTACATGGGGAGGATAGTCTACACTCATAATACTAATGGCTTACACTTGTAATGTGCTTTACAGGGTTGTCGATGCCTCTCAAAGTGCTGCACCATTGTCATTATTCATTGGCACCACACCACATTCATTCTAGGCGGTGTGTGAAGTGTCTTGCTTAAGGACTCAATGACAGAACTTGGTCCGAGCGGGAATCGAACCGCCGAACCCACACTGGCGAAATTAAATTCAAATGACAGTGGTGATATGAGCAGTGATGGTGTTCATGAGTCGGAAATGGGAAGAGAACTCCACCAAGAAAATCAAGAGGTCATGTAATTTTCGTGTATTCAATGAGAGTTTACATACAGTTGAATACAATAAGAAAGAGAAGGATTGATGAAGTAGAACACATAATTGTCTATTTTCAGTGGTATATTACTCAAAAGGAGAGTCCGAACCCATAAGCAAATGTACGGCAAAAGATAACAGAAATATCCACTAATTTTGAGATTATACTACCTATAGTAGATATACATTTTACAAGTAGAAATTATAATAGAAACAACAATTAAAGGTGCACTATGTAGCTGGAGTCACTGTCATTCGCATGTTTCTATAGAAAGGGATCTGCCCAAAATGCTCTGGCATTAAACCAATCATTAAACTAATCTATCGAGGTAAGATTCCAGGGAAAGCAATAACATCTGTGGAGACAAAGAGCTGACTGTCCCTGACAAGTCATAGAGCACCTTTAACAATAATAATGTCCTATCAGACAAAAACTATAGTGATAGTTTGACTCATTCAGTTTATATCATTTCTAGGCTTTCATTTCAATTTTGAGGCGCTTAATCTCCATCTTCATGTGACAGAAGATCAATATCACACACTGCATGCTTTTCATGTATCGAACAGCAGCAGTTTAAAAGGTAAAACTTGATCATGAACAGTGATTAGTTTATTTTGCAGTCGGGAATGATACCCATCGTAGACACACTGGCTGCTTGAGTCGCGGCCTGGAGCCATCATTGACAGCTGGGGCATACACAAACCCTTACAGTACGGGGGCGGTGGCATGTTGTCAGGGAAAACGCAATATGCATTAGAGACAATCCAATCTGTCTCGTGGGTGTGTGTGTTGGGTCTGATGCTGGTGGATGCAGAAAGTGGATAGTCTCAAAGGGAATGTTCAGTGTTTGGCGAGCACAGCATCAGGCAAACCTACTTCATTACCGGCCAGTTTACTTGATTAACTCCACTACTTCATCAGCGACGTGGCACTCACTAACACCCTACTGTCACCGAGATGCAAAATTAAGCTTTGCTTGGGGCCTGGTTTGAAGTAATCTCGTACAACCATACATCAGTGTACAAAGAAACGAGACAGGTGAGCGTGCCCATTATCGAAGTATGTAAAGCAGTAGCTTGCGGTGACTTTTATGGATGGGCAAGCAGATTTGGGGTGATCATCATTATTTCGTGGATAACATTTGCACGTAAAATTGGACGAAAAAAAAAACAACAACCCCGGTCTCCCACGTGAAGAGCGGGCAACTATCCTACTTGGTTAAACTCCCACACCTGAAAAAGTTGCTGAATGGACTAAATAGGTTCACTTCACCGATTCAATTCATTACACTTTCTGTGCAATGATTAGCGTTCTACGTTATTAAAATACTGCCTGTATTCCGAACTAACTTCTAATCCTTAGAAATGTGAACAGAGCCTTAGCTACAAACAAAGACTAAAGTTAAAATATAGTTTTAGGACACTTCTCCTCTGCACATGCTCAGTTAGAACACAACCTGCAAACATCCAAGATTCCCACAGGTTTATTCAGCGTGGTTTGAGGCTGTGTGGTCCTCAGAGGGAACAGGCGCAGACCTCTAAAACAAGCTGCTGTCCACTCTGATTCTAAAAGCTCATGTTAGATAGCGGAGCATGAAAAGGCGTCTGAACACGGCCACAGACTGAGTAGTTGTGGTAAAAGCAGAACCAAGCGTCCCTCACAGTAATGCCCAGAGGCTTATTTGAATATATTTTGACCCAATTCAAATATAGTCGTGACATACGGTATTTTTTTTTTTTTTTTTTTTTTTTTTTTTTTTTTTTTTTTTTTTTTTTGAATTTTATATTTAATTTTATTTTTATTGGTCAATCAATGCTTGCCTTGATTGCCTTGACCGCACGCCACTGGTAAAGTACTTTAACTCTTTTCACCAACCTTAGATAGATGAAAAGTATATATGTATTGTAGTAATGGTTATACCAATATGCCAGCAATAGCTTCAGATATGACTGAATCAAAATGAGAAAGCGTTTCATTCAAGTGTACGAAATTCACAAACTAGGAATTTGCTTTGGCAATATAAAAAAATATTAATCATAAAAGTAAAATATAAACTATTCTAAAATAAAGATATGCAAAAAAAAAAAATCACACAAAAAATACACTTTGACTGAATGTAAATACACAAATGCAAAACAAAGAGCACCACAGCGTCTAACGGCGTTTTATACACTTTTTGAACTAAATATGTAAATTGCAATTTTAGGTTGTATTTAATCTTTTTGAAAATATTTGCTGAATTGATTAATGTTTTGTTCATTTTTGCTTTCCTAAATTGTGTGCAGCACTTTGGCAAAAAAATTAATAAAAAGTAATATAATTTGCAATGTAAATACATGCAAACTAGTTTTGTTTCATACTGTGGAACATGCCGGGCAAAGAAATAACAGCTCCATGGAGAGAAGCAGGTGGCTGATCCCTCAACAAATTAGTCACATCTAATTGTTTACTTAGTTAGTTAGTTAGTTAGTTACTCTAAAATTATTGAACTTCAAATGCCAGTACAGCATGCACTTTCAAATTTCAGCTGGCTCAATGAGTCAAATATCTACATCTCCTTGTAATTACACGGACACTGCCAGCGACACAGAAGCCCCTTCAGTCCACACCAGGTCAAAAAGAGCTTGACTCATGCACTGGCTGCTTGAATGAGTGCGCATTTTGCAGCACAAAAGCAGTACACCAGCAGGCTGAAGCATTATGTTCAACCACAGTCCTTCAATGACATCAAATACAGTTCCCCGTAGTCCTGAAATCATGTCACCTCTCACAACTTCCCTTTAGATGCGACTTGAATCATTTCTGCACTGCGCTTTTCCTTATAAGGGAGAAACATTTGGCTAACCTTTAGTGCAATGGGATGTTACAATCAAAATGAAATCAAGCCTCCAGCAGTGTGTAAAAGAAGAGACAGAGGAGGGAGCCCACCTTCAAACATGAGTATTATAAGAGGTAATGATTTCCTACTTCCTACTTGTCTGAATCTGACTGCGGGCGATCATTCTATGCATAACTTTAAATGAAACTAGACAAAAGTTGTACGCCTGACTCAACCCAATTAGACGGAACAGAGTGGAAGTTACAACTCACAATGACTTTAACACGTTTATCATTAATAGTAGCAGAATGAGAAGGAATGACCTTATTCTGATACAACATTGGGAAAATTTACTAAAGCCAAATGTATTTTACTACAATCAAAATATTATTCCATTCCTCTTTGATAAGATCCACTCGACATTATTTGCTTTGATAAAATCTGTATAAGGTACCAACAAAAAGAAAAGGAGATATCGGCTTTTTGCATTTGAACTTGATTTATTTTCTTGTTTCTTTGTATCTTACACTGCTTGTCTCCTTGAAAGTCAAAGTCAAAATAATGGTTTAATCTACCTTTTAAAAGTACCGTAAAATTCAGACAATAAACTGCTACTTTATTCACACGCTTTGAACCCTACAATCTAACTCATATTCACAGGGAAATTAGTCTAATGAGGAACTGAATGTATTTGCATCTAAAATAAAGATACACGTGGAACGTGGACGTGTTGGCAGTAGAATTTCTTGGCCAGTCAAAAGACAACCCACGCATCACTACACATGCTACAACATGGATACCTGCGTATGCCATTTTTTTTTGTCTTTGTAAATGTTGTTGGAGCGTCCAATTTTTACAGTAGGTAAATATTAATTGAACTGAAAAAGACAACCAGCCAAGCCCCTTTTTAAAAACACATATGCCTGTTTTTGGATGAGGTTGCACTACAAAAGGTACTTTAATCTCCATCACTGCCTTTGGACCACATAAATTCCTCACAGTGTGTGCCACCTCGTATTTCACTCAAACAATGGTAGCACATTTCCAAGAGCAGAGCCTGTTGGGGCCACTCCAAGCCAAGCTGCTCTATTTGAATTCAGATCACAGGCAAATGAGTTTTGGCAAGGGCCGCGCTCCCAGTCACAACCTACACACAAGGGGTCTATCAGGGCCAGCACCCCCGAATCACACACCTGCAAAATGAGAACTGGCTTCACTCCACTGGCTCCAAACCCGCCCGCGCAGTCACCTTTGTGGCCGAGTGGACGTGTAAAGGGTAGGACAGAAAAGGAAAATGAATGAATGATGATGATGGCGTGTAATTAGTCTGGTAGCGTTTAGAGCCGTATCTGCAGAAGGCACACAGACACAGCGAGGTTTGATTCGTGCTGGCTCTGCGTCTGCCGAGGGATGGCAGCCTCCATCTCTGATCACAGGTGTTGTCTGGTCTAGTGCTTCAGGTCAAAAACAGCATGCCAGGCAACGGGGGGGGATTCTGGGTAAGAGTGCTAGACAAATGTGGCGAGGTCAAACGTGGTGAGGTAGACAGACAAGAAAACCGCATCCCGTAGAGTAGTTTGGGCATTAGTTGGAATGCATGCGCAAACAGAATCTCTGCGTGTCAAAAAGAAAGAAAGGAAACAAAATCTAACTGTGGTATGCAATAGTATTTGTCATTGAGCCCGGAAACCAAAACCAGCTCTACTCTACTCTGCTCGGTTGATTCTGGGTGTTTTTAACGGTTCCTTTTTAGTACCAGCTATTGGTCCAGGCCTCTAAACATTAACATTAGGTTCAGAATGCTATGGCAGCAGATTCTACACAGTAAAAGGAACAAACCAGGCCGAGTGGAGTGGAGTGGAGTTGATAAGGGCTGGTGGAAATGGAGCTTTAGTTGATCATTACATGCTGGATTGTACTGACCAATTTAATAACACCCACTGCATCACCCCTAAACAGAAAGTTAAACCAAACGTTTTTCATTAACTATATATTTTACCATGAAAACCCAACATAACCTAGCAAACATTAACACTAACGCCACTAATTGTACCCGTCCTTCTGGTCATTTGATTTTGCACAGTACAGATCTCTACAACAAATAAGTTCAACACAGACTACAAAGCTGTTTTCAAGCCACCCAGAGACAGAATGCTTTGTTGAGTTGTTGAATATTGAACATTTTACACGAACGCAGGCCAAATAACGTGAATAGAAATGCTGTCTAATGCAATAACCTACATGCATTAATCTATACTAAAAGTACCCAAAATAGTGAATAAAATATTATTAATTAAATGGACCTTCCCTGAATAGTTTTACAACTTTTTTATATCAGAATTTGTATTAGACATCACAATAGAGATTAGCTTGTGTCAAAAATAACGTCATAATATATATGACATACTGCAGCTGTATGTGGTTCTAAAAATTAGCTGAAAACATGCTCTACTCCTCATTGACAAGTGGCATTAGGGCAAAATGTGTACTATGAAATATACCATGACCTACAGAAAAAGCTGGTAATACAGTCACGGGTTTGTGTTATAAAGAACTAAATGAGCTACAGTTCTCCATGTAACAGCCCTGGATCAGTCTGGCGCCACGCTGGCTCTACATCTGCTGTGTGATACTGAAGTCAAACTCAGAACGCAGGTGCTGTCAGGTCTGGTGCTCCGGGTCAAAAATAACACGCTCAAAATGCGAGAGTGAAAATAGTGCATAGATACACTGCAAAACAGGATGCAGAATGTGCTAAAGCTTGCTGCACACACACACACACACACACACACACACACACACACACAGAGGAGACCTGTCAGGGAGACCTGTCAGGGAGTTGTGGAACCATACACTCTTTGATCCCCTCAAACGTTCACTGAAATCTGTCAGGTTGCATTTTTCTCATGGTAAACAAACAAGAAAATTGCTATCGCATTTATTTTTGGTCCCGGTGGAAGAGAGGGAATTACAAAGCAATGTGGTGTGTTGAATACAAATTATCATGAGGTTCTCGCTTCTGATGATTCCATTATTCCAGGGCTAAAAATAGTAGCATGGCAAAATGTGCTGAGACTACTTCAGTTTTCACAGGGATTATGGAAGTGGGAAAACCAACAAGCATAAATCAGGATTGGATTTTGTATTCAGACACTCAAAAGCGCATTTTCGTTGAAGCAGAGTTACAAGTGTTTTTACACGTTAACGTTTGCTCAGATGATGAAATGCTATTATAGCCAAACCTTTGCGCATGAAACAATGGGTAGTTAAAAAAAAACTAGCATCAATCAAAACTGGGGTAGGGACTTTTTTTTGTAAATTAGTACATTTTGTGTTTTAGTGACACAAAATTATTACCCTAGTTACCTACTTTTTTTTGGATCTGTTCATCTACATCTAATAATACATTTTATCATTCGCCAACCCGAAAATAAGAGCCGAAAACAGCGCTCTGATTGGCACCCAAGCTTCACTTAGTTGACATTGCTAGGTTTCAGATGACATCACAAGGTTCTATTGGCCAATCATTTTTAATACAAATGCAAGGCAGCTAAATTTGTGTTGTTGAAATGTATTTATTTGTGTTAGTGAGTTCAAGGGTAAAGTCACTGATGGATATAAACAGGTTTTGTGAATTTACCTTTTAGATATTTCTCAATATATAACATGTAATTATTAGGATGAATTGACACTCCCCACTATTAATGATGAGCTAAAGGGTTTGTGAGCGCTAGTTGGACACATTTAAATACCTACTTACTCCTTTTGCGGTTCCACAGCTGTAAGTTAATTATTAAATATATCCTTGTTTTCTGTCCATGCTGGATTCTGTTAGTGTGGTGAAATCTGGTTTATCCTGTGTATTTTTTGCATTGGGTCTCAAGACACGCTCGCAGCACCATATGCCTCTATTATCAGTTATTATCGTCAATTTTACACTTTCATTTCTCTATCAATGATGTATGCATACAAAAGCTCCATGAATCATAAAGAATATCACTCCAAGGGCACGTAGTCTGAGTCCCTATGGCATCATTTTGCCGCACTCATAAAATATCCATCCACAAGATTTTTATACTTCATCCACTGAAACCTACAAGCACATCTTTCAAGTGAGTCGGAAAAGTCAAACAAAAGAGCTTATTTACATTCGGAGGCAAAGTCGGCGGCAAAGGCCAATTGTTGTAATGTAAATGTGTCACCTTTGTTCCACTCCCGGGGTGAGTGCAGATCCCTATCGCGTCACCTCGCTGTCTAATCATTGCCCGTGCTGCACCAGAGTGAGCGTGGATCAATAGCAGGCGCCATGTGTGAATACTTCTCAGTGGTGGTGTGTGATATTGTCGCAGAGGAGCTTCAGGGGCGACTTAAAAGCACAGAGGAGACGAGAAGAAAGGCGCCTGTGGCGGTGGCACTAAAACACTTCCTTTTGTCTCTCGCAGCGGCGAGAAGGAGGCAGCATTTCAACTATTTTATCTTGAGGCTTGAGGAGAAATGTGCAAAGTGAGTTTTAAATAAGTAATGATGGTTATTCTTCTAAACTGCATTATTGAGTTTGTATCTTAACAAGGATTGAGCGATATTAAAGTAATAATACTAATTTGAACTCTGCCCTCAAATGATTGGCGGCAGACCTCTCGATAAAAAACTAAACATAAAACATACCCAAAGTGCTTTACATTGCCTTATATATTAAATTCTCACACTTCGAGGAGGTTAACAACTTCTTTAGTGACAGCTGCCCTGGGGCGGACTCATAGAGATGGGGTTTCCAATGGGAAACAGCAACACTGCATTAATACTTGGGCAATGTGGATGAAAAGGCTTAGTCCAAGGACACGACAAGGATGTACTAATCGAAGCTGGGATTAAACCGCAAACCTTCTAGTTAAAAGACAATCACTCTACCTCCTGAGCCACTGTCGTACCAGTAAACATACAATAGATTAATTTTTCAATCTGAACTGCATGTATGAAGCAAGGAAGTAGTTCTCATGGGTTGTGAAATGCTTCTTTGTTCAGTTGGATTTAAAGGATTTCTGCTTATCCAGAAAGTAATTACCGGCAGCATATTTGCATTTTGAAAAATGTATGCCTTTGTATATCATTTCTCATGCAGACAGATGCACAATCAATTGTACCATGTTTTGTGGGAAACAGCTTCTTCCTCTGTTTAGCAAACCCGATTCAAGCTACACATACTTTTTTATTGAAGAATTATGAAAAAGTGTCTGTCTGATGTAAATTGGCATAAATAGCGGGCTAGGCTTCCATCCAAGAAGTTCTTTTCACAATTCAAGCACACTTTTTCTTATTTTGCGTTAGCCTTTCCCAAATATTGCCCGTTAGACACACAGACCTTGGTAAAGAGTTAAATAATGCGTACACATACTGGATAATTACAAATGTTATATAACCCTTTGCGGGTCATTTCTTCTCCACAAAAATAAAACATAACCTCAGAATACAGAGCCAAATTACCCTCCTAAATATGCAACACAACCAGATGAACAACTCCTTCAAAGTAGTAAATAGAATTTGTTGCACAGCTGAGGTTCGGTCCCTTGGGTGACCGCTACCTGCTCCAACCGGCGCCAAAGGTAGAGACGCGTATTTATCTACAACGTGTGACTATGTGAGACTGCCAAAACACTTCTGCAGTAGCGTCAGGTGCCAGATCATTTCTACAATAAAACGTACTCCAGGGACCCATGAAGTTAAATTAAAACAATGAAAATAATTGTTGGTTGCTTGTATATCGAAGAGGTAATGGGTTTTAATGAATATGATACGGTTTCCCATTCATTTTTTCCATAGATACATTTCCCATAGATAATTTTTTTCAAATGTAATGAAAGTGTTTAAAGGCACAAGAGATGCTAGCTACCAGCTGTGTGGTAAACAATGATCTTAACACAGCTATTTCAGTCTAAAAACACATCTATAACATAGCTATTTTTATTAGAATTATTTCCCCCCACCTTTTTTATGGTTTAACCAGAAGAGAGAGAGCATACAAACATTCTACATACTCCTAAATATGTAGTCTGGCATTCCATTCAGCCCAAGTCCAAATCCTAAAATTTTGGATGTAATTGTTTTCAGTTTTTTTTTGAATGTCTGTTATAATTCGTAGTGGTGTACACAGTTTCAGAAACAGGTTTTAATTAAAGTTATATGTCTTGTGGTCATTAGTTAGTTCCGCATCGCTGATTGGTCCAGAGCAAGCTTCTTAAATAAATGGGGAACTGACTTCCTGTGGGCGGCAATACAAACACTGGCTTTGTAATATAGATAAAGCGAGATAAACGATAAAACTAATTGTATATTTTCAAACTCAAATTACTTCATGAAGTGAGTCCCTTCCACTGAATTCAGAATACTTTGGAGATTTTGCTGAATTCAGTTTCAAGTTTCATACAAAAAATGTTAATCATGAGCCAATATTGCTATTCAAGGAAGACAGAACATTCTTAGACAGAACAGAAGTGAAACAAAAGACAACTAGAAGCATATAAACTGTAAGGCCATAGAGGGCCAATTTTCCAGCAGATGTATAGAGAGCACATGATAGTCTTTAGCTTGTAATGAAAAATGTATGGATGTTTGGATAAACGGCGAGCAGAGGTGAAATGTCTCGCTGCGCCGCGCTAACATCTGCATTCACTTCCATTTTAATACACAGAACATGATCTAAGTGCTGCTAAAGAGCGCACAGATGTCAAGATGAGACACGGCTGACTTCACACCGTTCATTCACAACACACCTCCAGCTCTGGCACAATGCGAAGACAAAAAATCTACCCGAGTTAAGTCAGAATATTACTCTTGATTTGAAGAATCTGAACTTTTGAATTTCTGACTGGTTTCAATGCATTTTTTTCTTCAGCTACATTATCTGTCCATATTTCTGGATTCAAGATGCCCTATGTAACTTCTCTGCTGCCTGTCACTGGCTTGTCTCCATTTGTTATTATCTTTATTTAAATGTCATTACAGTCATTACATGTAAAGGCATTGACTAAAGCTTATCTTAATTGCAACAGTTACACGTTTAAAAGCTTGTGCGATTGTCAGTGCAACAGTTCATATATTGGAGCTAAGGACAGGCGATGCTAGGACAGTTTTGCGTTTGCTAAATTCCTGTGAACATTGTTTAATCTGCTTCTCGATTTCATTGTCGCCCATCGAGGGAACTGCTGTTGTGATTTTTGGCGTTACAAAAAGACAAACTGAATTGAAGTGAATTACATGTCGCTCCACAGTCAGAATTTCACAAGATTTGTTTTGATACAGAGCTCCATAATTGTGGATTTGGTTCAATAATTCAATTGCAAAAATAACAGGTGAATGGGGAAACGTGTATGAGGTTGGGTATAACGGTTCAGGCAGTTCCAGCCTTTGCTTTTGCAAGTTGTTTTGCTTTGCTTTGCTTTTTCAGATCTGCAGAGAATTAACCCCGCTCTCAGTAAGAATGCATGTTTTTCCAGGTATTTAAGCAATAAAAACACCTAGGATAATGATGATATAATACATGTTTGATTTATACCACTTTTAAAGTAGTCAGTGTAACTCAGACATTAATCAGTGTAACTCAGACAGCAGAGGTCACAACTACAGAGGGTCCAGCCATTTGTTTATACGCCAAAGGGTTAAGAAACGACTTCAGTATGAATTGGGGATCCGCCCTAAACCAACGGGGTTAAGATTTTCTGACCCGAAGGCTTCACTGGACAGAACAACTGAGGCATGAAATGGGGAAAGAGTGTGCAGAGACATTTGACAAAAAGTCAAGGTCGAGAAAAGAATGCCTTAAACCACTGCACTCATGCACTTGATAAATAAATTCAATGTCATGTCAGGACCATGGGAACAAGCAGGTGCCAGAAAATATATATCGTATTTATTTTACACTTTGTAGTGAGATGTATTGATAGTAGATGAAAGTTGTCTGGAAAAGTATTTGCAACACTATTTTATATATATTTTTAGCTTTGGAAATAAATAAAATTTAATCAAAGCTTCTCAGTTATCAATATATATATACAAAAATACAAATAATTAATTAATACAGAGTATATAAAGATGAAAATGGTTTGGTTTGCAGTGCAGGCCACTAGTATTTAAGATATTCTCCAATGTGATCTTTATAATCCTTTTGCCGTTTACTGGGCGAGACAAAAAATGATCTAATTCCTTTTAATGCATACAATATCATTTTTCAAAGCAAGGTACACGGCGAATCCTGCTCCAAATCTCTGGGCTTTTTGAAAATCGATAACACATTATGATGTCGGCAGCCTTCTCCCGTCACACTAACTGTCGGTACAAACAAGCTCTCCTCCAGACACTCATTATTCTGACCAAACTATGCTCACATACACACACAGACACAAAAAAAAAACTCCCATTACTACTGCTCAGAATGTTCTCATCTCATGCTGTTTGGGGAAAAAGATTTTTCCCAGCACAGACTGATTTTTGAAAGCTACTTGACTACTTTCATGATAGCTTCGTTTAGTGAAGTCAGTTCCGTTCATGAATTTTCATAACATTTTAAACAGCCATCAATAAGATTCAGAATTAAAGTAGCACAGTCGTTGTGGCAATTACCAATTTAAAAAGAAATGGTCAAAATGCACCTGATGTCGCCCATAAACAGGAATTTCAAACCAATGAATAGTTTAAAACTGAAGTTGATGACAGGTACAAATTCTGAGGTGGCATTTGCTACTACGCGTACATAATGTTGATGTTTTGTCCTGCCAACCGCTCATGTTCTTAATTATTGAGCCAGTCAAAGTTTAATGTGTTTTCTCTCCCCACAAATTGATTTTCCCCCTAAGAGTATTTATCCGAGTCTCCTTATAAGAATTTGACATTTCATTTTAGAAAGCAAACACAACCTGTTATACAAGTTTAAGCACAAGCGAAAAACTATTTGTCCGATAATGGTCAACATTGGGGGATAACTGCCTCCATCATTACAATGAAAACACAGCACACACATAAGCAAACACAGCCTCAAAGTCTGAAAACACGTTGTTAAGTAAAAATAACAAATGGATTTTTAAAACACACTTTCATGAGCCTGTGATCAATATCAGTGTTCATGGCCCTGTTTAGGAGTTTGATTTTCAACAAAAATGTGAGACTAATTAGCTTCTGAATGTAACGCCATTTGAAAAGGAGAGCGCAAATCAGCTCGCTTGATATAGTTTCAGTTCAGTTTCAGTCAGTTCTGGATTAAAGTCTAACATGAGTAACAGAGCAATGCTTCACATCCCTCGCTAATGTTAATAACATTGCTTGAAAGGTATCATTAGACAACTCTTGAGTCTAATAATCTGTAATACAAATAGTGCATGTATTTGTTTGTGCGTTTCATAAAATAGTTGTGCCCATATTTACATCGGAACACTGTTTGACACCCGATATGTTTTCTATATTCGCTTTTTTGGTGCGATCAGAGAGAAATACTATAATAAGCTTAAGGTATCAACTTCGGTTACGCACTGTGCTTGATATATAGAAAGCAAATGAAATCTGAAACTGCTTTTGCCTACTGACTAACGACTTGATAAAACGCCTGTGTCAACTCACTTTCAGCACAAGCAAATTTAATTCCCTGTACAACAACAACAACAACAACAACAACAACAACAACAACAACAATAACAACCCATCAACACTATAGCTGACCCAAAGTCCATAACTCTTAGATCTTTTTTACAGCAATGCGACACCTTAGCCTTTTAAAAGCTCCTTTAGAAACCAATCAATAGTCCCTGTGCCAACGCCAATAATACACACTTTGAGCATCAAGAGACACGAGAGGGGAAGAAAGAAGTCTCACCTTTCTCACAAGTGCTGTCCCAGAAGCCCGTCCCGGTGCAGTCGCACACGTAACGATTCCAGCCCTCCTTACACAGCCCGTTGTTCTTGCACGGGTTGCTATCACACATTTTGCCGCTGACTTTGGTGCATGTCGCCTTGATGCCCGTCACATTCTGGGCCTGGGCAATCTGGCGGATGTCCTTGCTGCGCCCGTCGATGAAGAGATCGCGAATGCAGCCCACGTAGCCGTAGTTGAGCATGGCGGTCCACAGCTCAGTCGGGAGCACCAGGCCCACGCGGTTATCAGGTAAACCGCCCAGATAAAGATCCCCCTCCAGGTCCAAGATCTCGTTTTCCCCCGACGCGGTGAAGGGCGTGCGCCGGCTGTTTACAGAAATAATGCCTGGAAGAAGCAGAGGACATGTTTAAATGTCAGGGATACTATACAAAGATTATTATAAAACAAATCCCACGTGAAAGCAGTGTGTCATTGTGCTACCTTTGCGATGCCTTTAAACTGTTCAATGGATGTGAGATTGGATTTAAGAGTATATATTGAATTCTTTATGTATTCTGAGAAACATAGTACACAGGTGAAAGACTAGCGCACTCCAAAACATTTTCCTTGAGGTGCAGATGCAGGAGCAGATGCACTAAAGATTTTTTATTAGAATATATTTTGGGTTTATTGCCTTCATCCAGAAACATCATAATGCAGTTCAGTTAGTTCAGTGTTTCAACTGAACTGCAGTAAAACAAAAAGTATTAAAGGTATAGGAGATTTAAAAGGATGGTATTAAAACCACATGTTTAACTTGAATATACTGTAGGTTTTGTTGCATTCTAGGAATTGATAATTTGAAAAATTATAATCTCAGATGGTGGGCAAGAGCCAATGTTACTCTCTGGGAGATTTGATGTTGTTGAAAGAAATATCTGAAAAAGAAATACACAAATCTTTTTCCTTCTCATCATTTGTTCGGGATTGGCTCCATAATCTTGTCATATTAATGTTACTGTATGTCCTAAATCCTTTCAACTGACAATAAACACGTATTCGGAGTTGAATAATGGCGCCTCTTTCTGAGGCTACTGTGAAAAAAATATCCTACCCTTTTTTTTTTAAAATACAGTGCTATGAACCATAAACCAGGTCAACAAATCTGCAATCTGACAGTTAAACAGCAAATTGTATCATAGAATTCTGACTTGCTCTATCTTAAAAATAAACTATAGGGATGTTGTGATGTCACATGAAAAAACAGCACATATTATCAGTAAGATTAAATACTAAATACAGTAGATATAGTAAAGAAAATGCAATAAAATAAGTTGAATAAAAGTCTTAGAAACATACTCACAATAACACTATACTATGGTTAGTAAAATGACAATAAACAGGTGAGTTCGCCTCATTCATTCTGGCTGTTGTTTACATCCCACCGAGCGTTAACGTGAACGTGGCACAGCGCGCGCTCGCAGACCAGATGCTGAGTGTGGAGCGGACCTTCCCGGACTCCTTATGTATTATCCTGGGTGATTTTAACAAGGGGAATCTCACCCACGAACCACCAAAGTACAGAAAGTTTATTAAAGTTCCAACCAGAGAGCAGAGCACGTTGGATCACTGTTACACAACAGTCAGTAACGCCTTCCACGCCGTGGCTCGCGCTGCTCTCGGCTTTTCAGATCACACCATGGTTCCACCTGATCCCCACGTACAGGCAGAGGCTGAAGCTCTCAAAACCTGCTGTGAGGAAATCTAAGAAGTGGACCAATGAGGCAGTGGAGAAGCTACGTGCGTGTTTGGACATTACAAACTGGGAGGTTTTCAGAGCTGCCACAGATAGTTTGGATGAGTACACGGACACTGTGACGTCATACATTCGATTCTGTGAGGACAGCATCATACTAACACAAACCAAAGTCACTTTCAACAATGACAAACCCTGGTTCACTCCAAAACTGAGGCTGTTAAGGCAGCAGAAGAAGGCAGCGCACAGGGCTGGAGACAGGGGGCGCTACAAAGATGCAAAGTATGGATTTAGCAAAGAGATTTCTCGAGCGAGATCACAGTACAATACGCGTCTGAAGCAGCAGTTCTCTGACAACAAGCTCCGGCTTCACATGAACCATAAGCCCCGAGCCCCCCCTGCTGCAGACAATCAAAAACTGTCTGAGCAACTTAACACCTTCTACTCCAGGTTTGATGTGACCACCCTCCCCCCACGGTGGCCACCTCCGCCAACCCAAACCTGGTCCCCCACCTCCCCCACCACTCTCTCAGTTCAGGAACAGGATGTAAACAGGCTTTTTCGGAAATCCAACCCCGAAAAGCTGCTGGACTAGACGGCGTCTCTCCTGCCACATTAAGACACTGCGCAGGAGAGCTGACCCCGTCTTCACAGACATTTTTAACGCCTCCCTGGGGTTATGCCACGTCCCAGCCTGCTTCAAGTCTGCCATCATTGTCCCTGTCCCCAAGAAGCCCCGGATCACTGGACTTAATGACTACAGGCCTGTGGGGCTGACGTCTGTAGTCATGAAGTCATTTGAACGCCTGGTCTTGCCCCACCGCAAGTCCTTCACCCACTCCCTGCTGGACCCCTGCAGTTTGCCTACAGAGCCAACAGGTCTGTAGACAACACCATCAACCTGGCACTCCACTTCATCCTCCAGGATCCTGTTTGTGGACTTCAGCTCTGCATTCAAACACCATCCTCCCTGCTCTGCTCCAGGACAAGCTCTCCCAGCTCAACGTGCCCGACTCCACCTGCAGGTGGATCACTGACTTCCTGACAGATCGAAGGCAGTGCGTGCGGCTGGGGAAGAATGTCTCAGACACTCAGACTATCAGCACAGGAGCTACACAGGGCTGTGTACTTTCTCCTCTGCTCATCTCTCTGCACACAAACTGCTGCACCTCCAGCCTCGACTCCGTGAAACTGATTAAGTTTGCGGATGACACCACCTCATCGGGCTCATCTTGGACGGGGAAGAGTCTGTCTACAGGATGGAGGTGGACCTGGTGCAGCGGTAACAACCTGGAGCTCAATGCCCAGAAGACAATGGAGATGATCGTGGACTTCAGGAAAGTCACAGCCCCCCAGCCCCCCTCATCATGACAGACTCCCCATCACCACTGTGGACTCCTTCCGCTTCCTGGGCACCACCATCACCACAGGACCTCAAGTGGGAGCCCTCCATCAGCTCCCTCATTCAAGAAGGCCCAGCAGAGGATGTACTTTCTGCGGCAGCTGAGGAAAGCCAAGCTGCCAGTGCAGATGATGGTGCAGTTCTACACGGCCATCATTGAGTCCATCCTCACCTCCTCCATCACCGTGTGGTACGCTGGAGCCACAGCCAGGGACAAACAGAGACTACAGCGCATTGTGCGTTCTGCTGAGAAGGTGATCGGCTGCAGACTTCCATCTCTGCGGGACCTGTACGTCTCCAGGGCTCTGGGACGAGCAGGTCGGATCACAGCTGACCCTTCTCACCCTGGACATGGTCTGTTTGAACCACTCCCCTCAGGCAGGAGGCTACGGTCCATCCGGACCAGAACCTCCCGCCACAAGAATAGTTTCTTTCCCTGTACCGTTGGACTCATGAACACTTCTTGGCACCTGCCACTTTAACACTAACTATTCAACCACTCACTGCACTGTCACTTTCTGCACTACAACTTTAAATTTAACTGTAACTCTTGTGTACATAGTAATCCTTATTTTCATTTTATACTATAGTAAATAAATTGTTTATATTAATGATCAGTGTTTTATGTTGCAACTTAATGCCGAGACAAGTTCCTATGTTTGTGAATTTTGTTCATTGACAATGGCAATAAACCCTTTCTGATTCTGATTCTGATTCTGCTTCTAAAGTTGCTTTAGCAATTGTATCACTCAATGAAAAAATTAATGGAAAGGATACACTCATAATTTGGCCAAACATTTAAACAATTAGCACTGACTGACTATAACATTACCTAACATGAATGACTATATAAACGCTTTCCATCGTCTGTTGTTCCACTCTTGTGTTTGGGCCTCAGACATTTTTTGCAATATCATACATTTCTGAAGCTCTCTGATCTACCCTTAATATTTACTGACAAATAGTACAATATTCTGGAGTGAAGTGACAGAGTTTAATATCTCACAGAATCATATTTTGTAATACTTGTTGACGTCTCATTTCGACGAACTCAAACGTGGCTCTAGAGAATGTGCAGCTGTAACAGAATTAGCTTTGACATTTCTCTTCCTCTAAACTTGGCGGTGTCAAAAAAAGCGAAGGGTTAGACATGCGCCGTTGTTTCAGCAGATATAGTCTGTTTAAAAGGTGAGGACGGAGGTGAAACGCGTTACAGTGACAAATGCATTATGGTCAATTCAAATTTTTTCACGGTGAGGCCCATTAGACGCGACATTGTATGAGTCAGGACAAGCCCTAATCTGTTGTTTCCAACTAATTATGTTTTATTGAAAGCACAATCAAGTCTGCTTTTGTGTTGTTCTTCTTGCTTGATTATGTTTTCCATTAGAGATACATTTTTCAACCACTTTCTCTGTTTACTCGACCCTGAATTTGCACAAATTAATTTGAAAAATAAATAACTAATATTGAGGTGGCGTATATAATTTAATCAATGATGACCTAAACAACTGGGATAAATCATTTAAATTGAAATAATTGTCTATGGGTCTAGCATTATAATTTTTCAAATGTTTTTTTTTTTTCCAGGCTTACAAACATCGCTGGCATCTCCCATACACAAGTATTTAAATTATTAGTCCCAAAACCATTAAGAAAACAAGAAATCATAAAATTGGGTTGTGAATACAAACCCTCAAATTTGTAATTTACAGCAATATGTTCTTTGGGGTGCTTTCATACTTGCACAATCATCACATGAAAATTGGGCCTCAACTGGAACTAAACATAGAACTAAATCTGGATTAGACCAAGACTAGACCAGGACCAAAATATTTATGCTCCATCTTAATTTATACTTCCTAACCCTTTCTAACGTCAAGGCAGTGTTCTGGTAAATAACCACCAGAGGGCACTCAAAATAAATTAGAGAATTGATCTAAACTAAAGAAAGAGTGGAACTAGGAAAATACACATTGAGGCTCCTCGGGCAGTTTTTAGATCACATTTATCGGGAAAAGAGTCAAGAAAACGGCCTGAGAAACCAATGTCTTTGTTTTGACCTTGTTCTAATCCCTTTTTTAAATGTTGAGCTTCCACCTTTGCTCTGTGTTCACTTCTGTCCCAACGGTCAGCACATGTACAGCTCCATTGCTACGCCTCCATAAAAATGGCACACGTAGAGCATAATTGAGCCTTTAGTCTTGCTGCTTTCCTCCTGGCTTTTGTCTGTAAATTATCTAATTGCAAAGTATATTTGAAATCCCTATTGGAATAGTTACAATTTAAGACCAAAACAATCTGCACGAAAATATAATGTCTCAATGACATGGGAGTTTCAGCTCAGATTTCAGTCTTGTCTCAAATGTGAATGCTCTCGGATGTTAAAATGTGTACTTTGACCATGAATCCAACTAAAACATACATTGCAAATCTGATGTCAGAAAAGGTGCAATTATCATATATTTTTTTCCCAGAATCACTTCCTTCCTTCACCCTTTTGACTTCACACTAAACATTCAACCCCGACATAAAATTCCGTTCGCATTTGACTCCCATTATCATTTCACTCAAACCACCAGTGTGCTTAAGCCTGTTCTTTACCTGGCATCTAGTCGGCACATATCTGTCTCACTCTCTTCTTTCCCTTTGAAAATTCAACACCCCTCTCCTGCTATCACACCGGGAGCCGCGCCGGTGATTAATCAAAACGCCGCGCTCTGACACACGGCTAAATTGGCTGCTCTAACCTGATATATAACACAGGCCTGGCGCTCCCACTAACTCGCCCGTTCCTCTGAGGATCCCAGCTAATGGCGAGATTGCGCTGGTTTCGGTGCTCAAGGCAACACAAGTTTCTAACCCTTATTCTCTAAAAGAATCTGGGGCTGGTACTTTGGCCGTGTTTTGAGGTCATTGGACATACACAAGGGGAGATGGGAGCTTGTATCTCTATAAAGAGTAATATGAGTTTGTGCAAGCCATAGATCATGTCTGGAATGAATATATATATAAGCTGGAATGTGGAAAAAAAAAATTACATTCTTATATAATGTAAATATCTTTTGTCCTTATCTTTTGTCCTGGAAAAGGCACATTTTAAGACACACCTGTTTCTGAGCCAACAACATATTACAACTAGCCTGGCCATCTTTTGGATTTGTTGGGTTTTTTCAGACAAAAATTCAATACATAAAATAATTATAAAAGGGTCTGTGCATGTCAGTATTTTAATTCAAACCCCTTCAGTGTCACGTATTTGCCTTTTAGCACTGTATATTAAAATTTCAAGAACTGAAGAAGCTACTTGGATAAATGATGAAACATAGTCCCTCTTTTGTCAAACTTTTATCCATTTGTAAGAATTGCATTTTATTCTTCTACAACAGCTCTAAATGTTTTTTCTAAAATGACAGTTTTAGTTAAATGTATTGTTCACAAAACCCAAACCAAAATGTTATTTCCACTGTGGCAAAAACACATCAGTCAATTCAACCTCTTGTCTGTTTTTATCTTGAATATAATCATATAATGGAAGTTCCAAGAGGAGTGCTGTAATGGGCTTTGAACCTTGAGCATTCATACACTAATATGTGATTAGAAGGGGGAGACTTATCGAAAAATGTATATTATCTCAATTGCTGTTTTGGAGATTTTAAAAATGACAATATTGGGTACGGATTGGGTATGGTATATCTATAATTAGAATCTTAAAAAAATTAGCTGAAAAAGAGATAGAATTAGTGAGTATAAAGTGATATTTTTGCTCTTTTGTCGTTAATGTCATGGTCCATCCACAGTTCATGCGATACTCAACCAAGACATTTACAGCCACATTTGAGCACACTCCTGATGCATTGTTAAAACATCGCCTGACTATTGTTATTGTGGTAATGCAAAACAACTCAATATATCCATTTTTGTCCATATATATTTTTACACCTACTCCCACATACTTCTGATTCTGCCTCGTAAGCCTTGTGCCTGACAGAGAACGATTATGCACAATAGCTCCAGGCAACAAGTTTTTAATTGCACCAGGACTTGTGTTTCCTGGTGTAAGTCATGTGGCAGTATGGCTGTGGATTTGTAGGAAAA
This sequence comes from Chaenogobius annularis, assembly GCA_015082035.1. Taxonomy (NCBI): domain Eukaryota; kingdom Metazoa; phylum Chordata; class Actinopteri; order Gobiiformes; family Gobiidae; genus Chaenogobius; species Chaenogobius annularis. The sequence goes on from BJKM01000763.1 coordinate 24,561, forward strand.
GTAGAAATGAATGACAGCCTTGAGCCGCCGCTGAACACCAGAGGCCAGAATGTACGTCTAAATGAGATGTGAGCAAAAGCATTTTAACTGCGAGCCTACGAACTCATACAAGACTGGAATGCACAAGTGAACGCTATTATATTCTTGCGATAAATGAGGAGAAGTGCTAATGTGGCTATTGATTTTTGTTTTAAATATCACATCAATTGCGAGAAACATTTTGAATCATTGATGAAGTTACAGTCAAGCTGCAGTTGGCAGGATGACATTATGTTTTTTGGATCAAAACGATGACAAATTACCAGTTTCTAATGCATTTTTCATCATAGGCTTTGCTTTTTTTTTGTTCCAACACAGTTTTCTTGGTTTAAAATATCCCTTTCTAGTTCAGTTTACAATGCTTAAGAATTGTCCTATTACTTGATACAGTTTGATCTTTCATCAACACAAAAATTCTGTTTCAGTGATTCACTTTGTTGTTCAATCGTTTATTTGCTCTACGTAAGGATCTATTGGTAGCTTTTGGATCTAAGTGGGAGGTATAATTAGTGAATAGGGTTGTCAAAGTTTCGGTACTCTGATAATAATAATGAACCTTTCTTGAATAGTTTTAAAAAGGGTTTGTGTTGAAAAGTACTAGTCTAAAAAAAGTGTGTTTTTATCATTGTTATGGCATTGACGTCAGTATCCAGTATCAAACCTGTTATTGTATTGACATGTGTCTATCATGACAAGACTTTTAGCGAAAATCTGCATATTAACCACTGCATAACTTTTCTGGTGGTGCTTGCTGCCTGCTTGTATCCATTAAGATTGACCCAAGTTACATATCAGATCTGTAGAAAGGCAAGTCAACCCACAGACTTTTATTTTTCAAGCAAAGCAATTCAGTTTAGGCATGCATATGACTGAAAATATTGTCTGCTCTATTTTCTTCTCTTTTAAAATCAATTTTATAATGATTATGTATGTTTTTATTTCCATGTATTGTGATTTTAATGCATCTTTTCTACTTTTTCTGTTACATAAAGGAATTACTTTCTGTAAGAATTGTCCTCTACAAATAAACTTGACTTGAATCATAACGTCTCCATGCAAACAAGCAAGTGGCAGACCCGCACCAGAAAAGTCACATAGTGCACCTTTAACTATTCTAGACCTTAGAATAATGTGATGTCATATTAAACCATCAATAAAGTGCGCGTGTCGTCACCTGATCGTCCGTCTCTCTGGATGTCCACGTGGTGCCAGTTCCCGACGTTGACCTTGGCCTGCGTGGCTTTGACTTTAATAGTGCCAGAGCCCATGTCCAGCAGCAGATACAACCCTCCATCCAACAACTCCACGGCAAAGAAGTCCACCTTGGTGTTCTTCTGTCCCTTGGCGTCCCGTCTGTCCTGAGCCTTGCCCTGGGTGAAGAGGATCAGACCGTTGGGTTCGGTGGTGCGGAAGTCGAACGAAATGGAGCCGACCCGTTTGGTGTTCCACTTGGGCAGGGACAGAGAAGACTCCGGGCTCTCGAAGCTGATCGGGTCCAGCGTGGGCACGTTCTCGCACTTGAAGACGATGTCGCCCTGGAGTTTCATCTTGGGGTCGACGATGCGGGCCAGGCGGGACAGCTCCAAACGGATGTCGTTGTTCTTATACACCACCTGGAGAAGAAATACATTATTTGCGTCATTGAGTTTGTTATGCCTTAATTTGCGCAAAAGAAGATAAAAAAGGACAGTGATCTGGAGGACCAACCATTAAGTCCCCATTTGTCAAGATATTAATCAGAATGCCTTTATTGTCATTGCATAAACCGCACATTGAAATGTAGTAAGCCCCTCCACAATGGTTCTCAGTTAAAACGCACGTACAGGAAACAATAAATTAGTTCATAAAAAGACAGACTAATAGACGAGAAAGAAACACAACTATTGGGCCCGGGCTGTTCTGTGTAGAGTTTGTACTTTTCTCGTTTGCTCATCAGGGGTCTGTTTTAACTCTATGGGAGATTCACTGCTTTTGAATGAAATAGCCAAAATAGAAATCCACAAATGTTGAACCATGTCATTATTTGTTTTTGATCAGCTCCACAAACTTGTCTTATTCATTTTATGTTTTAAATGCTTTTCAACGGACAACAATTTTGCTTTCGGAGTTGAATAATGGTTTCAGGGTCAATTGCTTCACTATTGCTTGGTTATGCTGACAGAGAAGACACTAGGTTACCCCTGTGGCATTTAAGGATGGGTCAAATTGTCTCCATGGGCTCTATGCCTGATAAACATAAATATTCCAAAGAATAGCAAGAATATTAACATAATTTACCCCTGCTTGTTAATAGGGCACAATAAGCCAAATATGTTCCATCCACAAACTGTATTGCAAAGTGATTTTGAAATTGTTGTAACAGTCTCATGGAAGCTCAAGTGGTCAACTGACGAATGTGCTGTGCTTCATTACAAAATCTGATATATTATGGCTCTAGTCAATTGCCAATTCACAGCAAGATCAATAAAAATAATATGTTTTCTGGCACGTCTGGAGTGTGTGTGAGGCCATTTTTGTCTCCCTTATTTTCTACATCAACTTTTCAATTCATCCATGAAGAAGAAAGTAATAGGTCCACCTCTTTGTTTCTATTTGATTGAACACCGCCGACTAAATGCAATTGGAGAATCATTGGCTAAATTAGCAGAAAACGATTTTGTGTAGTGTTCAAAAAGGCGCCATGAACTCCCTCAGAGTAGCACTGATCCACAGAGAATAGATTCAATACACACCTATTTACCAACTGTACATTCACCTCTGTTTTCAGTGTAGAAAACCTGCAGACATTACAATCGTGTTGCACAAAAAAGCTATAGGAGAGCGTTGCCCATTGAGAAGCATTGAGGCTGAAAATTAATGTCTTTTTTTCTTCATTATGGTGAGAGGCCGGTGTGCGTGCGTGTGCGTGTGTTTGTGTGTGTGTGTGTGTGCGTGTGCATGTTGTTCGAGCAGGCACAGCTGTCGGCAAACAGATTTCACTGCTTTTGGGATTACTGATAATCCTGCCAGATTTGACAGTAAATCAACACAGGTGACCACAGATCTGAGGAGACCCCAGCAAGTGGAGCCAGAGACAGGCGAAAGAGAAACTGCTGGGGTTTCAGGGCCAATCACAAAGTTGTGAAAGCAAATACTGTATGTCAGCAGGCAAATCAAACAAATAAAAATGATGCACTGCATAATTTTTCAAAATGAAGGGTTAAGTAGGATGTTACTGTTTGGCCTGAATTGCCTGCTTTTGAACAACAAAAACATCTGCTATGAAATAAAGATAGATAGATTTAATGCCAAACTGTGGAATATTCCAGGCAAAACAATATATTTATTGCTCTGTATGTCTGTCTGTCAGTATATCTATCTGTCTGTCTGTCTATCATCTATCTAGCTATCAAATCTATGGAGACAAGCAGGCAGTGTATTCTCCACCCAAAAAGTTAAATTAAGTTTTTTGTTGCTTATTGGACCCATATCTTTTTGAAAGATCTACTTTTGCATTAACGATCAACAAAATGTTCTGTTTATCATTATGGTCCTATAAATATATAAATATATTATGCATAATACAGAGGTACGCGTATAGAGAGAGACTGCACAGCAGCAGAAGAACAAATGTCAGCAGTCGTGCTTTCAATATATTTATAAAAAAAAAATAGAAAGCAGAAGTCAGTATAAAAGAATCTAAAAGAATAAACATAAAGATGTATAGACAAGTCACTTGACCACAGGCTTCAATAAAGCGAGCTGCGAAAAGCAATTCTGCACTTGTTAGAGCTGTCACACTGAAGAACGCTGTGGTCCATTTGGCTTAAAGGATCACTTTTCTTTTGTTTTTATTACACTGTAAGATTAATAATATCTGCAAGAAAATAGTCAAAGTGAAGGGGGAAAAAAATGTTTCCACACTACTGTCTTAAGGACTTCTCTAGGGTTAAAGAACTGAATTTTACATGTAAAGAGAAGAAACATATGCTTGGAAATTCTTAATTTGCTACTTGTTTCAAAGTAAAAGCGATCACTGTGGAGTCGTTAGATGTAGTGTCTAAAAGTCTGTCACAGTAGGGGGATAATCTTTGAAAAAGAGACCAGAGAGCAGACATTTGTGAAATATTTGATGAATGACTGAAAGCTTTGGGCTGCACTAATGTTTCAAAAGCATTATCTGGTGGCAACAAAATCATGACTAATGTTTCATTGACAAAGAGTTAGTCATTAGTGTGAGGGAGCAACAGAAATAAGATGCAACCTCAAAACAATCAATTGTAGTGAGCAACACAGGTTTTAACATTGCTGCACAAGAAGGTCCTGGCATGGATTCTGGACCGAGTGGGGCATTTTGAAACAGCTTACCGGCTACACATGGAGTCTTAATTTTTATAACAAATCACAAATATGTACAGGAATTTGGGCCGGGGATGGTGAAAACATGATTTTTCTCAAGCCTCTTTAAAAGGATTACTGAAACATGCATGAATCAAATGCTATATATGCATATCCCAGGACGCTCATGGCGTTAAAACAAGGTTAAAACGCTCATAAAAGTTTATTTTACATGAATGCCCCCTTAAGAAAAGAATACGCAAATCTAATAATAACAAATAACATACACGTCCTGTCAAAAAAAAAAAGTCGCTATTGAAAAAAAAGGGCACGCGCTCTAATATTCGGTAGGACCGCCTTTAGCACACATTTGCTGCGGCATAGTTTCAATAAGCTTCTACAATATTAAAAGATGTATTTCCATCCACTGTTGCATTATTTCTCACACAGATCTTGTATTGATGATTTGACACTGTCATTGGGGTTCAGATCTGTAGTACATTAGTTTCTGCTTCTCCTTAGATGTTTTCTCTGCTTGATATGACCATTCTCAAACACACTGACATCTTTTCCATGACCACGGGATTTGTCTTGCACATGGTAGTTTCAGAAATGAGAAGCCACTCACATTATCAGCTGGGTTTAAATACCGTGTTGCAGCTGAAAGATCATCAAACATGCAACAGTTATCCAGTAGGCGGCTCGAACCCTTTTTGTGCCAACATGTGAAAATTACAAATTGTTCCCATTTATATTTAATCCATGCCAATTAAAATGTACTGTATGTAGGGATGTCAAGATTATTAGGTTAATTGATCATCGTGATTATTTATATCAATTTTAGCAAGATTTTTATTGTTCATTATACAGCCCAAAAAATAAACCTGATTGTAAATAACTTTTTTAATCTGGCTGTTTCTGTCACAGTTATCTTTATTTCGTCGTTCAGAAAGTAACATTTTGTAAAGCCGGTCACAAACTTGAGGAATAGTAACATGTTAGACCACGGTAATGGAAGAAAATGAAAGATTTCACTGTTGTTTGGTCACAGTCTCAATAATCGTTAAATCGTGATGTTTTTTCTCACAATAATCGTAACACTAAAATTTGATATTGTGACATCCCTAAATGTATGTTGTTCTTTAAGTGCATACTGTATGTGTTCTGTTTTTGTTTTTTGTTAATAAACTTTCCTCTTCAGTCACACATGATTTCAAACTTAGTACCTCACTAAACAAAACAACCTTGTTTCCGTCCGCTCGGCATTGGCTCGGCCTTGAGAACCTTTCACCTTGGAGGCGCACTAATCTCACCACCAACGATCTGTTTTGAGAGTATGATTTTGGCTGTTACTCTTTCAGGGGAGATCAATTGTGTAATCGAAAGGATGTTATGAGAGAGGAAGTGACTGCGGCCGTGAAGTATGCCTCCTCTGCTTTTCTTTGTTATACTATGCTATCTTTTCGCCCTATCAAGAGCCTTATGGGGCCCATTCATAACGCAGACACGAGGGGACTGTAACGACTCCATAAAGCCTGCATCCTCCATCTCTGGGTTTCGGGATGGTGTATTGATCGTGTGGCGCGGCAATGAGGGGCAAGGGGAAAGTCAGACGCGAAGGTTTTGTCTAATCTACTTCAGATCAGTGCCCCTGTCCTCCTGGCCCTGGACACAGCAGCCGTCAGGGTCTGATTTAGCCGTGGCGTTAATGAAGAAGAGAGGTAATTCTGTTCAAGTGGCGCAAGGGTACACACTACACAAGGCTCGTGCTCAGGAGACCTCCGAAGGGGACATCAAATGGTTTTAGCGGACATCGGAAAACAATACAATTAATTATGAGCTTAATAACAAGGAGGTTAGGGCAAACAGTGTGGGGCAGTGTGGGACTTCTGTTGAAGTGACATTAGCTGGCTCAAGATGAAAAATGCAATGTAATTTAATGGTTATAGGACAATATGGAGCAAGGAAGTAAGCTAAGTATAAGTGCAATAAAAAATAATCTATCACTACCTAAGAAAAAAGTAAAAAATAATGAATGACATAGTTTACAAAATTGACTTTTAACCTTTTTTGTAAATAAGTAAATGTGTTTTCCACCAAAGGGTTTATTGTAAAAGCAGAAGAAAATGAGACTTCTGTGCACTGTCTGCATATAATAATAAAGTATTGTATAAGCGCCTGCGACGAGTTGGCCACTGTCCAGGGTGTACCCCGCCTAAGGCCCAAAGGCACTGGGATAGGCTCCAGTCACCCGCGACCCCTAACGGGAACAAGCGGTAGAAAATGGATGGATGGATGGATGTATAAGCGCTGAAAGCAGCGCTCTAATTGGTTGTGCTAAGACTCCAGCTTCACTTCCCTGTCTGAAAAAAGCAGTTTTAAAGCAGTCCATGAGTCCAAAAAATAATTGCACGCGTATATTAAACATGTGCAAAGGGTTTGTGAGAGCGAGGGACGAGACATCAATTAAATTACTTTCAATTACTTTAGATACATATTGCATACATATTGCAATTGACAATGAAAACAAAAAATCTATGGATTTATGTATGTTAGCGTTTAAAACATAATATGACTTCTTTAGCTATGATCTTGTATGCAAAAAGTCACACATTTTTATTTCATAAGGACAATTGGCTGTACCCCATACCAAAATAACAATATGGCTTAAACAGCGAATAACATGCACTGAGAAGTCAAAGAAGTTATTACGTGTTCTATGCACATATAAGTATACAAGTTGACTTTAGGACTATATTTGTAGACTAACATTGTTGGAGAAAGTTGGAGTGGCTGACTTGCCAGGCTAAAATCGACAATTTCGTTCATGTGTATACAGGGATTATACATGAGTAACTGTCATGAAGTGATTAATGTTTGTATACTATGTACACTGGTGTCACCATCGTTCTGCTCCTGTAAACAAACTATGTCCCTGAATCATGAACCTGCCCCCGGAGGTCAAAAGTGAGAGGTGCGGTCAACCCATTAGAGAGTGTGAGATATCCATCCATCACCGCTCTCTCTTTTAAAGGACACTTAAACAACACTAGAGGACAAGCTGGCATTTGCATTTGGATTGGAAGCAACTGCACTTTGTTCATGCCGCTGTGAAGAAAAGTACTCAACGCAAAAATACAGTCCATTTCAGTGCCATAATTACTGATGCTTTTACAACTACTCAATTTGAATATTGATAAAACCACCACTATTCCATACCTTCTATTATTAGTACTGCTCCTATGATGATGAATACTACAACAATCATATTACTGCAGTAACTAACCACCCTGATTATTACATCAATGTCTAGCTGCTCCTACTACTTGTAATTGAATAAAAGGGACTACGGATTAACTAATGTAACAAACAAAGGTTTATTTGAAGATAAAAAGAAACATTCTGAATTGAAACCGCTTTTTCAAAATGTACTTTTGTTCCCCTGTTACCATTCATCAATAATAATGAGTTGATTTTATCATGGATGGACAGACACACAGAGGTGGGTGATATTGACAAAAATAAGTATGATTTTTTTTTATTTATTTATTTTTTATCCCGGTAACGATAGCCAAGACAATATTATGCAAATCCAACAGAAATGTGTTAAAACATGTATTTAAACATGTAAGTGAAAGTTAAAATATTGATTTGATTACAATTATTTCGAACATATAAAATGTTTTAAAATTCATTATAAACTATGACGCACCAGCAACATAGACAATATTTTGGCAATACAGTTTACTCATTTCCATTTGTTCGAAAGGGAGCAAGAAGAAGTCGAAATTTTAATTATCAGACAAATGTCAAATGTCTGAAATATCAACTTATACCATTGAGTGAAAAATTACAACACGTATCAATTTTTAATCAGCTCTTTTTGTAGCATTTTTTACTACCAAGATATACCCACTATCAACAATTTGCATTTCATCAAAACAACATTAACAATATTATTAAAATGTTTATATGCTGCCCACCTCTAGATGGAAATAACAGCTGTATTGCAGTAAAATACATTTGGTTTTTGACAATACTGCTATACCAATTTTCCAAGCAACAAGTTTATATGTTTGCAAAATAATACAAAAAGGAAAATTTACTGTCAATCAAAAGGACTCACAAGATAGAATACAGTACAGTACAGAATATTTTTATTTATTGCTTTTTGTAGTACTAAACAAAGACTGTTTAGCTGCTACTTTTTTGTACACTACGACTAATATCTGACATATTCTGCGCATATATTGTTGTTCTTGGGACCTCACAGACTCATCGTTGCCCTGGCCTCTGTCTGTTCATGCTGACCCCTCTTTACTCTTCCTACGTGCTGTTTCTCTTTGCTCTTCCTCCTCTTCCTCCTCTTCCTCCTCCAGCATCGACCTGTCACGCTCTCACCTCTCACCCGCCCCGGATCGCCCACATTCTCTGACAGAAGCCAGGATGTAAGGGAGGATGGTTTTGTGTAGATTACAGAGGTACAGACTAGAGACAACATTTTTACTTTTAATCTTAATATCAATCAGCCTCTCTAAAAGAACTCAGATAAATAATTTCAAACAACCAGGCAGTGCAAATCATCTGAAGTGCAGAGGTATAGGTTCAAAACATATCAAACCTTCCAGTGAACAAAAAAAAATGTGTTTTTACTCACAAATCACTAGATAGATAGATGCACACACACGCACACACGCGCGCACACACACACACACACACACAGAGTAATTTAATCGTATTTCATCGATACGGTACTATACACGTACTTTGTATAACATTAAATATCTTCAGTCTCCAATGTTTTCTATTTGCACCACAAATACTTTATTATCATTAGTGATTGTTTTATGTTGCGCTGTTTTGCCAAAGCAATTTCCTACTTTTCGTTCACTGAAAATTGCAGTAAATCGTATTCTGAGATTGATTCAGATTAAAGAAGCATTTATGTATTTCTTACATGGAAGTGTGTGACTATGTAAAGCAACAGACTAATTTTCACCCTAAGAGATGCTTTTACAAAATATCTGTTCTCAGATTACATTTGATTATGAAAAAAACATGACGTACAGCGTCTTTAAATAAACAGTTAGCGCTATATTGTGTTGTTGCTTCTTTTGAATCATTTACGAACCATTTAGCATGACATTCTGCTGATGTGGCAAATTCATGGTTTTGTGAGGACAGGGTAAGGACATAGGTACCCCAAAATGTACCCCAAAATGTATTACACTATCAAGAAGATAATTTGTATTGCGATGTATTTTTATTTTATCTATCTGTGCATACTTTATCCGTGCTTGCATCCAGCCCTGTCCCTCACGCCCCTGACTGCAGTGAATGAAGCCGCTCGTGACCTGCTGTCCCCGAGTCACGTGAGCGGTCGGCATGCTGGGATACAAGGGCAGGGCGAGTGTGTGGGTGACAGGCCATAGCCCCCGGCAGCAGGACGTGTGCAGCCACCTCCACACACAGACTGTCTGTTGTACAACAGAGAAGCAGCTGATGCCTCACCACACTAGGAAACTCATCTGTTCATGTTTCTACAAAAAATACAGCAGAAAGAGGTGGAAAACGACATCTTGTCCATCAAATTTGGGGTTTCAATCTTCTTGGTTGTAACTGTAATAGAAATAAATATAAAATATAAAACAATATCTGAAAATGCTGTATTAAAAAAAAAGTGCTGAATAATAATAGAAAGTGATGTATTTGTAATTTTACAATCCAGAATTTGTAGTAACACCTCAACTATTAGCCCATTTCTGTTCTATTTATATTCACTCCAAATATTTTTTTACTCCAACACCTTATGTTATGCATGCTTTTTATTGTACCATACTTTATATTTTACTATTATTCATTGTTTTATGGTGTACCTTTTTCCAGATTTATATTTCATTTATTTATTTTGTATGTATTTATTTATGTGATAAGGACAGTACATATTAATAAACACATGTAAATCATAGTGTAAATGTGCCAGACTAGAAAAGATGCACATTTCCATCTGTTGTGCCAGCTCAGGTGACACAGAAGACAAATGAAAAATAGACAACAAAAGGACAACAAAAGGCTAATTAAAAGGGTTTAAGTTTAAGGTGCAGTTTGACAGTGGGCAGTGATGGATATTATTGTATTGTCAGAAGAAGACTATTCCAATAATCTGATTAGGATACTCAGGATACTTGCATTTTTTGGCAACATCACCCACATAGTCCCCAGACCAGAGCATGATGTTATCTGAATTTGTGACGCTATGAAGCTCAAAATGAAATAATGTGAACAGTTTTCTCTGACTGCATATCTATTTGGATCAGCTTTTTGACACACTAACTAATTACTGTCCCGGCCCAAGGTTGCTGGGATAGGCATCAGGAATAAGCATAAGAAAAATGTTAAATAAAAGACTGAAATCTGAGAAAAAAAGTCTTTTTGTGCTTTTACCAAGAGCTAGACTAGACTAGAATAAACTAGATTAGAATTTAAAGGTGCCCTATGTTATTTTGCTGCTAGAGGGTCTGCTATCTGCTTGTTTGGAAAAACTCACTTGTATAACTCCATGGAGACAAGCAGGGGGAACCACCAGGTGATATTATAAGTGACTGCCCGTAATTGACAAGATGGAGGTAGAATAGAGAGAGAAGTTTAATGCCATACTGCCAACATAACCGGCAAAGCAGTAACATATCAATTGAGACAAGCAAACGGTGGATCCTACAGCAGAAAATAATAACAAAACTCCTTTAAAAAAAGATGGGAAATAGAGAAGAATAAATCAAGACAGAAGAATTTGGAATAATTAGTTGGGGAGACGATTACACAGATTAAACGCCACATATAGTTATACAATTTTGTACAGTAATTGCCCTTCCCATGAAAAATCCACTAAATTAGACTCATTTAAGTATTTATAATCTATGAGTTACTTCCACAGCAGCAAATAAAGTGATTCATTGTGCCTAAAATTCACAGCGGTTTGGAGCAGTGGGCCAAAGCCGGCTGAATTACTCTCTCATTACCTGAGATAGTGAATTCAAAAGAAGAGTTGGTGTGTGCAGGAAATAATAAATCTGATGCCGAGGAGCGGAGGGAAGCAAAGACAAATAGGCAATAGATGAAGAGTAGGTAGGTGAGTGCGCAGTCACAGCCATAACATTTCACGTGTCCATTGTGGTACAAATAATCAGGATTCGTTCCAAACCTCTTCTCATTACCAAGCAAACAATGCACAGCTGCCTGAATTGTATATGTGAAGTTTGTTAGTAATCTAGGTCATCATATTTATAATCCACTGCAGTTGAAGGTGCCAATTATTAGGAAGAAATTTAGAATGAATTTGGCTTTCTTAGAACAGATGCAAATTTATAACAACATCAATCCTATTAATGCCACGACAATGGTCATTATAATGATAAAACAAATCTTATACAGCATTTTTAGACTCTCCGACACGTTACATTTCGGTACATTCACAAACTTGATGATGCTAACAAACTTTTGTATCCACAGCCTTAAGTGTGACAGTAAAGAGTTTCCTTTTCTGGATTAGTGTTAGCACTAAGAAGCAAGCTTGCGCCTAATAGGCTAATACAAGCATGCAGTTGTAATGAATGTGAGTCAAGGCAAAAAGAGACTGGTGATAATTTACGGACTTAAAAACAGCACAAGAGACCTCAGGGTTGCTACTTATGAAGTCAGAAATATAAGGCATTTGAAACCAGCCGTTTTTGTGAGGCTCAGAGGCAAATAAACTTGTAAACAGGAATAATGAAACAAGAGTGAATCAAGCTAAATACAACTCCAAGTATGTTTTTGATGAAGGAACAAAGTTGTTTATGAAAAAAAAAGATCAGTATAGTGCTGATAGAAGGCTGGTATTGTACCAATGCATTTGATTCATGGTCAGTAACTTTCTGACTCTAAAATACTGCAAACTGCCAGTTCAGTACATACACACAGTCCATTGAAACTTTTCAGAGCACTGATGGTGTCACGTCTGTCTAATGGAGTGGTCAGAGTCACAGACCACAGCAGCGTAACAATGAGGCTGTGCACACGAAAAACTGTTCCACTCAAAATGACTCATATATGTAAATATAATGGCAGAAATATAAGAATACAACAGGAAAATAGCATCGCCAACAATATTATGACAAGGTGAGCTAAAGTTGCTTCAACATACGAAATGTGAAATATAAAGACAATGCAAGATGATTGTGCCAAATAAAATCTTACTGTGTGGTAAAAGACTACGTTTCTGTGCGATGGAATTGTCAAGAGGCTGTCGTTTATTATTTTATGAAAATGTTTAGTCAGAAAACAAGTCACAATTTATTTTGTTGATTGTTGTAATAGGAGTTTGTGCCCTCCGGCATACTGTGCAGGATTTTTTAAAATAAATTAAACATGCAAAAAGTTTATCCTGCTACCTATTCTTCTACAGCTGTGTCTGACACATTTCCCTACAGGGACAATAAAGTGCACCACAACCTTAATAATGAGGATTTCAAACTTGTAGCAATGTAAGTAACTTGGTCATATGTTGGTATGGTGCTGAACCTATTAATCGGTTTCATTTTCCATGTGATAAGTTGCATTTTGCACACTTTTCACCATTCAAAAATAGAATACTACTTTGATAGGCTAGAGTGGCAATATTTATGGGCGATACTGGGTCATTTCAATTACAGTAAAAAATACATCAAGTGGATACAATTACTGTACAGTAATACTAAAGCAATGATTAATGTTATTAATATGTGGTCACAACCTATCAGTTTGTCAAGATCTTGTAGACAGGGCTGCCCATTAAGCCCTCTGTTATTTGCTTTATCTCTGGAACCTTTGGCACAAAAAGTACGTCAACATTCATCAATTGCTCCCATTACTTTCAACAACACCAGCCACTCGATATCACTGTATGCAGATGATATACTCTTATACCTAGACAAAGTATCATTATTTCTGCCCAATGTTTTGGATACCTTTGAGGAGTTTAGTTCTCTATCTAGATACAAAATTAACTGGAACAAGTCAGTTTTATTCCATTTAAATGAAAATATTATTCTGAATGAAATACCCAAGAAGAATCCAGTAGTTAACCAGCTTAGATACCTTGGGGTGGAAATATTTCCAAATTTAACCACCGTTGTAAATAAAAACTTCCAGGGTATTTTTGGAAAGGTTGAAGCTGTTTTAAAACGATGGTCGTATTTGCCTAAATCACTTCAATCTCAAATTTCCATAATAAAAATGGATGTTTTGCTACAAATTAACTTTTTTTCATCAATGATTCCATTATCACCCTCAGACTACTTGAAAAAAACACACTCAATGGTGTCCAATTTTATTTGGGGAGGGAAGCGCCCAAGGGTTAAACTATCAACACTCCAACGGCACTGAACAGAGGGTGGTCTAGCTGTTCCCAACTTTGAATTTTATTTTTGGGCATTTGGGTTAAGATCTGTAACTATATGGGTCGATACGAATGGTGATACCTCTTAGAGGGATATTGAAAAAAACATTGCTTTACCTTACAGATTAGAAGACCTTGTCTATTCAGCTATCCCTCACAAATGTATCAAATGTAAAATGGGTCCAATCATGGCTCATACACTAACTGTATGGCAGCAGGCTGAGAGAAGAGATTAAGTAGTCAGTGTAAGTGGCATATAAAAACTCCATTATTTAACAATCACTCACTGTTGTCAAGGGGAAGTCCCTTTACAAATGTGATTTGGAGTGAAATAGGGGCAAGGACACTCTCAGACATCTGGGGAAACGAGGGACTTTGTGACTTTGGAGAAATAAGACAAAGATTTAAAATACCATCCACCTCCTTCTTTTTGTACATTCAACTTCGGGCGGCCATGATGGTTTAGGGTGTCCCCTGGAATGTTAAATTACCAATCCACTCAATGCATACTACACTAACTGCTGGGTCAAAGAAAAGGAAAGTGGTTACCCAGGTCTACAGATCACTTCTTACCTCTACAAAGCATTCACTTCCCATTACCCAAGTTTGGGCTAAAGATCTGGAGTTAAGCAATGTCTCACTGGATTGGAACAGCATCTGGAACTCCATAGTGATGTCTTCTAAAAACCCTAACCACCAACTGATACACTTCAACTATATTATATATATATATTTTATGTATATACATATATATATTTTGTGTGTATGTGTGTGTGTATATAGGTGTGTATACGTGTATGTATGTGTGAGGGTGTGTGTATATATATATAAATATTATATGTATATATGTATTCAAATGAATGTATGTATATTGGTGTATATATGTATATAATGTATGAATAACTTGTCTTTGTTCTCTGAGGGAGGAGCGGGTGGGGAGGGAGGTAGTGGGAGGGGCGGAGAGACCATTGTATGATTGATTTGACACAACATTGTTATGTACACAATAATGGTTAAAAATGGAAAACTCCAATAACAATTATATCACAATATATATATATATATATATATATATATATATATATATATATATATATATATATATATATATATATATATATATATATATATATATATATATATATATATATATATATATATATATATATAATACTAAATTACATTTATCAATTATAAATCATAATACTTTAATATTTTGTTTTGCAATTGTATTGTATGGTATCACTCTGAAAACCATGGATATACAAATCTAAAAAGACATTTTAATACAGGATAAGAACAAGCAAGGGAAGTTTATTTATTCCAGTGCCAAACGAAAAAAAGCACCGTGAAGTAAAAGTAAACTATTTTAATACAACAAAAGCACGTTTCACCTTGGCCTCCACTTGGCAGTCAAAGCCACCAGTTAAGTCTCAGGAGGAAAGGGCCAGCTGTAAATAATCAAATATCTTCCATGTATGAAGCATAGTTCACAAAGAGTATAGTTAGTATGGTATAGTTTGGAACCATATCCAGTCTCCACAAATTTCCAATTGACAGGGGGAATCAGAAACACATGGTCCATTTGTGTAAAATCAAACATGGTGGCTTACGAACAAAAAAATAATTAAAATGACACAAAGACCAAAAAAACAACTCGGATGTCTGCAGTATCAGCGTGAGAAGCGGCAACACTTTGTACAATAATCTCCTGTAGTCAATTAAGGTGATGTATTTTGTAGCGATTCTAGGATATTCTAAACGAGGTGGTCTTCCACATTATAGCAATAAAGCGGTTGTGATTGGGTTACAGCAGCTGGGAGACAGGACTGGAACTAGAGAATGATCTGTGTAAACTGCCAAGCTAGAAATTGGAAGCTGGTATCTGCCACTCTCCTTTACACTGGATAAAATAAAACATTATTGATCCTTAGTGTCTGACTAATGTATTTATTTTGTGTAATGATACAATATCTCAATCCTCCTCGCTGGAATTTACCACAACACAGACAAGGTGACTTTATTCCAAAAAGAAAAGATATATATAAATAAATACAACTATCCGTCAGTGTCTGCGATTTATTCCAAAAACAGGTTTCAAGTGAGAGGGTGTAGTGGACTGAAAGAACAAATGAAAGGCTCGTTGGAAGGTGTGAGCCTGCGTTTGGCAGCACATACACACTGGATTATACTGGCGCTTGTCAAAAATCAGGAAGTCTATGATAGAAGTGACAAACAGCCAGGACTGAGGGATGGGGACAGGCCAGTTTGAAATGGTGCAGCATATTACAAACACAATTAGTGTTTGATGCTAAAAGTACATTTAAACTAAACAGTTTTTTGGTCTTGTATTATGTTTTGTATTTTAACTTTGTAGCATGTGGTGAATAGCAAATCATGTTTATTCTACCTTAGGTGCCTCGCAAAAGAAATAGCATCTGTTGTGTTAATTGATATGCGATACAAGCATTGGTTTCTTCAGGGGAAGAAAAAGCAGCGATCGATTAATCACCCAAGTGTTAAATATCCCATTTTTATACGATGCAATCTGTTGTTGAACGCAAAGACAAACTGAAACAAATGCCTAATTAGCTTCCTTATATCAAAAACGCTGTCAAAGCATTGTTGTACTTTTCCTCAGAGATAATTTTATTTTTGTTCCTCGTTTCAGCTGCCTGTTGGCCATCAAGTGTGTTTAACCCACAAAAGGCTTCCTGATAAAATAAAAAACAATATACGAATAATAATACGAAAAATATGAACGATAACAATGATTGTTTATTTTTTGACCACAAGATCTAACTAGATGGTGGGGCGGCAGAGGCTCTAATGCCAACTGCCGCTGTGTCCTTTGGCAAGAGACTTCAGCCTTCTGTGCATCTGACTGTGGGTGTGTGTGAGCTAGTGATTGGTGTTGGTTGGGGTGTCAATTAGGGAACAATTATTTAGCTAATCTTTTATCCAGCCATTATTGTTTGATTGAATGAACGCAGTTGAGGACATCCAGATAGAGTAAATTTACAGAACAAAATAGGTTTTATTAAATGTAAGTTGATGATGTAATCATTGACTGAGGTTCGGGAGTGGGACCATGCGCTCAACCTCCTACTCCTCCAGCAACCACGCCTCCACTCTTTAACCACACCTCTAATTACCCAGAAGCCCTATTTATACAGGCCTATCCCTGCATCTCTTGTTGTCTCTGCTCTCTCTCTATAATCTTCACCAGGCATGTCCAAACTATGGCTTGGGGGCCAAATGCGGCCCGCAGACCAATTTTTGTTGGCCCTCCGGCTTCCTGCTAAGTTGGTCCAAACAACAAAAAGTAGGACTTTTTACTGTAAAATTGGACAAATTCAAGCATTTTGATGTTATACCAACCTAATATTAATGTTCGAAGTCTTATTAAAGGTGTGGAAACTCATCCAAACTATGTTAAATGCAAAATTTTGAATGATTCACTTCATTGTCGAGTTGTCTGTGGCCCTCTACTCCATTTACGTTTCAAAATCGGCCCTCGGTGAAAAAAGTTTGGACACCCCTGATCTTCACCGTAACATATCACCATCTAAGGAGGGGGGGTTCTGAATCGGCTGGGCTGATTACCCAAGACGGAGCCCCCATCCACAGTCTCTCTACCCAGCCAACTCTAATCAATCCATCATCGATCCATCATCGATCCATCATCGATCCATCATCGATTCATCATCGATCCATCATCGATCCATCATCGATCCATCATCGATCCATCATCGATCCATCATCGATTCATCATCAATCCATCATCGATCCATCATCGATCCATCATCACTATTATCAATAAACATTCTCACATATCCCATTTGTTGTGGCATGGTCCCTGCTAGTGAAATACACTACCGGTAATTGCACATGTTTATGTCTTTTTCAAGTTATTCTTCTTCTATCTTCCCTCTTCTCTCAACACATGGCACAGGCATGTTTTAGAATCTGTTTTCAAGATAACAATAATTCTATTATTAAGGCTACATCCACACGGAGACAAAACTGTTATATTTTCCCAAACTAAATGACACTGATTAATACATCCAGGATCCACACAGAGCCCTCAAAACGCCTTAAACCCCTGTAATACTTCTACCAGTCCTGAGTGTTGCGCTGTGACACTACCACAGAATGACAACAAAACAGAGGAAGAGATGGCCTGGAGCATGCACAGAAAAGTTGCGAGATGTAAACAGAAATTTAGCGGAGATTATTTTTGAACATAGCAGAGATTCTAAATGTACAGCCTGGATGTGAAATCTACAGAAGAGACGAGGGCTGCGTCAGAATGGCCACACTCGTCCCCTAACCTCTCATTCACTACATAGTCCTGCACTATTTAGCAGACTATATAGTCTATATACTCATTCACAGAGCAATTCAGACACTCAGCTCACTACTGTCTCCTCACCGCGGGTCACGTGACTCTGCCTTCCGAGTGAAAAAAAGGTCAGTAAAACTCCGATAAAAATGGATTTCTGTAACAAATATTGGACTACGTTATAATGACCATACATGTCATGGATCTCACATTAAACAACAAATGGACTGGATGATTCAAATTTTGTTCATCTCATCTTTTCTGCTTCATTCATTCGTTGTATCCAGTTAAATACCTGTCGCTGTGTTTTTTCTGACCCTCGCAATGCATTGTGGTCTATATTGACCGTTTGCTGGCCACTACTTTTCATGGTGCATTGTGGGAAATTTTGAGTGCACTAGTTTTTCACCTGCTAATTTGCAGCGTAATGGTTTAGTGTTTTGTTCATATTCTCAAGTCAACAGTGCATTTAAACAGCTCTTCTGCTTCATTCAGTCTGCTGTGCTGCTGTTGTGTTTACGACTCTCGCAATACATTGTGGTCAATATTGACTACTTTTCAAGGTGCATTGTGGGAAATTTTGAGTGCACTAGTTTTTCACACTACACTACAAGATGGCGTGAGCCCTAAATAGTGCCCTATGTAGGGAATAGTGTGGACATTCGGATGCAGCCTCAAAGCCGAGCAGAGCAGACATGTGCTTCAGATGTCACTGGAATATGATGTCAAAGCTTCTAAACGGATTTAGGGAGACAATCTCTGTGGATTTATCTATTCTTTTTTTTTGTATCTTAGTGAGACATTACTGGTTAATTATAGGTCAATGAATAAATAAATAAATAAATAATTGTTCACCCTAATAAATGTATGCATTTTTATTGATAATTTGCATATAACTTTCAAAAATCTGTTCATTATATTCGATGTAAATATCTAATGAAAATGTTAACCAATGAATACACCTGCTTATGTACCAACTGCAATGTTTTAAAATTCAAAACATTCCCTTTCCGTTTAATATCAATGAAAACTAAGCATGCAATCACCAGCTTTGCAAATCACAAATACATCAAACTGAAAAAGATATTTCATTTACGTCTCACAGTCAAAATCGGAGATGAGAGAAGTCATTTATAACAATTATTAATCCACAAATTGTACTGTTTTTTTTATTACTTATAATAAAGCACATGGTGATAACTTACTTAGGACAAAGTAATTGATGAAGATGTAAATATCAGGCCAAGTAAATTTGGAGAGCAAGCAAGTAGTGCATTATAAATGTCTCAAGAACTGGGGCACTAAAAAAGTCTGGAAATATTTCATTCCAGCTTGGGCCTACTGGGAGGTCGTACACAGGCTGAGGCTGCAAATTGTATGTGACAAAGGCAATTTTGGGATAATTTTCTCACACACAAACGGCGCTAAGTGATATGAATTAGATTAAACAAGTGGATATTGAAAGCAAAATATTTCCTGTGCCAAGTCAGCAAAAGTAATTGATAATGCAATTTTAGTTTATTTCCACATTTACCTTCCTGCCATGCAGCATAAATAGCACACAATCAGTTAATGTACAAGCATTAGTGGTAATGGGAACTTGATAAGTAGGTTTTAACAGAGTTTAACAGAGCTCCAAGCCACATTTAGTGAACACTATAAATGTGAAAATAATATACATGTCTGTTGAAGTTCACAACATGTTACCCTTTTATTGTATATGTCTCAACTCTGAATGTACCAGAATGTACCGGAGTACCAGAAAGGAACCCTCTCATAAATGAGAAGGACATACTGCACACAGAAAGGCCCTACTTGACCCGAGATTCCTCTTCTTACCTACTGAATACTGAACTAAGACTAAGAGGTTTTTTTTGAGGCAGGATATGTGTCTTTATTTTGGTTTATTATTTGTTGGCCTACCAAAAGTAATTTATCTAGGTCTATACCCGCAAAATAAAATCAAACAATGGACATGGGGCTACTTTGAGGGTACTTTTTATGACGGGGGTCGCGAATGCCAATGGTTGTTATTTTGTAGGTCTCGACTAAAAAAGGTTGGGAACCACTGGTGTAAGCAACCTGCATATGACCTTCGAGCTTTGCCATGGTGACAGGAATTGTTGCAAGATAGCTCACCCACCCCTTTTTTTGATGTCCACATGCCTTCAGAGGTTTTATGACATTTTTGCTACGACCAGATGTTTTGTGCTTTGAATGTGGATTAATCTGAATCACTTCAGATTTGAAAATGATTTAACTGGACTAAAAAGAGCTTTGAAAACTTCAAAGTCCCTCCACAACAAATAAAGTGGCTGAAGAAATTCAGATTAAATGTTTTTTTTGGCCGTGCTGCCAGGTAGTTGAGGGGTTGGGGCGGTAGCACACATGCCAGGATCCCTCAGCAGCCGGCCACAACATTGAGATGAATCCCGGTTTCGACAATTTGCTGCACGTCCTCCCTTCTCTCTCATTGTCTCTCATTTTTGTGCTAAAGCTGTTCTGTCTAATAAAGCCTATGGGCCAAAAAATCCTTAAAAGAAAGAAAGAAATGTTTCAGTCATGTTATTTAAAAGACCATCAGCCATCTCAGCTAATTCAAAACTCTCAGAGGATGAATCTGATATACTAGTGGTGCATAATGTGCATAACTGCGTGTTCATTTAAAATGTTCCAGCAATTCCTGCATGTCTGGGGATATTCCAAATCAAGAAGACCCCCACCTCTGTCAGCCCACTCAGAAGACTAGCATGTGTCTGATTGGTTGAAACTTTGTGCCAATATTCAAGGTGTCCCCTAAACTAGTAGTTCCCAACCTTTTTCAGTCACAACCCCCACAATAACAACCGTTGGTGTTCGCAACCCCCCAAAACAAAAAAAATCTACCCGCAAAGTTATAAAGTACCCTTATTTCTATTTCTATTGGCAGGCCAGAAAACAGGAATCTACATTTACCCTATTGGGGTCCCGACCCACAGATTGAGAACCACTGGCCTAAATGAAAACTGTTGCACAGGCCAACCCCAACTCAGTTCTACCCAAGTTATTAGCCTAATTGTACCAGAATCAGAAACAGTTTATAAGCAGTACTTGAAGGTGGGTTAGGGTTAGCCTAACTCTAACCTGGGTACCCCTCAAAATTGCTAAAATCAGCCAATATAAAAACACAAAAATACATTTCGGTGGACTTTTGAATATTTCTTACCTCTCTTAGGCAGCCCATGAAATTGTTGCTCACTGGTGATCCCGGTAGGTCTGCTGTGCTAGGGCTCCCACCCACGTAGAAGAAATCATCGGAGCCCAGCATGGTGTAGTCTTCCTGGGTGTAACCGGTGGTGGTGAGGATACCATCCACTGAGATTGTCACCTGTTAGGAGGCAACACATAGCCAAAGCCAGACAATTACATTCTTGAATTCAATTTTGCACCATTATAAAAACACTCCTCCATCTTGCCTTGGTCTGCATTCAAAGTGGTTATTTCAACTCTTTCTTTTATGGAATCGTTTTATTTCGTTGGAGCAATTGTTTTTGACCAGACAGCGTTTTATTTGGTTTTAGAATGGAATTTTAGCCATAGGATTCACAGGACAGGTAAAGAAAATATGACAGTATGCATATTTTCTTTATCTTTGATGGGGGTAAGAGAATGGATTTCTACATTCTGGAAGTTTCAGGTTGGGGGTAGGGTTAGTACAATGTTCAAACCAAGGACAAATTGATCGTACTTGTCTTAGGTTTCGGGATTTATCTACTAACTGCAGACATTAACAGCACACACACAACACGCTATCAGACATCCGCACACTCTCCCCTCTCTCACAGACAATACATCTAACATATCCACGCAGCATGCCAAACAAAGGGAAAAGGTTTCTCACACCGACATCAATGTGCAAACCAAGGCCGTCACTGTTTCGAAGGCAAATTAAAGACACTTAATTGAACATGGAAAGGAGTAAGTGGATCGATGGTGCCATACGAAGCGGTGAGCAGCCAGAACGTGCGCAGGACCATGCACTAGCAATATAGGGAGGCCCATTTTCATGTACAATCTCAGAAAAGCTTATGTCAATCTGATTAGGTTTAGTTTCAGTGTACAGTTCAGACCATTTTACGTGTTGGTTGTAATACTTAATCCGTATGTATTGGCTACCAAAATTGCTAGAAGTCCATAAACCAATATAATGGCTGGATGCAGCACTCTAACTGCTCAATAACTATTATAACTATTGTTATTTTATTAATGTACAAGAAATGTGCACGTAAAATAAGAGAACAAATATTAGTACTCAAAGGGTGTAGGTAGAAGTTCAAGCATAGAGCCCTCTCCTCAATACAGGATGACATATTCTAGGCCTGTATATAGTACGTATCTATTTGCTCACTGAAGTGTCTTGACATTTGCAGTAGCTGTTAGACATGTTACATGGGGCTAATGTTATTTCTAATAAGGAAAGTGTTGATTTATAATAGCTTTCTTGTGTCACTCTTGGAAAGGTCTGTTACCATTGAACCAACAATGCAAGATTGGCAAGCTTATTCCTCAAAGTGTAATGAATATGAGCTGCGAGGTGGGTAGCAATCAACACACAATAGTCACAAACATGCCACAAAACCACACAGGGAGGCAGTGAGGGTGGGGGGAAGATGGAGGTGAGTGGATTAGAGTGTTAGTGGTTACTGTGGTGACGGGGTCACATGGTGGATGGAAGCGTGGGCATGCCATGCGCCATAGTGAGTTGGAAACAACTGTCAGAGCTCCCGCAATGAACTTTTAAGGGTTGCCATTTGTTGACGTTTTCTTGGTAGAGAAACATTTTTTATTGTGGCAAGCTTCTGTCAGTTTTGGAACGACAGTCCTCACAAAAAATGGGGACTTTTAGTGTGGAGAAAAAAAATCAAAAATCAAAAGTTATTGCCCTGGAGTTTGTAAATTTCAATTGTCTTGTTGTTACTTGTTGGTAATCTGCAGTTATGTGGAAGAAAGAAAGTAGAAAAAAGTAAAGTGATAAAAAGGATGGGGGATTGAGGGTTAAAAGAGAAGTTCGTTGGCAGGTCAGGGGGTAGGAAATTGAGAAGAAGCGAAGAAAGAATTGCCTGGTAATACAAACCCATCTCCTCATTTTTTGATAAGAGTGTCTAGGATGGAACTCAAAAGAGAACGTATAAAATAAAAGAAGAGAGGGGGAGGGGACACACGGCAAACCCAAAAAAAAGACAATAAGAATGATATCTACCAGACAATGTAGTTTGTTTACCATAGCGTGTCCAATGCCTGATTGCTTTCCGGAAAAAGGGGAAGAAAGGAAATCAAAAGAATAGTGAACAAAAAAAGGTTGTTAATAATGATGGTCGAAAGAAAAACCAACGATGAAAAAGTAGGATGTTAGTTAGAACATTAGTTGGTTAGATATTGTTAGTATTTTAAAAAAAATGAATGAGTTAGTGGCAAATAAACACTACCGGTCTGTTCGGAGGATTTTCTACAATGCCATTCTAGTCAAATTTTCCCCAAGGTTCCTCGAAACGAAAAACAATGGACATAGAAGAATTTGTTTAGGATGGCGAATTTCCCCAACAAAACTTGTAGTGTTTGGTTCACCTCGATCTAACAATGTGTGCCTTTCAAATATAAGATGATCGACGTGAAAGAAGTGTAGAAAGGAAGAGAGAAAGCAGGCAAGCAGCCCCTGGCTCTGAGCCTCTAACCTGCTAAACTGTGTTATCCTGTTGGGATTTGGAACTCTTTACTAACCTGTGGGGCAGCATCTTACTGCGGGAAGGGTCAGGAAAAACACCACTTACTTGTTGTGCTGCACACAGTAACAATCAGAGCTGCAGTGTCTCGTGTTGCAGACCAAACTAAAGGTCCACACTGCATTTGAACAGCCTCCAAACAGCTATATGTTCTTTGGCCTTCACTTCAAAGATACAAGTTCCCACCAAGTGTTACAGAACAGCTCTATTCAACAATAATTCTATAGTGGTTGTATACTATAACTTCTGAAAGTAATTACATTTTATAAAATGCTAATAGCTAAACATAAAACAAACGTAATTTTAAATTGACTAACTTCACTGCAATGAAGAAAAAACAAAAACTCAAATCGACCATAACTGATTTGGATTATCAGTGCAAAATGTATTTGTTCAATATTTTGAACAAGGCAAACTTAATTCATAAAAATATTGTAATTTATGTTCAGTTCAATTAGAGTAAAATCAATAATCTGGCAGGATTAATTAAAATACAAAAACATCTTCTTGCCTTTCTTTTTCTCTGAGGTAAAAATTGTTTGTACTATTACAAGCAACCACATATTGATGTAAACATGTTGCCCTTACGGGATACATTAAATTGTAGATTAATCTAATCCACATACTGTTTACATTTACTTTACATGGGAGAGCAGTTGTCAAGAGTCAAGTGTTTACCATTAATTAATTATAACAATTTCTGTTATCACTGACATGACCTGTACTGTAACATTACGGCGGAAACCAGACCTAAAACATGCTAATCCCAAACTACATTTGTGATAAACATCTCTTCAAATAACTCTTCTCCCTGATGGACATATTTAAAAAACATGAGGAAACTATGATCTTTACAACCATTAATACTGCATTAATAGGCAGCTCAAAGTCAGAAAATTCATATATCTGCTTTAAAGCCTATATTCTCCCACAGCATTACTGCTTAAGAGATTGTGTATCTAATAGAAATGTCAGCTTAGAAGAATGTGAAGAAGAGAAATCATTGGATAACTTTAGGACATAAGAGACATATACTGTTAACACGAGAGAAAAAATGACCTTGAGAATTCAATATAGACTATATCAATCATAAACTGCAGAACTGCTTTACCCTGCTGACTAAGAGCAGAGGAGAAAATTAAAATGACAATAAAGAACGTCATGTAAAAGCAATAAAACAATGATCTGTTTTCCTTAAAATGTTTCAGAACCGTGGCAATGAAATGACAACTCATCGAGCGACTGTTTTAGTAACGGCAGCTCTCTTTCAAAGCTTTCAGAAGTAGCTACTCTAAACTAAAAAAGAAAAAAAATCCAATAACAGTCCACTCTGGGTCCACCACTGCGACCCGCGTTTACCTGTCTGAGGTTGCGAGTCACTTTGATGTCGTGCCAGGAGTTGTCATTGAATTTCCCATTGACTGGCTCCACGATCGCCTCGAATGCACCCGATCCCAGGTTGATGACGAGGGAAACGGCACCGTCTTTGAGCGCCAGATTGACGTAGTCGGCTGATTTTCCGGTGTGCAGCAGGAGGCCGTTGCGTTGCCAGGTCTTGAAGGACAACGTGATCTCATCGCTGCTGCTCTGGATGGGGTTCTGCGACAGGTCGTAACAGAAGTATTCAGACCCGCGGAAGGTGGCGACGTTCTCTTCCCTCGCTGCAGAGACAAAATTTAAAAAAAGAATGTTAATGAAGCAATACAACACGTTACATTACACACATTAACATGACCAGACTTGGTGCAGGCAGAAAAGTTCCTTGGTGCACAAATGGACAACAAATAAAAGGTTACTTTTAGTTACTTTTCTACGCAGGAGTTATTTTGCCCAGTTTGTGTCAGATATAGTTATATACGTCATTACATCTTTACTTTTGTAACTAGAAAACTGTTATAATTATGGTGACCCACTTCATGCCAACATTGGAAGTAGTATTTTCCTCACTATGAATTCTGTTGGACTCAAAGTTTGAGCAAACATCTAACTCCATTATATGAAAAGTTTAGACCGCATACCCAAATAACCTTCAATAAATGATCTCCTATTTTTTATACAGCAGCTGCCCTCACCCACACTAAACTATTCTAGTCAGAATTTTGAATCCGTTTTAGAGTTACTCAGTGGCATGCACTTTGAATGTTGTTCATATTGCTGAAGTAACATGGCTAAGAGGGGGCACGGAAGCCTTTTTACAGCGCTCAGGATGAAACATCAAAATGTTTTGCATTATTGGAAACATTTGAAAAATGTCCTTAGGGATGCATTAGCCAAAATGAAATAAAAGAGTCGACAAAAGCAGTGGAAAAACACGATAAACTGCTAGATCACAACAGGAAATACATTATCACACTATAGAGTCAGAACACTTTAAAACGATTTCAAAGTTTAGTGTAGCATCTCAAAATCCAATGATCTCCATTGATTCTATGAGATAGAAAACTTGACATAATTCTGCAATGTTCTCTGTATGAGTAAAATATGGACACGCCAACTACAGCCTGGTTATGTGCCATGTTCGAGAACTAATCAATTGCATTTTGTATTAAATAATAGCCACCACATTAAAACAACATCTGTGTTTATCCCTGTGTCACTGTGGCAGCATCGGTAAATACCCATCCAGCACACATACATAGAGTTTAAAATAAGGCTATCCATAATTACAGCTATGAAAATCCTATCATTCAGCCCACATCATAAAACGCTGTCTGCATGACCAGCGGCTTAGATTTCACGTACAGCCGAGACAGACAGGCTACTTATGATGGAACACTATTCCCCACTAATGGTGCGCATAAATCAAAACTTTGATTTTACAGCTTGATATTACCACGGCGTTGCAAAGTTACTTCCTCGGTCTATTTTTCTTAGATGGACACCGATAGTAAGGTGAGATCGCGCTGAAAGTGACAGGGAGCCAGGGACACGGTGAAACAGCAGAAAATAAAACTGTGTGAGGTGGAGGAGGACACGGGGAATTTTTACTGCGCAGTGTATCCGAAGAGACTGCTATACCTTGTAATATGTGCGCAAATAATTGACACTTTTCCCGCTGCTTTGGAAGAGGTGGGCTGACACATGACTAGCACTGGTCCAGGGGAAGAAGCAGTCAGAAGACAAGGTCAGACTCATGGTCAATTACTTTCAACAGGGTGCCGAGCAAGCTATGGCAGCAATCATTTAAGGAGGAAGCAGGAGAATTCAACACAAGAACACAAGAGTTGTCTGAAACTATTTGCGAGTTCCCAACCTTTATGTAACAATAGAGAGTTGAATGAAATAAACTATAACATTTGATCATTCACCTTGAGATTGTCTGAGCTTGTCTGATCTTAAGCAAAGCGGGGTCGGGCCTGGTTAGTACTTGGCTGGGAAACTGCTGGAAAAAATCCACTACAAGGCATTATGAACTGTAGTTATCCACAAGAGGAGCCAACAGCACGGTCCCGCAGTGCAATACTTTGGTGTGACGATGTTTACAGTGACGCACCAAATAGGAAGGCGGAAACTTCAGAAACATACTAGTTTTTGCAGCTTCGGAAGTCAGCATTATTTTTTCTTTTATTATGCTGTTTTCAATCGATGTTGCAATTTCGAATGTTCAAAATATAAAATAATAATCCAAGAGTGTCATAGACTTTAACTACAATATATTGCGGACTAAATTGAAACGTCTCTCTCACGTTAGTCGAACATTTTGTTCTTTTTGATCCTCTACTTTTGTAAAAACGTTTTGTGGGCAACATAAACCAGAGAGTCAGAAAGTACTATAAAATGTTGAAATCATTGTCAGGCACCCTCAAGGTTTCAGAAATGGCACCCTTTCAAAAAAGTCTCTTGAACTTATCCTCCACTGTAATGGCTTTAGCACTTGGAAGCTTGTCATTACCTGCTCAAAAATGCCATTTCGACATTGCATTTTGTCTTGCATTCTAACAAAAAGTGTCACTATGCAAAACACAATGAATCTGGTATACATAAAAGGATTCAGAGAAGAGAAAGGCTGGAGGCTGTACAGTTTGGGTTTCTTACTTGAGATGAGGCTTTCTGTAAACATGAGGGAACACTGTGGAGGTTTGACAGAAAGACAATAACGGTGGGGCAAATTTGACAGGAAAGATAAAATGAAACAGAAAAGTTGGATTCAGCAATGATAACGTTTTGATTCTGGTCATGGAAGAATTCTCCCCCTGGCGTCACAAGTAAACAACACAGAGGAAACAGGAAATAGTCTTGGAAACAACAAAGCCATGAAAAAAGCCCTTATGCATGAGCCAGGAGAGAAATAGAAAACTATAATTACAGCAAGACATTGCCATGTGCAACACAGGAATTGCAGATTAGTACAAATGATTGAATTCCAGAACACAAGTTTCTGAAAACAAATACAAAGAATATAAGAATAAATTGGTTAATATAATCAGAAATTCTAAGAAAGAATACTATTCAAAATTATTAATGCCAAATTGACAAAATATCCAAGGAACATGGAACATAATGAATTGTTTAATACACAAGGGACATAATAATAATGGATATCCTAATTTTTTTAATAAAGACAATGACAAAATAAGTCATATTAAGGAAATAGTTAATTCATTTAATGATTATTTTGTAAATATAGGCCATAAATTGGCAACAAAATGTGTGCCCCCTCATTAAAGATACTAAGATATGAAGGTTTAAATTATTTTTTTAAATCCAAGAAATTAAAAAGTATTGAAAATTGTGAAGAGCTGTAAAAACAAAAAATCAACTGATAATAATGGGTTTGATAGTTATATAGTCAAAAATATCATTGAATTTACTTCAATTTAATCTGTAATCAATCTTTTAAAACAGGAATTGTTCCAAACCAAATGAAAATAGCAAAGTTATTCCTTGCACAAAGACTTGTAATTATTGACCCATTTCTTTACTTTCCCAATTTTCAAAAATATTAGAGAAATTGTTTGTTAAAAGATTAGATAATTATGTTGAAGTAAACAATATATTAAATGAGCGTCAGTTTGGTTTTAGAGCACACAGGTCCACAACAAATGGCAGTTGTTAATCTGGTTGAAAATATTTCCCAATCATTAGATACAAACTCCATACAATAGGTTTATTTTTGGATTTACAGAAAGCATTTGATACTATTGACCACACAATCTTACTACAAAATTTGGAAAAATATGGCTTTAGAGGAAAAGTAAATTCTTGGTTAAAAATTACTTATCAGATAGATTCCAATATGTTTATCTAAAGGGAGTAGAGTCTAGTTGGCAGAGAATTAGTTGTGGTGCCACAAGGCTCGGTTTTGGGCCGAAATTATTAAATATAAATGATATTCATAAAGTATCTGTATGTTCTTAATTTTGTCTTGTTTGCAGACGATACCACAGTTTACTGCTCTGGTCAAAATCTTAGTGAGCTGGTGAAGGTGATGGAGAGAGAACTGCATAAACTAAACAATTGGTTTGCTTTGAATAAATTGTCATTGAATTTGAACAAAATGAAATATATGGTATTCAGTAACAAACATCTAGGGAATGATATAAAGATTAAAATAAATAGCTATGAAATTAGTCAGTTATATTAAGTTTCTTGGAGTGATTGCAAAATGACATGGAAAGCACATATAAAAAATGTACAGAAGAAAATATCAAAGACTATTGCAATTTTATACAAATTACAATATATTTTGAACAAAAATGCTTTATATTTACTTTATTCATCTCTCATAACACCATACTTGACATATGGTATTGAAATTTGGGGAATACATACAAATCGAAACCAATTTTCATACTACAAAAAAAGGTTATTAGACTGATCATTCATGCACCTTATAATTCACCTAGTAACCCATTGTTTATACAATCAAAGCTTTTAAAGTTTCACAACTTAGTAGATCTGTATACTGGTAAGTTTATGTATTTAGTCAATTATAATCAAATCCCTATATCATTGAAGACAAAGTTTACCCAGAGAGAAAGTAAATATAATTTAAGGGGAACGTGTATGTTTGACAGACCTTATGTGAGAACGAGTTGAAGGAACATTGTTTATCAAGTAAAGGAGTATATTATTCATCGCCATATTATGGCGATGAATTAAAAAAAGCCACTTCTTTATTTCAGTTTAAAAGTATCTTTAAGAAAATAATGATGGAAAAATATTTTGCAGAATAAAAATGCATTTTGTTGTTGTGAAAATTTGAGTGCTTGTGGATGATACTTGGGAGCACCCTGACCAGTATTATGTAGTTTTGTTTTTGTGAATGAAGTTGATGAATTGTCCGCTGGTGTACTACAATATGACAAATGTCCACCAACGTGAGAGTTGGAGAGAAGGGTGGGCATAATAAGCCTTGGCTTCTGCCTACACCTGGTCAAATAACACATTTGTGATCTTGTTATGTGTTGGATGTAGAGCACTTTTTGTTTTTGACCAAACAACAATAAATACAAATGTGCTATTTATATAAAATTCGAAAGAATTTTTAGAAAGAAATGTTATTACAATGCCTTTCATTGTAACAATCTATTGCAACTTTGTTAAGAGGTTGTTGTTTGATGGCAAGGGATATTTTCAAACATATACTTTCTACATCTGATATGTCAAACTAATTCATTTGTAATAACTTCTTTATCTATGTCTATGTCTTTTATACCGCCAACGTTAAGTACACCAGGGCAAACCAGCGTGCAAATAAATTAATATTATAGGTTCAAAGGGCACATATGCATTACAGTATTTGTACTGATATTTGCTCTTAAATGAGTTTAAAGGCAAATAACTACTTTGGCATCTCATGTTTTAGGACTTAAAATAATGTATTTACTGTAAACCTACATTACTTTATATCTGTATGGCAAGCCTTCGTCTGTATTTGTGTCAGTACTCCATCTACTGGCAGTAGAGGGAATTGCAACAGGGAGAAAACAAAAGCATGCTTTCCTCCTCCATGCTAATGTAAACATGCAGTTGTAATGACAGCAATTTACCAGTTGAAATGAATCTGGTGATGATTTATAGACTTAAAAACAGCACAGAAGATCTTGATGCTCGAGTTATGGCGTCACAAAACTGGGAAATTTAGAACCAAATATTTTCTGAGCCTCAGATGAGACTTGAAGCTAAATACAACTCTAGATATGTATTTGATCAGGGAACAATGTTATAACACAGTTAAAAGTTCCATCCATCCATTTTCTACCGCTTGTTCCCGTTAAAAAAAAAAAAGAGTAAATTTTGCTAAATATACTGTCTATGTCCTTTGATTATCTCACAACTGGTATGTTTTTGGTGACAACGTAAATCATAACCTCTCATTTGACACATCCTTCAGTGCCTCTGCAAATAATGAAAAGGTTTCATTGTATAGGTCTTGACTAATTGTCACCACGAGTACTTAGCTGGAGTACCGGTAGCTTTAGTGCATGCTACAAATTCAAGTGCAGCACTCAAAGGAAACTCAACTACCATAGAACAAACTAGCTTCAAACTCCCACTTGGGAAACAAACCTATAACCTTCTTGCTGTTGTCATTGTGCTGCCAAAACCCCGAAGGAAAGAAGTCATTTTATAGTCTTTAAAAACATCATCCCACCACTCCACCGCTCCACCTTCCCTATCACAAACTGAGAAAATTTGTAAAAAACTTTATAACTGATCTGACTCTGTTGTCATTACAATTTGCCAACATATTCCTTCTTGTAACACTGTAGCATAAGATAGTGTGTTAAAATGTTAATGAGCACCAGTAAAAGTCTATAATAATATTGTAATCTGAAGGCGAGAACATCTGCCTGGCACCGTTGCAATAGCCTATCAGTGCCGAAAGGCTATCCGAGGTAAAAAAATCAATGTGTTTAGCATTACCTCAAAAAGCATAACTCTATCCCATCACTCTTTGCCTGTTGCTTGTAATTCTATACATTTTTTACAGTCTGGTCTGTGAAAAGACTGACTTTTCAATGTGTTATAATTATACCGATATAATTACAAAGTTGCCACAGTACTGTAGAGGATATCAACATAACACCGGTGCTATGAATAATAGAAAACGCATATTGATATAATGTAATATTTGTGAACCTCAGCCATTTTAAACCTGTGGTAAGTGTATACGCATCCATTAAAACTGAAGGGGGAATGTATTGCCTGTTGAGACACATGCTCCTCAGGTCTGTGGCTTTAAGATCGATCAACAGCGCGGGTCATTTTCTCTTATTTTCGCCGCTGTCATCAATATTCCATTTGTGCTCGTCTTGGCCCCGGCGTAAAGGGGCCAAGGGTTCGATTTCAAAATCCACTGGAAGCAATTAGCCCCTTCATTACCATCTCCCTTTCTCTTCCGTTCCCTCACACACTTTGCAGCTGTCCAGCCCGCTCTTGGGCTGACCCCATGGGGACTCTGTGCCTCCGGTGTTGTCACCTTTTCAAGCAACCTTCAACCTTTGTTAGATCCTCGCCAGATAAAGGAATTCACAGGCTAAACACTGGGATTAAGATGGAAGACGTGGTGATTATCAAGTAAAGTACCGGCGATGCTGCACAGGCCGTCAGAGCAATACGGCTTTCAAGAGCGTGGAAGATATAACCAGGCCACTAACCTAAAGCTAGTCCCGGGGAGACTGTTAAAAGGCCAACTGAAATCAATCAGGAGCATTAAAAGCCAAGTTTCATCTTCCACTGTACACAGAAAGGCTTTACTTGAAGATGTAAACATTAAGAGTGACGTCCTATTAACCTATTCAGATAGATAGATAGATAACTAACTCATGTTTTTAAACGCAAAATGCTGGCAATTGGCAGGAATCAAAGCCCCGTAAAACAGCCCTAATCTTATATTGTGATGAAGACTGCAACCTCTGGCACTGCTGTATTTAGTTGACATCTTTAATATTTATGAAGTGATGTAAATCAATATATGACCTATGCCTAAATATCAGCAACCTTGCATGCATATTTTCACACACACATATAGACACACACACTTGTATGTTCTAAATGATATGTTCATAATAAATGTTTTACATAATAAAACCACCAGGCACACACTATGTTAATATTTATAATGTACTCATGTCCTATGTGGTTTGGTGCGTAGAAAGAAAAGAAGAAAAAAGAGAGTGAACAAACACACATTTGTTTTGTGTTATAGTCTCTTGAAACATCTCCACAAAAGAGGTTGTAACCCAACAAAGAATAAAACAAAAACAACCCCCAATCATTTAAATCGCCATAGCAATTTGATCAAGTAGTTTGGTTATTAACAACAACAACAACAGCAAATAGCACACAATCCTAGGTCGGAATTTCAAACTCCTCCATTTGATCTTGAACATACCATTTCACTTGTGTCGGTAGGTAGGATAACATTAGTCCAACCTAATGCAGCGTTAGACAGTGTTGTTTTTTCTACTGACAATTGCAGTTCAAGGGCCCTCCGCTTGGCCCAAATCCATCAAATGTCAGCGGTATTTAGAGAATAACTGATGATATGTTCCTTCAAAGGGCTCCAGCGATGTGGAACAGGTTTATGACGGCAGTAGAATTGGCAGAATGTGTTTCACTGTGACCGCTGGTGCACAGAAGGCAGGCACATACGAACTTTTGATCCTGGTGACTGATGCTACACAATCTTTTTGAACTAGCTTCATCTGAAACTGAAGGTATCGTTTGAAATGTTTTGGAATGAAACCGTATATATATTCAAGCGGTCACAAAACAAATTAATTCAGTAAATATTGAATCCTTTTTCATTCTTTTTTACGTCACAAACCCAAGGCATATTGTTTGTTCAGAGTCGGGACGCAGCAAGCTTTGGAATGGACACAATGACACAAGTACCTGCACACATTTGGTAGAAAAGTGTTTCAAAGGTAGTCACCGGACAATGTTTGTTTGTTTGTTTGTTTGTTTGTTTGAATCAAGATTTTTCGACTTCCATCCACAAAAATAAATAAATCTGATGGAGCCAGTGACTTTATTCACCTCTGAGCTAACTTGGCCCTGTTTACCCTAGATAAACCTTTGTTTATCTAGTAGACATGTTTTGGAACATTCTATGACAATTACTTTTGGATGAAAGTTGAAACGTCTTTTGAGAGACTACCTTTGAAACCTTTTCTACGATAGATTACTCCTGGACAAATTATGGTTTAATCTGACTTGCACTCATATGTGTGTGACAACAATGATTTCATAAAATAGTACCATGTTATTAAAGGTGCATTATATTATCATTATTAATTTCCCCCCAAAAATTATCCTATTGTGAGCCGGCATGCCTTTTCAAGGATGTGACATGTAACTTCACCTGCATCACCTGCACCTATACATGGAGTTAGAGAGGTTTAAAGCCTGATTTACAAGGCAACAAGGTTTCAGAACTCCGCAATGTTTTGAAATTGGATTGGTCTCTCTTATATATGACCAGCTACTTGCTCCATCCAAAAACTGTTGAAGAGAAAGCTTCTTTGGGAAGGGGAGGCAGTTCCGAGCTCATGAATATTTCTCACAACTTTTATCACAAAGGGACTAGATTAGATTATTTTTTATTGTCCCCATAGGGACATTTGTCCTCTGCATTTGACCCAACCTTCAACCAGTGCCACTGCGGCGACGAGTCAGGAGCAGGGGGGCCATCTCCAAATCTTTGGAGGGAATCCACTCAAACACTGGGAGAAAGTGCTAGCAACTCTGTCACCATGTCACCATGACTGCTGACCGCGATCACTAATCTCAAATAGCACATCTAAAAGTTCACTCCAAGTTGTAAACGGGAGGTGGACTACTTCTGTGATGAAGGGAACTGTGACAGTAGGGTTAACCAACGGTGTCTACTGTGTACTGCAGTTTTTCACATCAAAAAGTTTATCTTCACATCATTGTTTACATCTAAATGTAGATCAAATTAGGCGTGAATGGTATCTTTTCCTGAACACAATTGTCCTCATTATGCGCATAATGCCATAATGAGGAACATTTCAGACAACTCTACCTTAGTAGGTGGCTGAAAAGTTATATAGTGCACGTCTAACATGTCCAAAACAATTGAACAGCATTACAGAGTATACTGAGTCCAATATCGTTTTTATTTTTGGGATCCACTTTTTGTCTTAAATGCCAAAAATATCTGGAATTGTGACAATAGACTTTTCTTGCTTCTTCGCAGTCACAACTGATCTGCGTGCTGTCGTCATGACAATTTCCAACATGTCAGCGGGCGTTTGAAGGAGTGGGAAGAGACTGGTCGCCCTGACAGTTCTGCTCTTGTCTCCTGTTCGCTGTGTATAACCTTGTGAAGCCGCGGTGAGAGACCTGTCTGTCTCCTCTGTCAGTGCGCCTTTGAAATCTGCACAGGTCTGACGCCAGAGTGGAAATGACAAAGGCTCAGACAAGAGGTTAGCTAAGAAAAAACACAAGCGACATCGGGGGGCCAAAGAATTAAAGGGAAAAACAGTGACGGAAGGAGACGACAGGACAAAGGGCAAAATAAAAGTAAGTAAAACAAGCTTTTGACAGCATTAAATCTTATGTATTTTAGTTTGATAACGGCAATACTTATCCACAGGTTTCAGAGTGACGAACCATCACCATAGCAATTGACAAAACCAAATCATTTATCTTTTACATAGTCGAAAGTCCTCAAAATGTAGGCTATAATGAGGAAATCCATGAATAGAAAGTAAAATATCTGTAATGGTAAACTTGAACACAAACTTTCAATTGTTTCCTCTTCCACCTTAGTACTTAACTTACCATTTTAATTCATCAAGCAATTTCACGAAATGGATGAGATTTCAGATCAAAACACTTTTAGCAGCTTCAACCACCCCCTTTTTTATTTAAAATGTCAAACTACTTGAGCTGTGATGATTAAGGAGCACTGCAAACGTTCTACTTGGACTACAATGGACACACATACACACCGGTCAAGGCCCACCTCTACTGTGCGCTCCATCTGCAGAACAACATGAAAACATATGGACAAGTCTAAGAAAGGAGCAAACAGAGACGGACGATAGACAGAAATAATGACAAACCTCATTACCAGGTCTGATAACACGAGACCGCAACCTTGTTTTAAACTCTCAGTCATGGTAAGGAAATTTCCATTAACTCTGCTTGAGACAAAGTGATTCAAGATAAACAAGTGCCTATATATATTTAAAAAAGAAAAAAAGAAGTATAATGGTCCAAGAAATGGACGTTTTTGGGTAAAAATTACTGGAAGTGAAATTGTCTTGACACAATTAGAATTTATTTAAATGTGAGGTTTATGTAAAAGGACAAAACATTAAATAATGCGCATGGTATTTTCAAAGGATATACAGTTGTCCCTCGTTTATCACAGGAGTTACGTTCTAAAATAACCGCACTAGGCAAAATCTGCTAAATAGTCAGCATTATTTTTTTTACAATAATTATGAATGTTTTACGGTTGCAAACCCCCACTACAACACTTTATACACTTTTGTCGATGCAGAATGTTTCGTCGACATTGTGGGTTAGGGTTAGAGAAACTTACAAACATACAGCAGTTCAGTCACACTGCCAGCGATACACGCATTCTGTAGCTACTGTACAAGAGACACGGTGCGGAGGAGATTGAGTGACAATAGTCTACAGTCCTTAGCCAATCAGGACCAGAAAACAAAGCGCTGTGTGAAAAAAAAAAAAAAGCACTACTAAAAATCTGCAAATCCGCAATAGAGCGAGGGACAACTGTACCACAAACAATAGAAAAAACGTAATCATATCGGTGCAAGAAACGCACAAGTTGAACTCATTTAAAGTGTTTGTAGACTGACTCACAGTGGGAGGATTAAACAAAGCTTTTACTCAAGTACACTGTCAAATTTACTACTCAAGTATTACTCCAATTTGTCATAATGAATACATATAACAAAGGTCTGAAATAATTTGTTGTGTTGATGTAATGGCCAAGCGGAGAAAGGAAGCAGTCGTGAAAGAATGCAGCATCTACACTGCGACAGGCTGACTCGTAATGGCCGACACATCTACAGTGGAAAATGCTGTCGACAAAGGGCATCATTGTATAAATTAGTAATTAAATATGTGAGTAAACTAAACTGGATGTACCTTCAATCCTCCAGTAGTTTCCAACCGCATTTAAATAAGTTTCAAACACATTTTAAAAAGTTTCAAACACATTTTAAAAGTGCAGTTCCAATTGTGTCGGGACTTGTTGTTGACTTGTCGATGCTTCAGTCTGGTTTTGCAAACTACAGCAGCAGAGCTTAGCCTGGCAGAGCGGGCCGAGCTGCTGTCGTGAGTGGAGTGAATTTGCACACTGTTTTGGTGTTAGCAGCATAACTAGAGAAGATGATCTGAATGTTATTACCAGGCCTTGGACAGGTGAATGTCAGAGCCACATTTGTGTACATTAGGGAGGACATGACCATAGGCTTCCTCAGGGCGGCTGCCAGCGATGAGCTCTTCACTGTCACTGTGTTGTGGATTTAAGAAGTGTGCGTGTGGGTAACGGTCCATCTTGGCTGCTAACGCTAAGGTAAATTGTAGGGGTGCAACTAAGGATTATTTTACTAGTCTAGTCAGCGATACACTTGTCGATCCGTCAACTAGTCAAACATTTATTTCTACACTGGAAAAATGTTTAATCTTAAATAAGACAATAAGTAAAAGTGATCGAATTAAGCCATGTTTATCATGATTTGAGCATATTTTGACTTTCTTAAAATAAGATTTGCATTTTGTCTCATTTCAAGTGATTTTTTGTCTTTTTATTGTTTTAAGTGAAACAAGATTTTATATTCGTTCCATTGGCAATCTTACTTTAAGGTAGACAAAATATACCAAAAGAAAAAGTAATTTTTTAAAGAAAATTACCAATACTTTGGAACATTAATGGCAAAGCAATGAGCAGGCAGCGTGCCCTCCACCAGAAAAGTAACATAGAGCATATTTAAGTAAGTATTCATAGTATTCAAAATAGTATTATTGTTATATAATAAAAAAATATCACGTCTGTTTTCCAAGCCGCCTGTTTGTGAGTAACCACTTTTTGCCTCCTGATGGTTCTGTGCTGTGAGTGATGAGGTGCAGAGTGACACAGCGGGGGAGGTATGTGTGTGTCCATAGGCGTGTGTGTGTGTGCGTGTGAGGGGGTAAAGCTGGTGCGAACGGTGTGCATGGAAGGATGAAGGGATGGAGCCTGTCTGAGGAATGGGGCCAGCCGCCTGAGGTCCAATCCCATCAACTGAGGCAATTGTGCGGAGCGAATACTGGAGCAAAGAGGCGGAGGGTGAGGGTGAGTTCTGCGTGAGGGCCAGGGGGGAAAGAGATGTACTCAGCGCTTCTATCACTAAAAAAAACCGCACAATTAGGTAAGGTTTAGACACACAGAGTCAAGGTTAAACAACATCTCTGGAGACGCATGCTGTTTTCTTTATTTATTTTGAATTAGACTTAGACGGTTTTGTGTGTATTTTGAGTTATATGAACTAAGATAGGAAAGATCTGTCAAAGTATCTTGTCTAGGTCCAACAGGTACATCTAGGTATTCTAGGTATATTAGGAACTAAAAGTCTGTCAAAGGGAGTTGTACAAGCAATTAAAAGGTGTGATGACATAATCAGAAGAAATAACTTACTTATTTATTCATTTGTTTGTTTATTTATTTGCACATGTATGTCCATGGAGCGATTGCTTCGCTCAAATTAAGTTTCTATGTCAAAATTAAGTTTCTAAGTCAAACTGAAAGTGGACAGACACAACAATTGACACACATAGGAGGAGAGAAAGACAATCAGCTCACCTGTGTATGATCCCGAAGTTTGTTACTGTATAGCTGCAGTGTTCCTGTTGTTTATTTGGTTTTGTACTAATATTTACTTGATTATTTTTTAGATTTTTTTCTAGATGTTAGGTACAAACTCAACAGTAAATTTAGGAGGTCGTTCACGTTTTCAGCTCTTACAGGAGACCATTTCATTACTAACCAGTGACAGTCATACAGTTTCTCCACAGACGGCTCAAATTCTGAATGTCGTGATGTTATCTGCATATCCTCTATTAAGTAAAATAAGTGAGGTCTGCTTTCACCATTTCCAATAAATATTGCATTTTTACATAGACCATATGTTAAAAAAGCATTCACCCACTTCTACCCTTGCTGTTATTTTAACAAAGTTGCAAATGTAAAGTGCAATACGCTTGAAAAATGGAATTTATCACAGTGGAACATTTTAAGGGCAGGTTTATGTGTACAAAACATAACTCTCCATTTGCTTCTGCAATCTGCATGAAATTATCATCTGATTTTCAAATACAGGCTGACTGTGCCTCTGAGGTGCAGCCTCTAAGTGGAACAGAAAATGTGCAGTTTAGTTACAGAAAAGCCTGAAGTACGAGAGAATTAAAACAGAAGGATTATTTTGTGGTGAATTATAAAATATATTTTGAAAGCATTTGTTCCTTGATTGACAAATGAACTGTAGCTGCTAAATTATTACACAAGAGGTTTGTGTTTTAAGTTGTTGCAAAGTCAACTGAAAGAAAAGTATTCAAAAAATGAAACTTTTCAGTCAGTCGAATAGATTAAAAGGAAATAAAAAATATGCATGTTTATAGTCGAATTAAAACATTTTCCCCCAGTTACTCATAGATATGCATAATTTAGCAATTTGTTCATTGTTAACTGCAAAACTGATTTATTAGGAATAGACAGGTCCAAAACTGAATAACAAATTCTTTGCTGCTTCTTCATAGCCACATTTCACCATGGCAAGCAGCAATTTGTGTGGCATTTCTCAACCCTACAATTATTGACCACAATTATTAAATAATTGTAAGTAAGTACAGGGCTCTGCGACGAGTTGGCCACTGTCCAGGGTGTACCCTGCCTAATGCCCAAAGGCACGGATAGGCTCCAGTCACCCGCGACCCCTAACGGGAACAAGCGGTAGAAAATGAATGAATTAATGAAGTACAGGGCTGTGGGAAGGGATAGGAGGTAGGTGAAAACAGACATTTTCCAAGCACTCAAACCTAAATGCAGGACATTACAAGATTAGATAAACATGACTGAAACACTTAAAACTACGAGTAATGCAATGATAAGTTAAAACCATATAACATCAAAACTACAAATGTTTCTTTTGCATAATAGGTCTTCCTGAAAAAGTCATGAACAGTTAAAAGAGTTAAACAAATATATCACCATGAATAACACACGTCTTTACACAGAGCCTTGCCAGCTTTTGAGAAGAGCTGAACAATTTTCTAAATAATGATATAAATGTGATTTGACTGTGATTGGATTTGACATTTATGTATAAAAGGTATGATTCTGTTTAGAGGACTAATTTCAAACACATCCAGGAACATTGACAGAAAAAAGAAAGAAAAGACAGGAATATGATGAAGAAGTACTTTTCATTAACAGTATATTTAGTTGCTTACAATTTTACCTACTCAAATTGCAATTTCTATTTAATTGTGATACATTGCGCAGCCCGAATTTTCAGAGCACTTTACACTGTGTTATGTATTAATCACGCTTGGCCATAGGCATTGTAATTGATGTGTCACACCCTTTGTGCAATGGCTTTCAGCTTATTCTATCTGGTACCTGGTCCCAAGATGTAAAACAAAGCACTTTAAAAACAGCTTTATCCCAGCAGCTGTACGTTTTCTAAATAAGATGTCAGTTGCACCTTCATTTTTCATCTGTGAGATTCTTTTCAATGATGGCTGCAAAACTTTTAATCATGGACTCTTTTTACGGTTTTCTGTGTAGGTTTGTTTTTATTGTTTGTCTAATGTCTAAACCCAAACCAATTCTACCTGTGGGTATAGATAAAGTTACCTGAACCTGACCACAGCGTATATATTTGTTGGTAATGAGCTTCTTCTTAAGCCACAGCTGCCCTGAGACGGACCGACAGCACTGTGGTTGCCGGTTCGAGCGCTTTGCCAACCAATCCCACACTATACTATATACTATCATACACGCGCGAGGTTGGCGTCTTCCCCGCGGACACAAAACAATGTTCATACGCCACTATTACTCAATCCACCTGAAATATTTCCACCGCCCAATACATTAAGATGACATCACTGCTTGTTCCGCGGCCAAGGCTTCAGCTGTCAGTGTGTTTCTACGTCAAATATTGATTGTGTAGATTGCAGACTCAGGGTTCATAAATCTTGGAGTGGCTTCCTCTTTATAGCCCTGTAAGACCACGTTACGTTGTTATGGAGTCATCCCGAGTCACTTTTATTGCCATTAAGAATCAAACCGCCTTTGACAGTGTGTCTGTGCAGTGCTGAGTGTTGCATCAGGGTGACAGCTGCCAAGTCGGGAAAAGATGGGAAGAGACGGCAGAAAAGCTTCTGTTGGTGTTGCTTCCACTACCACTGCGCAAGAGGAAGTTTGTATGGAATTACAAAATGCAATTTAGATGGTTCGATGACGTGTATTTTCTAAGGTTGCGTTGACTTCACAACATTTGGACAGGTCAGATTTCTATGTTAGAATTAGCTTTTTCACTGTCAGATTACACAAGTTTTGACCTGGTTTATGGTTAATATCTCTATAATTACTGGGCCTATACATATATAAGAAACAGCAAAACAAGTTTTGTTGTATATTGAAAAAGAAGATCTCAAAGTGAAATTTTTTACTTCCAATTGCTTCAGAAAGTAGTGCTATTATCAAATTCAAAGACATGTCAGTGAAAGGACACTTGAAAAACACACAGAGGGGATTGATTTATTATTATTGTTAACAAGATCTTACGGACAATCAAAAATGTCAGCCTAAAACAAAAATAATAAATAAAACAATAAATGAGGCTTGGAATTTAATATCCATCCATTTCTACCGCTTTTTCCCGTTAGGGGTCGCGGGGACTGGAGCCTATCCGCATCTGCCTTTGGGCCTTAGGCGGGTACCACCCTGGACAGTGGCCAACTCGTCGCAGGGTTAACACAGAGACACAGACATTCACTCTCACACTCATTCACTAGGGCCAATTTACAGTTGCAATTTACCTAAACACATGCATGTCTTTGGACGTGGGAGGAAGCGGAGAACCGGAGGAACCACGGTAACACGGGGAGGACATGCAGACTCCACCCAGAGAAACCATGTGAGAAACCATTGATTTCCTTTTGGAGGGCGAGAGCTCTAACCGCTCTGCCCACGTGCACCCCTATCAAAATCTTGTTAAGTACACACTTAATGTCCAGTGTGTGTAAATGCTCCTTTAAGGGGGATCTTTATGTCCCTGTCGTAGAAATATGCATTTTGAGATTACAGCCTCCTAAATATGGCTGCAAGTGAATAAATAAAATAAGAAAATATCTTAAGTGCAAAATCTTTTGTTTTTTATGGGGTGTAAACGTTTCTATTGTGAGAGAAAACGCGGCAAAATAAAAGTTTTACTTATGATTAATATTACACGTCGGTGGTGCCACTCACAGACAAATGATAAGGTTCAACATCTGTGGAACAAAGGGTTGAATATTTCTTCCAAAAACCTTGAATCTTGAATCTCATAGAGTTATTTTACGTCGATCTGAGATTATGACATCAATATGTTTTTTTAATTACATTTTGCACTGGCTTTTGCTATGCTGTTTTCCCGCGTTCAAATACGTGCAAATTGTGTACTGTAAAGTATATGAATCAGATGCAATCCTTCCATTTATTTGGGCTTTGACTGGCACACAAGCGATCATGTTAATTGTTAATTAATAGTTCGGAAGAAATGGCAACAGAATAAAGAATTTACAATGGATCTGAACAGTGACTGCCAAAATTAACCATACTAATTGTTCCCCTGTGCTGCAATTATCTACTTCACCCAACACTTGGCAAACACTACAATTCTAAAAATACCATTTCAAGCACAATCCGCAAAAAAGGAATGAACCAAAAGAGTTTATTAGTGAGCCAATCCAAATCACTGTGTTTGAGGAGTGTTTGGGCCGAGTCTCGCTCCACATCGGCACACAGAGCTCGGGAGCGGCGGGCGGCATCCTAGAACTTGTCAATCATCCAGAGTGGCGGCGCCTTATTGGCCATTATCTGTGCTGTCAGAAACCCAGCCGAGCCTCCACCTCTGCACATCCGTCTCTGTCACTCCTTGCCGAGTGCAAAGAGAGCCTCGGTGCATGAAACAGCAGGCCTCTATTATCATTACATTTAGTCCATCAGCTAATAAGCCATTTATCTGAGCCTTTTCACCATTACATACTATGACATGCCCTTTGCATTCAAGGCCTAATGCACACATCAAAACATTTTGTAACTGCCGCAATGCGATGTCAAAGTATATAAACAGGTTCTATACGACAATCGAAATGTCGACCTTACAGTGGACACTTTTCTGAAATACTTTTTACATTAACATTGCAGAAAAATCAATACATTTTGCCTATTGACAGCGTGAATGCTTTGCTAACAGTGTATCCGGCGATGGTTTATGGAATCAAAAACTGAGCATGAGAAATAGGGATATTTACTTGTGATGCAACAAACGGGAGTGGTTGTGAGCCCAAATGAGATCAATGATACAAGCGTGAATTCAGCTAAATACAACTCCATGATTTTACAATATACGTAAAAACATTTTTTTAATGATTTATGTTGATCAAAACAAGTGCAGTTTAATTGTCCACGACTATTTAACATACTTTAGCAGCATCGCATTCAATGTTTGGCC
This sequence comes from Chaenogobius annularis, assembly GCA_015082035.1. NCBI lineage: Eukaryota > Metazoa > Chordata > Actinopteri > Gobiiformes > Gobiidae > Chaenogobius > Chaenogobius annularis. The sequence continues at coordinate 68,148 of BJKM01000763.1, forward strand.
ACCTGCATGACCATGGACACAGAGCCAAAGTTAAAGCCAAACTTTAGAATGATGACATCAACAGTTTTATGCTGTTCTGTGGAACAGTCCAGGGAAAGCAATACACGGCATGAGACAAGCTGCCAAACTGCCATCCACCAGGCCAAGCCCATGCGCGCAGAGCATATCGGTACATGCTTTTCAATATGTTCGTGCTGAAGTCTTAAATAGCCTATGACAGATTTTGCTTAATGTCACAGAAATGATTAGTTGACAAATACAAAATATATGAGAACAATCTTATTTGTGCTACTTCATTTTCAACATATTTTTCAACTTTTATCTCAAACTGACACTTGGATAGTGTAAAACTAGGAAATCATAAACCCCCGTCATACGCACTTGAAGTCTTGGGCTTGAATGGAAAAAGGTGACACATTTATTTAAGGTACTTTATTCATTCATATCTACCCCATTCATAGCTACAGTACATGCACAGCTGTCCCGACATTAGCATGTTCTTGATGTTCGGAATAAACTTAACCAAACCATTAGCCTATCCCTATTAGCATATAGTTCCCAATAGTCATTTTAAAGCTCATACTCTTCATTCCATATGGACTCTGAGCGCTGAAGTAATTTACATTTTGAAACGCTCATTATAAGGATGTGTTTAATATATTGTTGTTGCTTGTTTGTGTTCAGTCAGTTTCTAAATTATCATAACCACATGAGGAGAGCCAGCCAAGATAAAAACATTATAAATTCCACAGTGACGTTGTTAGGGAGGCTGTTTGAATCATTCACAAAATGCACTAAAAAAGACAGCTACACACGCGCACAAAGTAAAATGGTACTAAGCGCTGATCCTTGAGAAGTAAAAGTTAATACATTATGCTATGAAATGTGTTACAAATGTGTCAATAATGTATACACTTATTTTTAAAGTCAACTATACAAAAATTTGAAATAAAACAGGACTCAAAATTGACCATTGGAAAGTTTAGTTTAGTTTTTTCATCGAATCAGCAGGAGTCTCATTTATAAAGCATTGTTAAGTATGCAAATCTTATGTAAGTGACTTTCCATGTTAATTATGTGATCTGTAAAAGCCCCAAAACACTGAACGTTTTGAGAGGTGAGGCAGAAGTTTGTGGAAGTTTGTGTTCTGTCCGTACGTGCACTTTTACTCAGACCCCAGAGCTTTGTTTTTGTAATAATGTAATGACTTTTAATACCAGACACATATTTTTGATTATTTTAGCTGGTATTACGTGCAGATTTCATTTAAATTGCTTGAACAAACTCCGCATTAGATTACTGACAAGACATTCATTGTTATTATTTGCCATTTTACTCTGAAAAAAAGGATTTCATATCTTTGAAAGTACATTACATTGCATAAATCTTTTTTAAAGGACTTTATTTATATTTCTTGCTAGTGAGACATATTCCATAAGATATTGTTTGATCTTCTTGGGGCTGACTAATGTCTGTGTGGAGCGAATACGCTTCTAAATCAACACTGTAAGCCTTTCCTTATTTTAGCTGCTGTGAATTATCAAAGCTCACATCACACACACAAAAAAAAAAACATCCACTGCTATTTTGAAAAGAAAACCTAACAACTGACACAAAATATTAGTAATTTAGGATCAAAAGTATAATTCATTTTGTTTGTGACTGCATATCTAAGCAGAACTCCCATGGTAATGAATGCGGTGGAGACGCCAAGACCCTCCCGAGCACTTGAAGCGGATTAGCACACGTTCCTGTTGGAAGTTGAAGCCATCTAATATTTATTGCCTCGATAACTTGCTCTCCCGTGCGGCGGACGAACATTTAGCTGCGTGCAGGGAGGCGAGGGGTTAAAAGGCAAACAGTGGTGCCATAAAAGGGACAATGAAATAAACATGACTCGTGCAAAAGAGCCCTTAAAACCAATATAATGTGGAAAGAACTGAGAGAGAGTGCTGCGTGAAAAGGAGCTTAACAACAGGGCATACTTTACCTCCTAAATCACCAACTTGAGGTATGATTAACTGTTTAAAAGTTATTGGTGTTTACAAATGTTTGAATCGTATACCAACTGATGATTGAGAAGTTAGAAGCTACATATTTGTTCAAGATAGTTCTTAATTCACGGTGCACTTTGTAGCTTTTCTCCTGAAGGGTAAAAACACTGTTAAAGTGAGAAAAATGGTCATGTTGTCCCTCTGTGAAGGTCAAAGGTACACTAATAAAAAATATGTATTCCTTCCTTATGATCAGCAAATATTTAACAAATAACAACCATCATAATTTTTTTTTTTTCTTAACCTTTAAATGTGTACTTAAAATACAATAAATGAGGTGGTCTGAGGAAACATACTTTAATACTCATTAAGGGTCTTACATTGTGTGTTAAATTATAAATTGTGAAAGTTTCAAGGTTGTATGTTATCCCATTTAAGAGTTATCCTTAAACAAATAGAAGTAACTGCACTGCTCCTCCGTAAAACAGAAGAGTGCTGTCACTGCACGATGCCTTTGTGTCACTGAAATTTAACATCAAGATTTCTCAAAATTGCTTCAGAGAACTGTCATCAAATAAAACAGGTAATAAGAAGCTGTTTTTTGGTCTTAACTAAATTTTGACAAAATTACTGCGTTTTTTACTTTGAAGGGCAATAATCTTCCTGTCTCCATGGAGATGTAATGCTGCCTCCATGTGTCAAAACCGCTTGTCTGGTGGGAAATCATTTTAATACAGAAGTTTCCAACATAATAAATAACCTTTGACCTCTCATAATAGTGGACAGCATAAGTATGTGCCATCTCTATTTCCACTTTGCATAATTCAATAAAAACAGAATTGTTTGCCCTTTTCTGAGGGATCTGCAGCCTATGATCTCATGTGATGTTTTTTACTTACACTACTTGTGCTGTATATTTGTCAAAATAAAGTGTAACTTACTAACCCTAAACCCTAAACCATAAGCTCTTAACATGCTTCATTTTGCAACAACTTCAAAAGCATTTGAAAAAAAACCACACTCGTAATTACCACATCTGGAAATGTCCACAAGTGGAAAGGATTGTCTTCTCCATTACACATGGAGGCAGCATTATTACTTTGCCTTGAATGTTCCACAGTATGGCATTAAATAATCCATGTGGACAAGCAGTTACAGGTCAGATCTGTGAAGAGCAAGCCAGCTCAGTGTAAGAATGCGCGTGTATTTTTTTTGCAATTAGAAACTAAATATGCTTAAAGCCATACTGTGGAACCGTCCAGACAAAGCCCTATTTATCTTTGAAATTACTAATAAAGGTGAACATTAAGCATCAAACGCAAGGACTTATGAGTCATAATGAGTAAACAAAAATGTATCCCTCATAAATTCAAGCATTAGTGTAAACATCAATAACATATAACAAATACTTTGTTTACAGCATTGTCACCGCACCAGTTGTTCATTAACAGGAGCTGCCATTGAGCTCAGCCTCATTGTATATGTGCACCAAAACAGAAAACAATTTACCTCCGAGAAGATGCATAAATCAATGTCTAATTAACAAACAACTGCAAAACCCTAAATATGTTTACGACAAGTTCTCCTCAATGATGCGGCTGTACCACTACAACTTAACTGGCCTTAACGAAGCATGAACAAATGCTCAATAAACTATCTATTCATTATGAATTCAAGCTTTGTTCATTCTTTGTTAAGGTAAGTGTAGTTATTATAAAGTGTTACCGATGTGGCTGACTAAATTAACACAATGAGCTAATGTGATGTAAAAGCAGGATTTTAGTGGTAGAAGAAAATGTACAATAAAAAGATTAGACATAAATGCTGTTTTGGGCCAAATATAACACGATGGGAAAATGTACCACAAAAATTAGGAAATATAACACATATGACCTTTTGTTTTCATTTGTTGTACTATTTTTTAATAGCTACACCTTATTTAGCCTTAACAAACAACAGCAAAGACTAAATTTGTAATGAACAAATGGTAAGAAAGATTCAAGCTAAATTTAGCTATTTAAGAAGTTTGGATTAGGGTATTAATTAAGCAGTTAAGCATGAACATGAACAATATTTTTTCATGATTATTTATGTCTTTGTTAATGCTTTATTAAGGCTATGAAAAGTGCAGATAATATACCGTGTTACCTTTACCTTTATCAGATATGTACGTGATACAACCTATAACCTTGATATTCTAATTTCCAACAATTGCAATATTATCTTATATAAAATATATTGCTGGCTTATAAAGTACATATCAGATTCCATTTGCATGTGTAACCTATAGTCAGTATATCATCCAATCCAAAATGTAATTTAATTTCTAACCTTTTGTCAGTTGTAAAACAAATAGGCTCCTGTTCAAGCAACATACCATTATAGCGCAGATTCAAGTTAAACAATAATGTTCAGTGTCCAGAAACAAACAAAACAAAACAGTCCTTGGTTCCACACATGCAACACTGAGCTTAAGAGAACATTACAAACACTGTGGCTTTAAATCCAGCTGGAACCAGTTGTAGCCTGTAGCCAAAACAATATGTGACTCTCACTTTGTGTGCGGCCGTGTATACGCACGTGTATGCACGAGCGTGTGTGTGCCAGCTTGTGTGCGCAGCCACTTTCAACCATGTGCTTTTACAGCAGATAAGAGCCATGATGGATTCCTCACCTCACCGCCGTTCTCCTTTTAACCTTTAACGCCGGGCCTGATTGCAAATGTTACACGTGCAAATAAACCTGCTCTGACAGCCTGCTATAAGTGCACAATATCATCAGCCAATTGAGAACATACAACTGGGAAAAAATGTGTGGGAAACGGGGAAAAGAGTGAGGCACTAGAAGCGGTTGGAGTTGGGATAGTAGTGTAGTTGTAGCAGTAGAAGTAGCTATAGCAGTAGCAGTAGCTGTAGTAGTATTGTAGTAGTAGTATTGTAGTAGTAGTAGTAGTAGTAGTAGTAGTAGCAGTAGTAGTATTGTAGTAGTAGTAGTAGTAGTAGTAGTAGTAGTAGTAGTAGTAGTAGTAGTAGCCGTAGCAGTAGTAATAGTATAGTAGTAGTAGTAGTAGCAGTGTAGCTGTAGTAGTAGCAGTAATAGCAGTAGTAATAGTATAATAATAGTAGTAGCAGTGTAGCTGTAGTAGTAGCTGTAGTAGTAGCAGTAGTAGCAGTAGTATTAGTATAGTGGTAGCCGTAGCAATAGCAGTAGTAGTATAGTAGTAGGGCGGGGATTGACATTATCACATGAAAATACTAAAATGACCAAATAAATCTTTGACATGAAGTACTAAAATACACTCATGTAAATTCATTATGGTCCTTAACCTCTAAAGGTCTAAGATCAATTTAATTATAATCATCATGTCCTTAAATATCCACAGAGTCCCTTAATAAATTCACAATCTTATCAACAGCACGATTTCATAAGGGAAAACACAGTTCATCTACATCTACAACTCAATCATCACTCAATCAGAGAGTTTACATCACATTAGAGCTTAATGTTGACAAGCCTCTGCTCAAAGCCACCGTCTCCCCATGGGGGAAAGTGAGAAAGTTTGAGCACATTTTTGTTTTTTTGCGCCTGTGTAGGAGAAAGCAGATTGTCCCATCACAGGGCGTTTAAGGGGAACGGTCAAATCTGAATTTACAGAGAAATGTGACGTTCGAGTCATCTGCTCTGATCGTAGCTGAACAAAGCCTCTTAAGGCAGTGCGGCATTTTGAAGAATTTTATAAAGCAGACTCAGCTCAGAATACAGAATCATATTTTCAAAGTTTAATATGGTGTGTCTTGATGATAGTTTAATGATTAGTGTTAGTTTTCTTATAAAAAATGTTAAGGGCTGACTTAAATAACATCTTTTATATATATATATATATATATATATATATATATATATATATATATATATATATATATATATATATTGTAACAACTTCCATTACTGTCCTTCATCAATCCATAATTTCCATCCATCTTCTTCCGCTTATCCAGGGCCGCAGGGCAGCAGTCTGAGCAGGGACTCCCAGACTTCCCTCTCTCCAGACACTTCCTCCAACTCCTCCGGGGGGGATCCAGAGGCGTTCCCAGGCCAGCCGAGAGACATAATCCCTACAGCGTGTCCTGGGTCTTCCCCGGGGCCTCTTCCCGGTGGGACAAGCCCGAAATGCCCAAGAGGCATCCGGAACAGATGCCCGAGCCACCTGAGCTGGCTCCTCTCGACATGGAGCAGCGGCTCTACTCCGAGCCCCTCCCATGTGACTGAGCTCCTCACCCTATGTCTAAAGCCAAGTTCACACCGCTGCTACAAAGCGTCCAGTTTACATTCAAAGTCTATGTGGACGCGCAACTTGGCGTTTTGAGCGTTTTTGCAGTGGAAATCCTGCGTTTTGAGCGTTGGATGGGCGCGACGGGGGCGTTTGAGTGTCGGCGGCCAGAGCCGATGCAGAAAATGCTCTACCCGGAAGAGGGACCAAAACAAAACCCGCACCAATAAAAAATATCAGCCAGACGCAGCAAAAAAATGATATTCACTAAACTCTGCTCACCTCTGAAGTATCTGCGGGACCCAGACAGGCCGTTGAGCCAATCGCTTCCGTTTTTGGACTTTGTAAAGTAAATACTCTCTTAGCCTGAACTGCCATAGGACACAGCTCCTCCACTGCGAATGTGTGCAGAATGTGTGAACGCCCCTTAAGTGAGCGCCTTTTTTCCAAGCCAACTTTTTCCGGTTGAGAACCATGGCCTCGGATTTGGAGGTGCTGATTCTCATCCCGGCTGCTTCACACTCGGCTACAAACCATCCCAGATCATGTTGCAGGTCCGGTTTGATGGAGCCAAGAAATTCTGTCCATAAAAACAATGGGGTCGGACAGCCCTGAGCAAAGGGCCCCAAACCCCATACTCCCGGAGCACTTCCCAAAGGACACCCCGAGGGACACGGTCGAAAGCCTTCTCCAGATCCACAAAGCACATGTGGACTGGTTGGGCAAACTCCCATGAACCCGCGAGCACCCGACGGAGAGTATAGAGCTGGTCTAGTGTTCCACAACCAGGACGAAAACCGCTCTGCTCCTCCTGAATCCGAGGTTTGACTATCGGTCGGATTCTCTTCTTCAGTACCCTGGAATAGACCTTACCCGGGAGGCTGAGGAGTGTGATTCCTCTGTAGTTGGAACACACCCTCCAGTCCCCCTTCTTGAACAGAGGGACCACCACCCCGGTCTGTCAGTCCAGAGGCACTGTCCCCGACCGCCACGCGATGTTACAGAGACGTGTCAACCAAGACAGTCCTGCAACATCCAGAGACTTTAGATACTCATCCAACCCCGGAGCCCTGCCACCGAGGAGTTTGCCAACAACCTCAGTGACTTCGGCTTGGGTGATGAATGAGTCAGCCTCCGAGTCCTCAGTCTCTGCTTCCTCTTCGGAAGATGTGACAGTGGGATTTAGGAGGTCCTCAAAGTACTCCTTCCACCATCCGACAACATCCCCAGTCGAGGTCAGCAAGTCTCCACCAGCACCATAAACGGTGTTGATGAAGCCCTGCTTCCCTTCCGGCTGATGGTTTGCCAGAATTTCTTTGGGGCTGATCGATAGTCCTCCTCCATGGCCTCCCCAAACTCCTCCCAGCCCCTGGTTTTTGCCTCTGCTACAGCACAAGCTGCGGCACGCCTGGCCCGCTGATACCTGTCAACGGCCTCAGGAGTCCCACAAGCCAAAGAGGCCTCCTTCTTCCGCCTGACGGCATCCCTTACTTCCGGTGTCCACCACCGGGTTGAGGGGTTGCCGCCGGGGGTTGCCGCCGGGACCTTGCGACCACAGCTCCGAGCAGCCGCATTGACAATGGAGGTCGAGAACATGGTCCACTCGGACTCAATGTCCCCAGCCTCCCCCGGGATCTGGAAGAAGCCCCCCGGTGGTGTGAATTGAAGACCCTGCTGACAGAGGGCTCCGCAAGACGTTCCCAACAGATGCACAATGCGCTTGGGCCTGTCAAGTCTGTCCGGCTTCCTCCTCTGCCAGCGGATCCTTGGTGGATCCACCAGGTGGTGATCGGTTGACAGCTCTGCCCCTTTCTTCACCCGAGTATCCAAGACACGCGGCCGGAGGTCAGATGGCACGACAACAAAGTCAATCATTGAATCTACAATTTCTTCCAACTTATTCCAAGCAGGTTTTCCACACATCTTTGCAGTATGGTAGAAAACGTAAAACTACTTTGCAAAGTGTCCGCAGAGCTTCAGGGTATGTGAGATTTAAGTCTGGGTTTGTTTGAACTGGAATCAGCAGCCCAGCGCTCCCCTGTCGCCTCGCAGCTTTGGCTAAAATTAGCAGAGGAACCGCAGTGTCCCCAGAGAGTTTGCCACGACGTCTTGTGGAGTGATCCAGACCTTTTACAGCGAAGATAAATGAGCGCAATGAAATGCAAGATGCTGTTTGCTACTGTTTATGGAATTGATTGGTACAACTTTAAAATACACCTTAATAACTACAATTTAATCAATCACTCACTGTCACTTTCTGCACTACATCTGCAAATGTAACTGTACATTTTTGTGTACATAGTAAACCTATTTTTATTTTATCCTATAGTAAATTTAAATTGTTTACTTTGATGCATGCCCTTTTTGATTTCATATTTGTTGTTTTTACTATTGTTCATTGCTGTATGCCGCACCTTAATGCCGAAACAAGTTCCCATGTTTGTGAATTTTGTTCATTGACAATGGCCTTTTCTGATTCTTATTCTGAATAAAGCAATAAAGCATCAGGCGTTTTTTTCCATTATGAATAAAGTCTTTGTTTATGCTTTATTGAGGCTATAACATTTTATTATAAAACATTATCAGGTGATTTAATGTGATAATGAGCATAAAAATCTAATTGTGGGCCGATTCCCGCGACAATATTCAATTTTGGTGAAAATGTCATATCGTGCTTCAGTATTACAGTTTTAATGCCTCACTTTTCCGCACCCACTTCTCTTATTGGTCAGCCTGTTAATTCTCTGTGCGAGTGACAGGTTGATTCAACAAATCACAGTGAAGAATCAACTACAAGTTTAAAACATTACCATGGCACGTATTTAATCACCGGAATAACTAGAACAGATATGCCAAGAAATATATGTTTAGCCACACTTTTGTTTAGTTGTTCTTTCTCTCTTTCATGTTTTGTATGTTCTTATTTTATTAAAAGTAAAGACAGTATAAAAATATATTTTGATGTGCAATTATATTGTCAAGCGCTTTAAACCTAACCCAATTCTGACTTTGACAGAATTGTACGCTTAACCCTACTCAGAGCTATAATTAAAAACACACAGTAGAGGCTTGGCACAAGTCAAAGGATTATTGGCTCTCAGGCTGAGCGACACTTATTTGTGTGAAGAGCCCAAACCAAAGAGTCGTCTCAATGACAAAGCGGAGATGAGTGGATAAATCTCGGAGCAGAGGCTGAGCGCTGAAGGGACGCGAATAGAAATGAGACAAATAACCAACAACAGAGAAAGGTACAGTTGTCTGAGATATAAACCTAGCTTACATATTTAAAAAGGGCACTACTGAACATGTCTGTTGGGGAATCGAAAGAGCGTTGCAAAGTAACAGTCCACGTTTAAATGAAATGCATTGAAGGACATTAGGACAATGAAAGGGAAAAAAGAAAAGATCAGATTCATTGGAAATATGTTGTATTATTTGTATGATGTAACAAATAACTAAATAGCTTATTTTTTAATTTTTTGGTTGAAAAAGGCAAGCCTTATTTTTGCTCATCTTTCATTAAAACACATCAAATATTTAGCAAGGTTGTTATGAAGAGAAAAAAGTGGAGAAAATACAGTAGAAGGCCTAGATAATATAGATAACACGCAATCGCACAACACATACTATTCAAGTTTGGCCCTGAATGTTACATGTTTTGGAGAGTTGCAAAGTTTAAAAATAAGATGCTGTTTGGTTTGGGGACCTAGAAATCCGCCCTGGTACCTTCTTGTTCTATGAGTATCAGAAAAACAAAAGTAACAACAACCAAAGTGGACACCTTGTAGAAATTGAGGCCCTTGTTTTGAATGGAAAATTTGTCAACTAATTTATGAATGAATGACTCACTTTGAATATTTTGGACAAGATATTGATGATTTTTGTGCCAATGAACCTTTTTACAGAATGTATCACTGCTCAATGCATCCCCATTTCACAAATCCAAATGCAATACATTCTTCTGTTTTCTTTTAAGTGTTTTATATTATCAAACAAGCAGTGATGGACCAATAATCTCTAAAATGACCATGTGTCACAACTATACAACTATATAACTATATAAGTTGGATACAAATATATCCAAATAAGCCTGTCTTCCCCTAACTTCTGCGGCTGAAGCTTGGCTGAAGTCACAATATCTTTTAGTGTCCTCTACAGGCTTTTCCCACAGCTGCTCAGCCTGTGACCGTGTTCAGAGGCCCGTTCATGTTCTGCTCTCTAACATGAGCTTTTAGAACCAGAGCGGACAGCAGATTCTTTCAGAGATCTGCACATGTCTTCTGAGGACACACAGCCTCAACCTCCGCTGAATAAACCTGTGCGGGATTGTGCCCTAACTGAGCATGTGGAGAGAAGAAGTGAAGAACAACAGCGCCAAGTTTCAACAAACTGACTTAAAAATGAAGCTTGCTTTTAGAGACAAGTTTTTGTTTGTAGCTAAGGCTCAGTTCCCGTTTCTAATGATTAGACGTTAGTAAGAAATACAGGCGATATTTTAATAACATAGAGCGCTAGTTTGTGTAATGAATTGGTCAGTGAAGTAATCTTATTTAGTCCATTAAGCACTTCATTACATTATGGGAGTTTAGCTCTGTGGGATAAGCATTCGCCCTTCACCAAAGTCTGCTTGCTCATCCATAAAAGTCACTGCACGCTACTGTATCAATGTATCCATGGACGTGACTTATTAGTTGTCATCACCATTTTGAAGATGTCACCACATGCTGTTGCCCATCTCCACTGTTAGATAGTCATGAAAAACCGCACACTGAAACAAAAAATGAAAGGGCTGATACTTCAAGAAGACTTTGGGCTTTGATCCCTATCTACAGCAGCGAGTTGCTAACAACACTTACAAGTAGCGACAACTTGCCACAACAAACTGTTGCGGACATTTACATCTAAACTTCCTCGTCCACAAGCCCTCTGCACCGGACATGCCCTCAAAGCTTTCAGGAGCACGGACTTTGTGTCTGATCCTAAAATATAACACCCGGACAATTGGAAATTTGGCTCGTTAAAACAGTCTGCAAGTAGGCTAACGTTTATTAGCATAGCCACGCGGTAACACGTAAACTAGCATTATTCAGCTGCTAACTACCTGAAACAAACAGCTCAGCCTCAGTCTGGAGTGATTTCTTTGTCCTGATGACAGTAATCTATTACTGGCGACTTTGGGCATGTTACAAAAGAGGAATCCTTTGGAGACTTTTTGTTAGCAAAGCCCACAGTGCAGCTTTTGTCCTCAAGATTGCCATAGAGAGTGTGATATCACTTCGGACCCAAGAATAGATCTAAAACAATGACTACAACAATTTCAAGGTCAAATAAGTCCACTTTAGAGTTTTTCAAATATTTTTTGCAAGTTTATGGAAGACTGAAAACATTGCCCTTTTTGCAAACAATTATTAATTTATTTTTTTCACAAATTCCAGGCAGTTCTGAATAGAATAGCATTTTAGTCTTCCTTTTTATAATCAAATGTCAAAGGAGAACTCTCCCCTTGAGGAAAGCAGCCGCCCAGACTGCAGAAATAGGACAACCTAGAATGAATACAATTGACTTATAGCAAGCAATCTATTTTCAGCTCTTTAATTATGAAGTCTATAGAAATTACATGGAATTAGGAGAGATGAGGAGTAAACAGGCAGTACAGAGAGATGGTGGTAAATGCCAATTCCTGTGGGACAGTTGAGTGCACGGTACAACAGGCAGCTCCGACCCGCGGGCCATGGCTCCAAATGTGTTTCTGTGGTCTGCTCATGTCTGTGTGCATATGTGCTGAACCAGAGCGAGCTGGTGACAAGCAGAGCCTGTGCCATCACACCGGATCCACAATGTGTTACAGTAGCTATATGTTTTCTGCAATCTCATGGTTTGGACAGGTTATCATCTTCAAAAAATTTGCATATTCATTTTTTCCCCAAAACAAAAAAGAAAAAAACGAACAAAAAACTACTGAATAAATCTGTTGTTATTTTTAGGGCTGTGCAATTCATGCACTTGTCATCAATATCAGGATTAAATAGCGTTATATTTTCAATGATAAGTTGACTATGATAGTGGCTAAATAAACTTGAACTTTGTGACCTATGTCTGTGAAAGGGTGCTATACAAATAAACTTTACAACCTAACTACTTATTTTTTATCTATAGTTCTACAGTAGCAAATCCTGTTATGCTGTATAAGTATTTTGTTTTGCGAGTTTAATGAGTATAAAACATGCCTTTGCTATTTAAAAAGGGGTTTCCGTTAAATATGCCAAGCTCTGTGCCGGCCTTGGTCTTTAGAGGGAAAACAATTGCTTTAACCCTTGGGGACTGATGTTGCACACTTTTACTGTCACTTAAACTGCTCATAACTTTTGAACCACAACAGATAGACCCAAGCTGTTGTCTTTTTAATCAGAAACTAGATACTTCATACTTCCCAACAAGGACTCACACAACTCTGCAGCACAAATACCGGTAAAAGCTAGTGGCTTATGGTTTACTGGCCCTGAATCTTAAGAATTCATGTCTTCAAAAGAGCTATAGCAAGGACTTTATAACCACTGGAACAAAGTGCACGGACAATGTTGCACAAGCCAGGTTTAACATTCTTCTTAAATGTATTATCCAAAATGCTCCTTGGAGGATATTTCCCTCTTGTTTGGCATAAAAATAAACAAGTCAAAATTAAAAATAAGAATCCACCTTACTTTGTGTTTTTATTAGCCTTAAATTAACAGAAAAAGCATTACTGAGCTGTGTCTCGTTTTCGTTGTCTTTAGCCAATCCGAGAGCGGTCATGTGATTCAGTGAAATATGCCTAGTAACAGACACATTGAACCTAAAAATTGGCTTTAGGTGACAAAATAAGTTAAAATACAGTAATACAGGGAAAAACAATTGTCAGTATAGGGCAAAATCAGCATAATAAGTAACATAATGAAGGTATTTGAAGGCAAATACATTTCATGGCTCATTTTCTCTCTTTACAGTCTGTTGCTTCCACCAATCACAGCCTGTTTTGTTTCTGAACTATTTAATGTCTTTATCCTGTAGTTTCTTTCATGTGGTTCAACCCCAATCTCCACCTCAGCAGTAAAACTATCAGCCTCCACGGGTATTATGTCTGTATATTTCCCTTCACCACCTTCTGTATTTAAATAATAGGGGGATATTTCTTTTTTCCACCTGCCATGGTCCCTGCCACACAAGTTAATATCACACAAAGGCCCACTGCCCAATGACACACGTGTACGACGCAAGAGTTTGTTGTTCTTCGGACCAAGCTCAAGACAGAGTAAACATACACGACAAAACTACTTTGTCATCTATGTGTCTGAAAATGTTTAGCCTAGAAACCGTTATATTGCTGATACTGGTTGAGCAGCATTTAGCTTCCAATGCCAGTGGATGAAACTGTGTCATTAAATTGGTGGAATCTATCATCTTTATGTCTGTATAAGTCACGACAACAGCCCTCAGGTGTGATCTGACCTCTTAAAGTTCAGACATCCCTGGATGAAACCCAGCTTTAACGGCAGGTCGACACTATGAAAGCACGGCTGGTAAAATCTCTCTCTAATGTTATTTAAGCTAAATGTTTTCCATCAACAGAGTAACCTCAGCTGCATTTTTATTGACCTTTGCTCCACACACCACTGATTTTTAATTGGCTGCTTTACAACAAAGGCCAGGCCACGGGTGCACGGAGGAAATTATATACACATCCAGACTTCCACAACAGAGGACTGAATATGGGCCTAATGATTATGGGGTTGCATATAGAAGCATAACTTATTCTCTCCATATGCTAACTACATCTTTTTAAGACCATCAAAATCGCAAAGCAAAGAATGTATTGTATTACATTACATGGGATATTCTGTAGATGTGCTCTCCAGAATTATACATCGCTAAAATCGAATTAAGTTCAATAAGAGATAGTTGCAGTATTCACCTACATTTACAGGCACGGCCATTACTTCCACAAATGTAACAACGGCAACAATACGGAAGTCCCAAGAGGCCAGCGCAAAAAAAATAAATACATTTTTGAAGTTCAGAATATTGTTCTTCCAGTTTGAGCTGACAAATTCATCGTCAGTGGGGTTGCTCGTTATGGAGGGCTGTTCATTCATTGGATCTGTTTGCTTCAATGAATGGACAACAACGTAAGCACCTCGCTTTTTTCACAATCAAGTTTAGGAACAGGCCATTGGGTTGAGGTTAGGGCTTTGGGACAGGTTTGCTAACCGGGTCTAGGCAGAGAGAGCTGCGTTGGGGGGAAAAATATTCCTAGGTTTCAGCTTCCTGTTTATGGCACTAATTTGAGTACACAAATGATAGGATATTTTGTTTTGAATTGTTAATTGCTCAACACAAATAAATGACTGGAGTTAGCACTAATGTTGACACACTGCTAGCAAAACACTGTGACCTGTGGATTGATCATAGACATATGATTAAATCTGTGTGTTTTGTCAACATGTTTTAACATTTCTGCAAGTAAAATTATTTTCATGTTGTGAAATAAAGCATGATAAAAATAAAAATACACAACTATAAGTAAAGGATCAATACATTTGATAATACGGAACCAGTAAGTGCTAAAGAAAAAATATCAAATGATCATTACAATTTAGGAGTGTCAAATCCAAAGTGAAAATGGACAAATCTTGATTGAATCTCGCAAAGTGCAGAGAACAATATTACTTTGTATATTTGCAAAGAGCTTATTTTCATCACTGAGAACAAACCCAAAACCCCAAGACATTCCCATCTGCTTGATTATAAAGCCATGCATTGGTCATTAGTGAAAGTCAGGGTTGGTGATGCATGCTCATTGGTGTGTGTTCTGAACAGTTTGTCGGCTGTGTGCTGTGTCTGAAACATTAATGAGCAGAAGCCAGATGAGAAGAGGCGAATTCACTGAGCAGCCGCAATGACCACGCTTGATTTGTAATTATTAATGATGACATATTTAATCTGATGTGGTCCGAACCAGGACAGTGTGGCCACTCAAGGGGAGCTACTGTTACTCCAGCGGCCCACCTCCTGGATACAGCTCTAAATTGACTGAAAAATTGCACTAAATGATGATAAAGGAGATAGTTATGTCACAGTCCAGGAAATAGAAAATATAGAATTAAATTAAGATAAGATGGTTTATTGTGTTTCTTGAGCATTGACCAAGCAAAACCAAATGCCGCAAGTATCCAATAAATAATCCAATAAATTATGTATTTTCCCTTGAAACTGTATTGCTGTTGAGATGCTCGCTTTTTTGCCTGCATATCCCTTAGATTTGGAAAAAACATTTTTTTTCCAATACTTTAAATTTTAAACGCATCTGGAAGCATTGACATTTGAGAAAAGACAAATATGAACTTTTCTGAACTTGTTTGTAGAGGGCTATTGTGCTGTTTGCCGAGGGAATTATGTTATTTAAATTATTGCAGCTGTGATTTTAGACCATTAAAATTGCATACTGTGTCTTGCAGCCCTGTATCCCACCCTTTATGGAAGTGCTACTGACATTCTTGCATTCTAAACCGAACCATAACTACAGAAGTGAGCTTGTCTTTATCAAACCATTTGTCATTTTGGTAATAGCAATGCTCCTTTTTAGCCATTTTAATTGGAAAAAATGGCCACAGTTACGAGCAGGAGGCAACCCACACGCTGAACCAAAACATACCCATGCAACCTTCCAATCATTCACACCTGCACAAACACAACATTAAATCTGAGACTAAACCAGAGCTAAACCAGAACTAAAACAGGACCAAATCAAGAATACAATAGAATCAAACTGGGCTAAAACTGGGACCAAATAAGAACAAGTGTGAACGCACCATAATTTTATCTGGGCCACTTTTCCCCACTGTGTAAACAAAGCCGAGAGGGAGTAGTAGTAGCAGTCCATCAAACTACACTCCAGAGATTGACTCGTATTTCAGTGTAGGACATGCCGAGCTGCCCCCATAAAAGCTCCAACTTATTAGACCATAAATTCAGATCTGTGATTCGTAAAAGATGACCTCAAACCTGGCAACCAAAATAACACATAATGAATGAGAGATCCTGGATTTGCGGCTTTGAGGAGTGAGCTATGTGCGGAGAGTTTTAATGGATGTGTAGAATGAGGTTTATGCGCATGTGAATGGTCGTTTCAGTTTCAGTTTATGAGCAATTCATTTGTAATAAGCCCTTACAGTTCAGTCGGCGATGAGAAGTGATAGAAGGGCATGTAGAAGTAAGTCTCCTAGGAATAAGGCCGGGACTAGAGGATTAAAGACGCGCTATGTCACTTTTATTCCGGAAGGTCTGCCAACTGCTTGTCTCAAAAGAGTTGCTGTGCCTATTTAGTTATTTGAAATTGTAGTGAGATTTGAGTGACAACTATATATTCTAGACAAATATAAGCTGCCATTTATGCTTTACCTGTTATTTAACTATATAGAAAATAAACAACAAAAACAAAAGCTACCACCCTGATGTAATATAAATGACCACGTTCGAAGTTCTGGTTTACTATACATTAAGTCAGCTTGGTGTATTTTTTTTTACTTAAAAGGGGCACCATGTAACTTTTCATGGGGAGATGTTATTTCTTTGTGGAAATGTTCCAGAGTATGGTGTTGAACCTATCTCTATCCATGGAGACAAGCGGGTGACACCACCAGGCCAACTGACAGGTCAGATCGTTGGAGAGGCGAGCCCACTCACAGTGAGAATGGAGAATTATTATTTGTTTGATTCATTTTTTCCAGTGTATTTTTGCCCAGTATAAACATGTAATTGAATTAATGCATTAATTACATTATACTGTGGAACGTTTTAGGCAGAGCAATAAAATCTCTTTACATTAAGCACATGTTTAATTACTGTTATTAAGATTGTTATTTTTAGCAACTGTGGCCAAGTTAATTGACTCTCGGCTCAATAAAGTCGAAAAGGGCAACAATGGAGCAAACCTTTTTCAGGAAACAACAGGCAATGTTTCTAAAGACGGTTCAAGTTAACGAGGAGAAAGTAAGTCCAAACCTAATAGCACAGTGGTTGCCTCGGTAATAGGAAGCAAGTAAATAATTAAGCACGCCATTGTCAGCTAGCAAATCAGTTGTGCTCGTGAATTCGCTCTGTGGTTGCCTCCAAAATTAGAATGCTACGCCGATATCTGCACCCTAACCATCGTCTCGAAGCTTTAAAACAGCAGAGACCTGTCGGTGAATTAGTTTCCAAAGCCAAACACCTCGCTCAGACCTTAGAGGCTTTAGATAAAAAAAATGTCCACAAGGGAGTGTCGCCATTTCAGCAGTCACTTACAAAGGGAAGTGCACTGTCGGCTGCTTTACTGTTATATATAAATTTAAAAAAAGACTAAAGGAAGGTTGGTGTCTGTGGCAATGGGAATGGCTGGATGTGTTGACACTTCATCCACCACTAACCTGCCAAAACAAGGCTAGACAAGGCCAGGAAGGCGTCCCAGCTGACCGACCAAATGTAACCGAGTCTCAGTCACAGACCAGTAAAGAAAGGTAAAAAGAACTGTGAAGTGGAAGCAGCGAGGTGGAAGGGTGCAACCTAAGTAAATAATGGGGACTGTAAAAAAGGAAGTAAGAAAGAAACAGAAAATACAATTTATATTATAAGCCAGACAGTAAACTCAAAAATGAATGACGACCTGAAATAAATATGAAATCATATATCAATATTTTATGATGATTTGCTTGCATATAAAATAATTAATTGGACAAAATTAAGACATTTCCATTCTTTTCATTGAGTGTGGTAGTACGGTGGTCAGAAAGGTTGTTGACAATTTGATAATGGATCTTAAAGCGCCACCGTGTAAGACAAAAAGCCAAACAATAAAGATTAGAAAAAAAACATTTATTGGTGTTTTTATCGCACTAAAATATAGTAACTTCTTGTCTCCATGGTGTTATTATTTTGCCTAGAATGTTCCACAGAATGGCCTAAAACGTATCCCCACGGCTTTACTTTCTATCTCCTAGGATGAAGTTGTCGGTGGTGCTGCCGTAATATGCTCTTTGCATTAAGCCCCAGCCACACTCACACAATTTAGTTTGGGGGTCTGATACAGTACACACAAGGGGAATAATACAGCCGCAACTTTAACAAAACTGTCCTGTAAAATAAATAAATAAAATGTATCAATTATCTGTTTTTTTTGGTCAGTTTGCTTTCTCAACATCAAAGCTTTGCACCTACACACACGCACACACGCACACACACACACACACGCACACACACAGGGGGAGAGGCGTCTTTCTGCACATTTGGTTCGATTGTGAACGTGAACCGGACCAGCTCAGAAAAAGAGACAATGTTGCAACTTTGGTCCCCAATCGTTTCGATCAACTAAAGATATTCTGTGTGTTATTACGGTTTATAAAAAACTAAAATTTGATGGTGTAATAGCATTTCTTGTCTGTTTCAATTACAATTTGAGTCTGCTTCAATTTGTTTTGTGAATGCGACCTAAATCTCAGTCTGACTTATTAATTATTGAAAGTTTTATTTCCAAAAACCAAGGCAAAAAGTTGAATGTATAACCACATTTTTAGTTAAACAGTTTACCCAATTACAAAATATTGTTTTGTATCTAAAATGTCTACAAAATGAAGGAAGGCGTTTTAACCTGGCGCCATCAATTCTTAAGATTTATATGTTCAAGTATCTGGAAATTTACGCAAACAGTAAAAGTAAACTCTCTCTTGCTAATTAAGTGAATAAGTGCTGATTGTCAGTTGTATGGAAGAACTAAAGAAGTAAAAGAACTGCCAATCCAAGGCAGCAGAGTGGCTCAAATATTGCCATCTCTCTTTCTCCCCTCCTTTAGCTCGCAATATTGTGTATCTCTGTCTAACCGTAAGCTCATATAGATGATGAAAGGATGCTCACTTTCAAAATTGTTATTTTATTGAGGTTTTATGGATCTAAGTCATCTCTTTCCTCCCTATCTGTGCACTGTAACTGTGTGTGTGCAGCTTGTTCCTGTCAGAGTCACCACTTCATCCACCGGTCTCAAAACACAGCCTCAGACTAGCTTTTTTTTTTTTTTTTTTTTGCACTCATAAATCATAAATCAAAAAGTTTTCTTTCACTGGACTAAACCATGAAAGAGATCTCAGAACAGTATAGCACCTGGTGAAGGCAAAATATTGTCTGCTGTTGAAAAAGATTGAAAGTTGTAATGAATTCTAGAGTTGTCCAAAGAATCAACGCCAAGATACGAATCAAATTCAACTAGAATTGAAACCCGTTTGAAGTATCAGTACTCAAGAAATCCTAAAAATATGACATATGACATATGAAGTTGGACAATTCCTGAATAGTTTATATTTTCTGTTGATTAGTATACCATAGGTTCCAAAAACCTCAAAAATAACCTACCACAGCCATGAATATTCGTGGTAATTGAAAAACCGGTTAATATTGACATCCCTAATTGCAGCAATTAAAACATATACAGTAGAAACAGCAGCAGCAGCAGCAGCAGCAGCAGTAGTACTGAAGGTCGTTGTAATACTTTAATAGCATAGCCTCAGTAGTATTATTATCAGCAATAAGAGATCTGGTGACATTTTCCCAATAAAACTTTCCATCAGTTTGAGTAGAGATTTTGAAGAAATAATCCCTTGGTCAGCTTCATGAACTCTCACATTAATTTACGAGTTAAGGACACATATCCGTTAATTCTATTGTTACTTTGTTTTAAACATGTTCTTTTGCCTTTGCTTTGGCATTTCAAGCTTTAGAATGTACTACTATGTGTTGAAAAGTACAAATTACTTTTTATCAGTCAGGTGTTACATCAGGAAGATTTGGTGTAATACCAAAAGTGTTTTCTGAGGCGGCTCAAGAACAGATTCATGAATGAAGCTAAATACAACTCCAAGCATGTTTTTGATGAGGGAACAATGATATAACATGGTTAAAAGTCAATTTAGCCAAATATTTGGCCTTTGATCATTCGTATTTGTAATTTCGCTGAGAGTGGAGTATGAATAAAGAACACAGTAACACAGAGTATTGAAATCTAACCTACATATACTTATATATATATATAAAAAAAACCACTCCATTATTCACCCTTGCAGTTCAAATCACTACTATTGAGTGTTTTTCAGGGTTAAAGAGGTAATCACTCCCTCTTTCTTAAGCAAACCAGTGTGTTGTAAAATCACATTGAAGAAACGTAAAGCAAAGAGGCTGAATCAAATGTGGGCTAAATCAACACACCATAAATATTCCCTGTTAGACCCGGAGGGATACATCACTACACAGCCTTTACCGCACCCGCTTTTCCACTCTACCTCGGCTCCACTTCAAAGGCTCTTGCACAATCCCGGTCAGGTGGTAAAGGGGAGGGATAAGACACACAATATGCAGAGCGCTATGCAGTATCACACATCGCCCTCCTTCTCTTTTATGTGTTAATCAGCCTGGCAGAGGACCCAAAGACGGATGCGTGAGTAATGAAGATTTAGGTCGTGGGAAGTGACTGGCACAGCCCTACTCCTCAACTGCCCGACATCTGCTCCATACATCATATTTGAGCACATCTGGGACCGGTGGCTGAATGCTGTAGACATATGCCACTTAAAAGCAGGTGAAATGGAAACAGTGGCAATTGTTTTTGAAGAATTTGATTTATAAGATCACCGTGTTGTAATATGATGCAGTACTAGTAGTTGCAGTAGGAGGATAAACTTGCCTTAGGAGTAATGCTAAGTAGTACTTCTGAACATTCTCCATAGACACATAAACACAGATACTGTATGTTTATATCACACTGTGGAATATTATCAAAAAAGGAACAACATTTCCATGGAAACAAGGAGCAGAAGACTCCTCCAGGCTAAGCATAATTAAAGTAAATTAAGTCATGTTTTATTATTTCCTAAAGCATAGGATGTAGTGTTTTTTTTCATTATTTGCTCACATTTGATCATCAAATTTCAAAGCATTTGCATTTGTATTTGCTGCTGCCGCTGCTGCTGCTGCTGCTGCCGCTGCTGCTGCTGCTGCTGCTGCTGCTGCTGCTGCTGCTGCTGCTGCTGCTGCTGCTGCTGCTGCTGCTGCTGCTGCTGCTGCCGCTGCTACTGCTACTACTACTACGACTACATTGTCATTTTGATACTACTTTGACACTACTTTCTTGGAAATAATTTTTATAGAAAAGACACTCAAGCTTGCCTAGTGTGGGTTTTTGTAGTGTTACTAAAATATCGAACTCAACCTCAATACGAAGGATCAGATTAAAGCTCAACATTTGAGCACCAGACAATATTAGATTCTTTAATATCTTTACATGGTCTTATCGTCATAAATATTACATACTCAAATCATTCTGGAAATGTCCAACTTTGTTCTATTTATGTTATTTTCTTCAGAATCAATGCCCGTTCAATTGAGAATCTAGTTTTGACTTTGGTTTTTGCATATATTAGTATCTTTATTTTTTGACAACCCTTAGTAGTGGTTGCTCTTTTGTCTCAGAGTGGAAATCCAAAGCTACATTTGCATGCACACGAGCGACTAGCCGCCAAGTGTCGCCGGCATATGCCGCATAAAAAGAAAACATTGTGACCTTTAGAGCTCCGTCATAAATGGGGGCAGTGAACTGGGCACCTCCCACCGAAGTCTTCACTGGCTCTGTGATGTCTTTTTAAGGAGGGGAGCGCATAGAGGAGAGGAATTGGGTCAGAGATGAGTTCATTATCCCGTGTGGTACTATAGGAGACATTACGGAAATGATGAGGCCCTTTCGGAATCATAAAGCACAGCATGAGTGGTAATATAAAGACTATAAAGTGTCACCTGTGGGGGACTGGGGGAGATGGAGGCATTAGAGTGGCAGCATGCCTATGGTGCATGAGGAAATGGGATTACTTTCTCTTCTGCACATTTACTAAGTACATGTAGTATTGAAAGAAACATATGTCAATACCAAACAGAAAAAATAAGCTGACAAATGGATCAGAAAAGTATTCTGAAAAACAAACAAAGACAAGACAAATTATATTATGAAAACATGTCCTGAGAGTTGCCACCTACTTGTCTCTATGAGGATGTTGTTGCTTTGTATGGAATGTTTCACAGTATGGTAAACTTACTCTCCATGGAGACAAGCTCAGGCCAAGTTACAGGTGACCACCTCAAATAGTAGTTAAAGGGATCAATCAAGGCTTATAGATAAAGACTAGGGCTGCGGGTATTTTAGTAGTCAAATAGTCAACCGATTATTTCTACTGCACATTGACACTTTTTAAATATATATATTTTTTTAACCAAATAACGGTTGAAATATGGTGACTGAAGGATTCTAGATAGAAATAGCAAAAAGGTCTCTTTGTTTGTCTTTTAGTAATCATTGCAGCCCAAACAAAGACTGCTGTATAACTTTATAACTTTCAATGTTCATCCCTATAAAACCATTTAAGAATTTGGCAACGCAATCAAGGTCACATCATATAACAAACCAGAAAGACCATGTACTCAAAAAGTATAAATTTTTTTGTTTGTTTGCAAGGAATATTTATTTTATCACGTGTTCTATGTAAATCGCACTATTTTATTCCATTGTGGCACCAGTGAAATGGTGGGGCCGTCTCTAAATTGGTTGAACGAAGGACTGTGGCTTAAATGGCCGTTTTTCAAGATATTTAGTTCTTAATACGAACAGTGTAAGTTAATCAACACAAGATATGCAGTTTAATGCCGCACTGTGGAAAATTTAAGGCAAAGCGACGACATCTCCATGGAGACAAGCACACTCTCCACAGAAAAGTTACATGATGCACTTTTAAAAGATGTGTATTTGTGCTGTCAGTGTGATGAGAACTAAACAGCCAACGCTACAATGTTAGCAAAATCTCTGAACTTCACGCAGAACCGTTTGCAGCATAAAATAACAACTGAGCCACTTTGTCTAAACTAAAAACAAAACATTTCCTTTAAAATAATATGTTGGAGTCATCCTCAACCGCACTCAATCTGGCATTGTAATTTTTTTTGTTCCAGACCTTTGCCTGAATACAAAGTGTGTCACTTTGAGTGTGACAATACTCCTGCTGTTAAAATAGACGAAGAACATACATTCAGAACTGAAGAGACAACTAGAGGCATTTTATTTCCTTCAGAACATTCTATGCTTTAGACAATCGTGGAGAAAGTTACCAGACATACCGTATTTGATTTGTGCAAGAAAGTTGGCTTTGATATCTGACAAAAGAACCTCCAGTTCTGGGAATAAAATGAACGTATAAGAGCTCTCGTTTGGCAGTCGGAGTACTCAATCATCGCCTAACCGCAGTTAATGTCAGAGAAAAGGCGCAGAGTTGTGGTGATAAGGCATAAGGGTGCGAAGACAGGCGATTTCCACCGGGAGCCATGCACACTGCCCGGACCAGACCCCAACCTGCTCTGCCCAAAAGCCCAGCAACGAGCGCTCTCTCTGGGGGGAAACAGCGGCGGATAAGAGGCCCCAGCGGAAGAACTCTCGCGTCAGCACTTCAATCACACCTAATCCCTGCTTAGTACACCCACTGCTATGGCAAAGGGAGAGAGAGAGCAGAGAGGGATGGAGAGAAAGAAAGGAAAAGATAAAAGCGTAGAGAATGAAAAAATAAAAGATTACGGATTGAGATGAGGGAGACAAATGAGAGGGAAATTGCGAAAGAATCTTCAAAGGTAGAGGTGAATAAATGGTGAAATAAGGGAGTGGGCATTCCTCGTGATCCGAGCAGCTTCTACAATGATCTCTTTTGGATTCAAATCAAGCCGGATCTGATTCAGAATACAAATACTTGAACACTTGACATTACTCCGAGGCTTGTCCAATTACCAAAAACAGTCTTAACAACTCGCTCATGCCCAGACATGCTGACCACTGCAATACAAGTACTTAATTAAGTGCACAGTGGCTTTCTATCATAAACTTCACCCTATAGAGCAGACGTTAGTGTATATTTAATTATTAATCTGAATGTATTCTAGTAAAAATGTAGTTCTACAACACAAGTTGAAGAAATTGTAACAAGGACGTCAACAGCCGGCTCTTTATTGATATTTCTTTGTGCATTACTATATCTATGACTTGTATATACTTTAAGGTTATAAAACACACTTGACAGTTAAATGTACAGTACCACTACAATGTGTTCATGTCTCAAGGTCCTGTACTTGAACCGGTAAATAAACTTCTCCTGCGTTAGACCTGAGTCTCCTGCCACTCACAACTCCGTCTACTCAAAGATACTTTGTACTTCATGTAATCCCTCATTCGTCCAGGAGTGTTCCATTGTAGAAAAAGATAGTTCTTTTTCAGTTCGTTCAGAATCTTTTTCTACTTTTGTTCAAGACATAAGCATTTTGTATTAACCTGGCTCATGCTCGATTGATCTGTGTCTCACTCTGAATTGAGTTCTTCGCATGAATCAATCTGGAATGGCTCACGCCGAAAGCCATTGGGACGTTAAAAAAAAGCTTCACACAGATTGGTCAAAGCGTCAAAACAGCAGATGAAAGCAGAAAAATCCAAATTGTGTTAAATCCAGTGTTCAGAAAAGCACAACTGTTCAAAGTCCATATTTCTCTTAAAATAGTCCGAAGTACGGCCGCTGGCACCGCCATGTTTGTTTTGGTTCGGTTGCTTTGACTTCCATCCAAACCACCATGCTGCTCTGTGATTAGTTTAAGTCCCGCCTGTGGGCCCTAAAGGCCATGTGATTGGCCCGTTTACCACTGGTGCGGACTGGAAACGAATCAACGGGAGCCTAACAAGATGCATTCTCAAGAGCTTGTGAACTTACAGAAATTGCAAGAATTCATCTTGCTGGCAAGGTTATCTCTGTTATGACTTTGATAAAGAAATTCAACCAAAAAAAAGGGGCATGAATTTGGCAAAAGCTCTCAAAACTATTTAATTTCTTTCTGATCAGACCAAATATCTGAGCCAAATCACACTCATATGACTACAAGCTCTTGTGATGAAAAGAAATATAGATATTTATTCAGATAAGTGCTTGATAACTAGGTATTTACAGGTTAAAAATCTGAAAAAAAAAATCACAATTTACCTCAGAATCCTCATAATGATGTTAAACAATCGACTCATGAAAATGTTGGTGGACTAAGACAGGGGATTACAAAAGACAACTAACAGCCATAATGGAAAAGTCTTATAATGTGCCATAACCTTCTGGAAGGTATCATGTTGTTGTAAAGTGTGTTAAGGATATTTCAGCACCACGGACAGCACCAGGCACAGCACCAGGCATTTACCCCTGCTGTAACATAATCCTTGTGTGTAAATGTATGTCAGAGAACATTCTAACATTCAAACTACCCACTAATCAAAGAGTATCAACGATATAACAATAAAATAATACATTCCACTTTGACTTCAATCAATTCTGTGATAACCATAAATTTGAAACTATTTCAAGCAATTTTCTCATCCACAGCATAAAAAATACAACCATAACAACCAACTGTTCCACTTGTCAGACAAATTACATGTTCCCCAGTCTCCTTCTGTGAGTGTTTATATCGGATTATCCCAAAATGGTGGAACGCTGCAATCTTTGTGCAAAACTGTAATGACGCATCAAGTCTATTTTCCCCCACCCATCCTTATTTTACCCTGCATCGTGCTGGACAGAATGTGAGAGGAGACAGGAGATAGAAACCCGTGATTACTTTGCACAAACGCTGCGACCTAATCTGATGAATGGCGCACATATGTAAAGTAGTGTGTAGCTTGCTTTTATTTTGTGCGAACGGGGAAGAGGGAGAAAAATGGATGCCGATGTAGCAGATGGAGAAGGGAGATCAGTGAAAGAGGATTACTCCACGTCAAACCATCATCGCGCACATAAAAAAAAAAAAAAAAAAATCAGTCCACCCACACCATTCCAGAGGCAGCCAGGCCCATGTAGAGCAGGGATAATATAAGGCCCAGTGACTATCTCCTGCTCTCAATCCACATGGTAAACTACAGCTGTGAGAATGAGGGATGACCGATAAGGCAGTTTTAAATCAAGCACTGGACAAGAAAAGGTCCGACTGAGAGAAGGCGGGAGATAAATTGGAGCAGGTGATAGTGAAAGAAAGCTGGGTGTAGAATTCACAGAGCTAGAGCGGGAATAGTTGTTTACACTCAAGTTGTAACAACAAGGAATGAGGATGAGAGAGTTTCTTTGGAAATAAATGGACACAGGGCATGGAATGGGTATTTTAAGCCACAGGAAATGTAATGGATTTATATTTATGGAAATTAGAAGAAGACAAATATGGAATAGCTGGTCTGCAACTT
Source organism: Chaenogobius annularis (assembly GCA_015082035.1). Lineage (NCBI taxonomy): Eukaryota > Metazoa > Chordata > Actinopteri > Gobiiformes > Gobiidae > Chaenogobius > Chaenogobius annularis. The sequence continues at coordinate 94,753 of BJKM01000763.1, forward strand.
GGTTTACCCGTTTCTACCACTTTTAAACTGTCAACCCATGTCAACCCATGATTCAATTATTGGACCAATCTTAAAACTAATCTTAAAATATTAATGTAAATACATGAAAACTCCTGTATTTGTATATCTGTTTACGATCACCAGTATAGGTAAGCTGGTCTCATGTCTGCATCACTGACTATGTTCACATCACACCCAAAATCTGACCATGATCTGATTTCTGAAGTTATTAGAGTATTATCATAATTATCATTAGTTATTGGATAGAAGTGACATTTACATCTGATGTGAGAAATCTGATTTATTTGCAATTGTTCACACCTGTGCAAATTTTGACAAGGAAACTCTTGCAAAAAAAAGGGCAAACTATCGTGTCAAAGACAAAACTGGAAGATAAAATGTGATAAATTGAGTTATTTTGTACTTATCTTCTATAGCCATGTGCTGTAAAGGTACCCAGTGATATTTTCATTGTCCAAGGTCTAGACAATTCATATGACGACACTCATTCTTATATTTGGAAAATTAATTTGGTCTTCTTTTAAAATGAAGTTGAACTTTTCTTCAAATAAGAAGACGCCTTCGTCAGAGGTGACGTCTGATGTTCTGGCGTGTCTTTTATCGGATGTTATTCCCAGGCGTGGTCAGTTTGACCAACTGACAAACATGTCAGGTAAATGAGCTTTCACTTGTATACCACTGTCTTATTAGAAGAAAAGTGAAATTTGACACTTATTCTTCCTTTATCTTGTGATCAAAACAAAGATGACAAGAACAAATATATATTAAACAAATCCTCTCTGTTAAAGGGACTAATTATTGGAGTAGCCTTCCTCTGACAATAAGAGAATGTCCTTCACTGTCCACTTCCAAACTGCACCTGTGCCTTTTATTTTCCTGTGCTGCCTTTCTTTCTATAAAACTGTCATAATTATATGGTAATTATCATGAACCCATGAATAAATATGCACTGTCCCTATCCAATAAATACATAAATGAATTATACTTACAATAAGCTAATTCCCAACTGCTATCGTTTTAAAAGTTATATCAAGCATGTAGCCAGCTATAATTTTTCTTCAGTCTCAACCAAAACCACTTTTCCCCACTGTTTAAACATAGTCTTATAGTTTTTACTGGTAATGTTTAACTGAATGACTTCGTTTGCTGTCAGTGAGATTTCCTCCGCCGCACGCCCGCGGTGAAACGACGGCTAGCGATTGTAACTTTACATTAACGCAAACTGCAGCCTCAAAGAATCAAAGGCGCTTTACACTTCACATAATTTCCCATTTGCTTCATGTTTGCCCATGACAGCAGCAGTGACAGCCTCTGACAGTATTTATCCAAGAGCAATTTTCCTACAGACACCGTCCCAGCAAGCAACACAAGCCAAGTCATCACCGAATCCTTTTGAAAAAATCTGCCGCCATCTTTGCCTTATACAGCAACACAATTCCTATACGAAGCGCTCTTGGAAACCGTAAATACCTTGCACACAGCTTATTAACCATTAACTACTGAATGATATTGAGAGGTCTTCTGTGCTTTGCCGTTGCGTTTGATATTTTGCCATCCTTTCAGCCCTCACTTTAATCAGAGCCCAAGAAAGCGTTCACATGTCAACACTTTGCATAAATTAAATCTGTTTGTAAAAAGGAATGAGGCCTGCAGGAGTTCGCGAAGCATGCTGTTTATTAATGCATAATCATAAATATCTTCACTTGACTTCTAGTTGTGAAGACCTACTTTGCAGTTGCATTAGAAGTGAGGGAACATTTTCAGCACCAAAAAGAGCGTCAGATAATTTTCTCTCTTTCACGTATGGACAAATTTGGGATTACACAGACTGTTTCACATATGCTAACGCAAGTAGTTTGGTCGCTCGTTTTAAGAGGAAAGATGTCTCCTTGTGTGATTATATTCTTTATTTATTTGTTGTAGTATTGTCACGATACTAAAATTCCCAACTCGATTTCGATACCAAGGGGTAGCTCGATACTCAATACCAACTTTGATACCACGATAGTAAAAAAAGGCTTGTAATCCAATGTCATTTTCAACACAAAATAATAGTATCATTAATTGCATGTGGTCTTGAACTAATTCTGATTAATCTCAAGATCATTCTAAAACTGTTCAGGAAAGGTGTGTCTATGTGCTTTTTTTAATAACAATACTTGTTTAAATTAATACCTACCGTATTTTGCGGACTATTAGCCGCTACTTTTGTCAGATGTTTTGAGCCATGCAGCTTATTTAGAGGCTGCGGCTTTTCTGTGGTTTTTTTCTTTCACCGCTAGGGGCGAACTAACCGGAATTAGAATCAAAACTACAGAAAAGTTAAGCAAAGAAGCAGATGTTGCTTTTTTATTCAGCTAGCAAATAGAACACGGACGACAAATTACCAACTATAAATTATTTTCAAATTCTTGCCCCATCATTATGGAACCCAAACGAAGAAGTTCGTATGAAGCAAGTTTTAAGATGAAGGCCATCGATCTTGCTAGGAAACCGCGCGGCTGCACGCAAGCTTAACATCAATGAATGTACGGTGAGACGCTGGGGACAGCGGGACGAGCTCATGCGATGCCAAAAGTCAAGGAAAGAGTTCTGCTGCGGCCTATACAAAAGGTGCGGCCTATGTATTGTTTTATTATCGTTTTTTTAAAAATAGAGCAAATGCGGCTTATATAGGGGAGCGGCTAAAAGTCCGGAAAATACGGTATTCTTTTATATCAGTTTTTAGTATTGATTAGTAGTTTGACAACCATAATTTGTTGTCTCTGTTATGAATAAGTCGTCATATACTGGTCCATTCATTCATTGATGAGTATGCGGCAGACTAAAATATGTTTCTGTTTGCAGTTTCATGATTACAGAAATACAATCTGGACTTCCCTTTGTAACCGCATAGATTACAGGAATATGGACAGTAACACTTCTCGAATTTTTAGGCAGTTTGCAGCATTTATACTTCTGGCTAGTGACAAGAACGTTTCTGTACAACAAAGCAATAAAGACCAAAAAGTAAGAGTTAAGTAGCAAAAATACAGATTAGAGAATACATTACAAACATCTCTGAATATTTATGGACCACTAGGAGTCGACCCTTTTTTCATCTCATTAATGTAACTCCAACTACTGTGTGGCTGCCTGACAGAAGTAATGATTTCCAATGGAGTGTCGAGTCAAGCTGTCATTCACACCTGTCAATCAATGGAAAACATTACAGCTTCAATTAGCTTTAAAATCAGATTAATGAGAAGACGTGAAAACCAAAGGGAGAGCAGAGCATAAGCCGAGTTCAAAATGAAAAGGGCAGACCAATTTACTTTTTAAAAGGAATATTGTGATTTTTGATTGAAGCTTGAATGAAATAGTCTATTTTATTATCTATGTATTTGTAGGTAATGATTTATTTATTTTACTTGGATGCATTGAATTCGGTTTACCAGCAAAATGTGTTACTGCTTTGTTTAATAATATACACACAGAACCCATTTCTTTAATTTATTGTGATGGTCTGAGAGCTGTATATTTACTAAATATGAAAAAATTATGAACTTAAAAAGTGCACTCTGTTCCATATCAAAATGTTCTGCAAACTTTTAGTGACATGTTCACTTGGATGAGATAAGATAACCTTTATTTATTTCCGCAAATGGGGAAAGTACAAGAACAGCAGAAGAATAAAAAATATGCAGTCAAAAATCAAGAAAAATAACTACGACAGTTCCGCCGTTAGTGAACAGCCCCCAAGTCCGTTTACTTACACTCTAATCTAAACTAAACTAAAATGTTATACTGTCTAAAATATGTGTAGAGTGCATGGCAGGCTACATTTCAGACTGAAATGATGTGAGCAAAGGTGGTGCAGATCGGAAAAACAAATAGGAATAAAAAAATAGCTGGATAAATTTAAACAGTGACAACAACAATTTGATTACTTGACTGGTCAGCTAAATGGGCATTTAAAAACTAAATTTTGTACCAAGATTACTAGATTCTAATCATAATAATCATAGTCATTTGCATATATTTTTGGACAAACCTGCCATAGCGGTCTAAGTCAACATGAGGACCAACACATCCTTAAATTGGCTTTCATTCCAGTGGTCCTCCCATCGCTCTGAGCACAAGAATAATGCAGAGTCACTGAGGGAGATGCATACGCCGGGCCGCTCTCAGCAGGCTCTGTCTTCGACTATTGCTCCATATGCACATCTTTACACCACATACTAAGTCATTTCCTGGCAGCCACCGTAGCTTAAAGACTGTGAAGATGTTGGACACACAGCCCCCTGGGGAGACCGTAGCTGAATGTCCTCTTTTAAGGCCTGCCAACAAGGAAGCGCCGAAGCCTCACTGGTCAATTACACCCTGCCTCCCTCCCTCCCTCCTCCGCCCATCCTCACGAGCGCCGAGCCTGCCCTTGAAAAAAGAAACGGAGCAAATGGCTTCTTCAACAGCCAAAGGATTAGTGTGCGCGCAGCCTTGAAGATGTGTCACGTGCCTTTATGTAACTTCCCAGCCGCGGCGCCTTCCCCATGTGGCTGCGCTCCACTTAGTCACTGATTTCCCATGTATCAGGGAGCACAGCGATACTCAAAATGGCGGGTAATTACCACCGTCTGCAGTGTTAAGGCGGTGCGGGTTCACGGGGGGTACAACACAGGTAAATGTCGCGTTGGTAAACAAATGTGAAGTCCAGAAGTTGGACATGAGGAGATTTATACAAAAGCAGCAGTGACTTTTCTGATTTAATTTTGCTGTAACAAACGTAATTTTTTACGTAAAAAAAAAAAGGACTGCTTTGTGTTGTACTGGTTCTGTTCCACTGTAACTATATGCATGATGGTTATGAGTATTAGAAGAGCACAAGATTACCCATTGATTAGTTTTGAAAAAAGATTAGCAAGCAGACATGCACAAATCTGCAATGGCAAAAAGTCAGAGAAAACTACATGTTTATATTTAGTGAATGTTTGTCTTTTTAAATGTTTATGTCTTACCTTCTTTTATGCATGCCTTTTATTTATTTTTTCATTTTTATTAGTACCGTTTCTACGTTGCGCAAAGTCGACAAATCAAAGTTTGTGACTTCATTGTGGCCAGTTAGCAAAGACAAATCAGCAGTTAAAAGTTGTTGCGAGAGAATGTTGATGCAAATAAATGACAAAACAAAACTATAAACCTTCCACTACTGTAAAGCTTGACTGTTGAATTTATCCTTGCTTTATCACCGTAAAAATCAAAGACCGCCTTTGCTTTTCTGTGTTAGTGAAAATGATGTGACTGTTTTTAAGTAGCAGCCTCGTTCCTTGTTGTCATGCTGCTTAGGTAACTCACTTTGCGATGTCAAAACTCCACGACCTTGAGGTAAAATTGACGGTACTTTTCTTTTTATTTGCTTCCAACTAAACAAATTAAACACTCAACTCTTAGGTAACCCTCTCACGCCTTCTTTTGCATCGCCTGGGTCACGTCAGTGTCGTTATTTATATCAGCAAATGCATTTAGGGCCCATTAAAGGTCAAGCAGCTGGAAGACGGTTTATTTGAGTGACATAATAGCTCTGCCGCTCGCAGGCGAAGGGGGACGGGAGAATTACGCAGCGTTCACAAGAGCTATTTGTCATCATCCTCTTCTCGGTTCAACCTACTCCGTCGTGTCTCTTTGTTTATTTGCGTTTTTATTTCTTTATTTTCAGCTCTCCCCAGCGCTAAAAAGAGATCAATCTATTTTGCGCTTTAGTGTGTGGGAAAAGTTCCAACAACAAACGTTTTCAGTCCTCTCCGCTCTTCACGGGAGTTAAGAGGGGCTCATCTATTGTGGCTGCGGGGGAGAGGGGGAGGCTGATGGGAGGCTGGGGGAAGATGGGAGAGATAAAGTACTCTGACTAATTTAGACGTTGCGATAAACAAAAGGTTTTCATATTTAGTGCATTAATGGAAAAAGCAAGTCGTGCAGAAAAAAGGCACAAAAGACACTCCGTCGAAATGAAAGCGGGTGTGTGTCAATTTATAGTTTGTATTTTTCTAACAAGATTCATGCAACTTACATGCATAAATGTACTTAAATATTAAAAGGAACCTAATAATTTTAGAACATATAAACCACAAATCCAAATGCAGGGTCTAGGGCTCTAGTCGTGGTAAAGGTGTCATAAATGACCCAAACAGCACTCACGAGAACACAAGCTCACAAGGTGCAAAAATAACTATTTGCACAGAAAGATACAAGTAAACTAGGTATTTATATGTATTATAGTCCCATTAAAAGAATTAGTCGACTAATAATTGATCAAGCGTCTGAAGACCTACAGCCGTAGAAGGGGCATAATCTTCTTGCCTGATTAAACATACACATTATGATTGCATTAATAAGAAAACCTTTAATATATTCATCACTAACAGCTTTTAGTATATATTTTTTTACTTGAAACCAGTGTTGCAACAAATCCTTGCAACAACAAATACAAAATGGCCACCATTTGAACAATCTTAGCATTCATGACAGGGAGAATTTCGCCTTATTCTGGGAAAACTGTGACGGGGAAATGGGAATGTTGTAATGAAAGTCATTTATAATCAGGATGACAAGCACCTGCAGTGGAGAAAGGAGCACGAGGGGCAGAGGAGCGTTTGTAGACAGCTTTGGAAGAAGCACGAGGGGCAGAGGAGCGTTTGTAGACAGCTTTGGAGGGCAGACTGGGAGGAGAAGGGAGATTGGAGAGGGACCATGGGCGGCCCAAGACCTCCCTTCAGCATCTGGGTGAAGTTCATTAGGAGATGGATGTGTGGCATGGGGACTATATTCATTCTATGCTAATGCTATACTTCAAGGTCAACACTCCCACGAGTCCAGAAACGAGATGTTTATCAGGTTATCATATTCTATATATTATAAAATGTATACTTGATGAGAAATATGTCCTCTGCATTTGACCCATCATTCGATGTAGCTGCCTAGCTAGCTAAGGTTTTACAATACAAAGACGTTTGGGTCTGAAAACACATTGATGTCCCCCCGAGGACTGAGAAACGGAGCGAATATTCTGCAAAATTAACAAGCAAAGCACTAAACTTTTATCTGAGGCAAATCAAGATAATAAGAGAATATTCGAGAGGTGTATTCCATATTTGAGAGACTCCTGCTATAAATTAACATTGGTGGTTGAACCATGGAGCCCAAACGAAAAAAAAAATCAAAAAGGCCCACCCAGCCACAAATTTAACCAAAAATTGTCTTTCTGTGAGGCCAGAATGCTTGCCACCATACCCCAAACCAAAAATAAATATCCCAAGTGGATCAAGCCAATTTGTATTGCTAAAATATGCTAAGAGGGCAAAGTGTTTAAATTTCATGCAAAATCTTGAATAATTGGTTCCTTTTGGATGGTCAGATTCCTTGATATTATGCAGTTTGTTGATGCCGTCTGGCAAGAGACCGCTCATTGTCGCAGGTATGAGCACAAACAGCATCTGGTTGAACGCTGCCATGCACAAGTTTGCTCTGCTGCTATGTCTTGTCGCCACTTTCTTTTTAATGTCCAGCATAAATGTGTCAGAAGCACAACTCTTCAAAGTGACAGTGGAGCTGAAGCAAGAGACCAACACAGTTTGCTTTGTCCCTTGAGGCACTGCAGCATTTTTGATTTGATATAAAGGGAGGCTAAATAAATTATGAGGACAAGCAGTGGCAATCTTGTAGGAATACTTTGTAAAATGAGTAAACTGGATATCAATGTGTATAGCTGACAGTGAAAAACATCTAGAGCAGTGTCTGCTTTAACTATTTAAAAAAGCATTTCAAAATTTGCATGCCCAGATTTGGGATTCCAGAGCATTGTGCATCTTCATCTGAAAGCCACAAACCACTCGTTTGAACAGCGTTCAAAAGAGTGTTTTGACGCCCTAGTCAGCAAACAGTACAGGCCAGTCATATGCTAATCAGGTACTCAAAAAACCCATTACAGGGCAGTTAGGGTAACAAAGAAAATTAGATTCAGGTGAAATTTAGACAGTGTAAACAAATAGATTTACTAGACAGGCTATTATCAGGAAAAAAAAAAAGATTGCTTGGCACTCCTCAGTGCGTAGGCCGCCCACTGCGCCATCCGTGGTATTTATAAAACCACAAGGCGCAGGACTTTGCTTATCTCTACGCAAACTGAGACCCTCCTGTAAGTTCTGCACAAAGTCTGGAGATACAACACTTGTGGACAGGAGCAGAAGTGACGAAAGTTTGAGGAAGCGTTTGATTCAGGGAAAACCTCAGCATCTGCCTCTGCCTCTCTGCCCCGCATGTCTTGGTCAAACCCCCAGTTTATCGACACTCATTAATAAATCAATTTGCATGCACTTTTATGGCATTTTGGTGGCTTGTAGAGTAGGGCTGGTTATCGCCAAGACCCTCGCCATATAATACGTACAGGGGTCACGATACGATATACATCCTGATACATGTATATTCTGATTCAGTTCCCTCATTACGATACGTATCCTGATACATTTTTTAAAAAAGGGTCTTAAAAATTTACCAAATGGGTAATTTTGTTACTCTGGATAATACAAATGTATGAAATTTCATGTTTACCCACAAAGCACTTATTTATAAATAAATTATACTCTAATAACTTCATACATCCAACCAATTGATCAAAATAGAAATATATAGAACACATTCTAGCAAAGTTTTGTATGTTTCTTGCCAAACAATTAGCATGGTCTGAACATGCTGCAGCAGCATCTTCTGCAAAGACAAGATCAACAAATCAAAAGTACTATTCCATCTCACTTGCACATTAGTCATTAGTTTGTCAGCTGATTGAGCAGCTTCTGCTTTTCCTGCAGGACAGTAAACAGCGCTCTCCTCTATAGGAGTTCGCTTCTAAAATACCGATACTCATATACTAGAAGCGATCAGTGCAGCGTCCGCAGTGATGCGGTCGCTGCATCGGACTGTTGTGGTGAAGAAGGAGCTGAGTCGAAAGACAAAGCTCTCGATTTACCGGTCAATCTACGTTCCTACCCTCACCTATGGTCATGAGCTTTGGGTAGTGACCGAAAGGACAAGATCGCGGATACAAGCGGTCGAAATGAGTTTCCTCCGCAGGGTGGCTGGGCGCTCCCTTAGAGATAGGGTGAGGAGCTCAGTCACAGGGGAGGAACTTGGAGTAGAGCTGCTGCTCCTCCACGTCGAGAGAAGCCAGCTGAGGTGGCTCAGGCATCTGTTCATCATGCTTCCTGGCCGCCTTCCTGGGGAGGTGTTTCGGGCATGTCCCACCTGGAAGAGGCCCCAGGGAAGACCCAGGACACGCTGGAGGAACTATGTCTCTCTGCTGGCTTGGGAACGCCTCGGGATCCCCCCGGAGGAGTTGGACGATATTGCTGTATCAATTTTTTTTCACACAACGCTAGTGTAGAGGGCGTGGCATGATGTGGATTCACGTACGCAGATTCTAGATGCAGGTGGAATCTATAAAGCCCTTAGTGCTTGGTGGACAGTGCACAGAGTGTTTTATAAATCAGGAGTTTGTGTGGCGTAAATCCCCAGTGGTTGCTTTTGACTAAAAAATTTCTATGCAACCTTTTATAGATGAGGCCCCTGGTCCGCAGGTTGAGAATGATTTTGGGATGGAAGTCGAAATGTCTTGCATTTCAAAACAGTGTTCAGATGAATACTGAATCTTTTTCTACAGTGGAACATCCTGGATGGATGAGGGGTTACACTGACTTAGTCTATGTACTGTAAATATCACGTTAATTTAGTTAAGTAAATCCATAAATGGGCTCTAACAAAAGGGCAGCGATGAACGACAGCAATGAACGGCAGCGGGCAGTGACAGCTTCACAAGATGCATTCCATTACAGAGCAGATTGTGAGTCTCCCACACATTGGATTAGCTGTTAAATAGAGAATTGTACGTTTTTAAAAATATGTTTAGTATTTTAAATGTATTTCAGGGGTGAAAAGCTGCAAGTATAAAGCATCAACTCTTGAGTTTGCTCAAATGTACTGAAATAGTAGCCTATTGACTTCATGTTGATTCTAGATTGGATTTTGCAATTCTCCTACTCATTGCTTCATCAGAGAAACTCTTGCTGATTGACTGCAGTGTAGGTGACAGCGACAAAAGTTTTACATTTTTCAACTTTCATGGATTGCGTCACACGCCCTTGCGTGCACATCGACCTGCACAAGCATATAGTTATCATAAGCACTTTTGCTGGCGAGAATGGAGAAGGAAGTTTCGCATTGTTGCAAAAGGAATGTAGAAGTAACATTGCCCCTCAGGTGTCAAGCCCATAATAGCTTTAGTCATGCAGAAAATATATTCTTTTATTATTTCTAGTATAATAAATGTAATGCACAGCCTCATCTGACAGACTTGGACGCTTAGTTTGTTTATTATGTGATTTTGGGCTCCGGGTGGACCTGGATCTGGTCTCCTCTCAGTCCTAAATGTATCCTTCTTGTCATTATGATCTCTTTTGAATTAATTTCTGGATTCAACATATGATACAGGTAAAAACGATGACGAAACATTTTTGTCAACTAAAATAACACTTTTGAATGAGGCCATGTGCATTGTTGAGGTGTTTATTTGACAACACCCTCTGAAATTCCAATTATATGCACACCAGACTCGAAGTAAAGCCAAGCTTGATAAACATATAGCACCTCTGTAACCAATTTCCCCAAGGACATCCCTATTTTCAATATAGACATATTTACATACAGATTCAAATCAATTTCCAGTAAAAAGGCGTATAGCTGAACATTGCACATTCAAAATAAATGCTCTTAGCATTACATATAAAAGTTTCGGTTTGACCAAATCCTTTCCTGTCTGCCTTCGGTGCCCTTCTACGTGCGCCCTATGTATCAAAGCTGATTTATACGCACCTTCCAGAGAAAATAATGTCCCCTCCAATCATTAATCTCTGCTTTTTAACAACGCTGAGGGGAATTTGGGCGTGTTAAGGCCCTATAATACACTGCGGCGGTGGTCCTATATGAATGAGCGTAACCATAAAAGGCCTGTCAGATTAAGTGTGCCAATTCCTCTGTCTAGATTTATTATTATTACGACGATGGAGTGTGCGATGCGTTTGAATAGGAGAATGCTAGTGAGTAACGGCTGCATGCAGATGAGATGCGTCGCTTGGACACGTCAGACCACATCGTAGTCTATTAAGTTCCAGCCTCGAGTGCCGGAGTGCGCGAGTGCGAACTGTAATTTCAATGCGCTCATATATGTGGAGGACGGCGGGGGGCGGCGGAAGAGAAGACTGGGTGGTGCATGTGCAATAAAAGAGTTCCATATGCGAGGATGGGTTTGTGGGCAACTGAAGTGGAAAGCAACCTTTTATTTTCTAAAAGAGAGTTATTCAGGACAAGTTGGAGGGAAGAATAGCAATTTCAGGAAAGAAGAGAAAAACGCTCTGGAATGCCGTTGGAATTTAAAAATGTTGACAAGTGAATTTTCAGTGTTTGTCTCCAGTAAACTTCAAGCGAGATAAAGCAATGTTGTTTTTGATGGCTTAAAAAGTGCCCCAAAAGACTCTCCCTGGGCTTAAAACTATAATTGAGGTATATTGAGGTTTTGGGTTGGAGTGGGTGATGTTGACAAAAAGGAACATCCCATTATTTTTGGGGGGAATTATCATGATGACAATATTCAATCATCGGAAATGTGTTTAAACATGTTCATAAACTCCATGGCTAAGGTTTAAGTAATGCTAATAGTAAATTAAAGAGGCAAAAATGCCGCTTTATACTATTTTGTTTGTAAGATGTATGTTATTTTTTACTGTCAATCAACACTTTATGAGGCCTTTTCAAATGTGTTTTTATTATCAAATATATACTTGACATTCTAATTTGGCATATCCACCAAAAATAAAACAAAAATCATCCCTTTCAATTTTATTTCCCGCCTCCAGTCTTGGGTTGTCGTTAGAAACAATTTGCCACACAACACACTGTTAATGGTGGAATTTTACTTTTTTTTTGTCTGAGCAAACAAGAGGAAATCATGTTCTACATGTTCTACGAAAACTAAAATGGCACATATGGGCATGTTCAACCTAGCACATTCACCATATCACTAAAAGGAATAAAGCGTAACCTAAAATTTAACAAGATCAGGACTAAACAATTGCTTATAGAGGACCAAACCAAGTCCACATCAGGAAGAAAATGGGCTCAATTCAGTGAATGCACCATAAATCAGACTTTAAAAAGAGTCCAGTCCCTTCAGCTGTACATGTTTGAGAGCCGCTAAAACAAGCCACAACTATTCCAAAACACTGCATTATGTATGGGGACATATTTCATTCTGAACACTCTGTTAAAATGCCACTTTCTCCTAAGGGCTCAACCGGAAAATGTAATACCTGTTCCCACTTCTGTACAGTATAATCACTGGCACCCTGCGGCTTTAAAAAATATAGTCCGAAACGTTAAGACACCCTGAGTGACTTTGCGGACTTTTTTAAATGTTGAAAAAGGCAGAGTAAAGACATTGACGACGGATGAGAGGAAATGGCCGGAGAAAATAAAATATTGACTCTTTACTTTTCGTTGTTAAGTCAATATTTGAAGTTGAGAGGAAGTTTTGGCTCAGCGCTCAAATGTTCCAGCAGAGGAGATTAACAGTGGACTACAAATGAGGCTAACTTAAAATAAATATGCTAAATATGAATCCGCAAAGCACTGCCTTCAAGCTGAATGCCGAGTTTGGCCAGTATTGATTTGGGCAGTTTCTTGGTACAGAGTGTGCTAGAATCCAGCATCATTTTTTGCTTATCAATGACTCAGGCTTATGTTGAAATTGATGAGTTCAGTTGGGGTATATTGACAAAAAATAATATCTCAATATGTTTTTGCATAAACTCGACAATGATATTCAGGAGATATTTTAACACTGCATCAAGAATGTGCTAAAATGTGTCTGTAAATGTCTTGGTTGAGGTTCAAGATTTTCACAAAACGTGAATGGACCATAAGACTAACCACAACAGGGAAACGTGTCACTTTCTACCTTGTTCAGGAGATCGCACCAGACGTCTCTTTTGATCATTTTTTATAATTATAGTTCTAAACGATACGACGACATGGGATTCTTTCATTCATGTTCTACCACTATCACTTGTTCCCTTTGGGGGTCATGGGTGACTGGAGCCTATGCCAGTGACTTTGGGCCTTAGGCGGAGTACATCCTGGACAGGGGCCAGCTCGTTACAGGGTTAACACATACATGAATACATACATGGTATTCTGATTTTGTATACCTCCAAAACAATGACTGGGATATTACCAGTTATTTGCTATACCTTCCACTTTTTAAGTGCCTCAGACAGGTTGGACGACTCATTGAACCAAAATGGAGTTAGGATAAATACATTTCGAATTTTGCTGAAAATAATAATAATGTCCCAGAATAGCAAATTTTTTAGGCTTATACGCTCACTTCCTGTTTGTAATTGATGACGTCAAACTGAGAAATTACCCACCAAACACTGGGCAAAAAGTCATCTAATGTCACATTTTTAAAAAATTTGACTTGTAAAAATATATGAAAGTGACTTTATTTTGTTGAATTAAAGTTTAGACAGTCAAAAAAGTTGTTTCTGTTCCTAGTGTGATGTCACTTCCTGTAATTTTATACAGATTTTTCAAAGTTTTCTCCACAAATACCTATTTGATTGGTGTAAAACTATAATTTATATGTAAAACAGGTATATATACGTACACCAAATAAAGTCCAAATTAGAAACTCGTTAAAACCTATCATACGCACTTTAAGTCCCATGTACCTTTAGCGGTAGTGGTAGTGGTGGGGTGGTAGTAGTAGTGGTGGTAGTAGTAGTGGTGGTAGTAGTAGTGGTGGTAGTAGTAGTGGTAGTCGTAGTAGTAGTAGTAGTAGTAGCAGTAGTAGTAGTAGTAGCAGCAGTAGAAGTAGTAGTAGTAGTAGTAGTATTAGTATAGCAATGAAACTAGTTGTAGTTAAGGCAGAGTTAACTTTATTAATCCACAAGAGGAAATCATTGAATCCTTTGAACCATGGACTGACTATTGCGTCAGAAGCAGCAGCAGTGACTGTTCAGGACCGCATGCAAATACTGCAGTAACTCCAGTTGTGAAATAATGAGCTGGATGTGACTTTTTGACAATTCAAGTTCAGCACTAATGGAATTGACAGAGTTGATGAGTCACTGAGAGTCCACTTTTGGATCAGCAGAAGGACTGTAGGGCAGGGGATTTATTATGGGATTTTATTACAATTTTTTACTTTATTTCAGACAAAAAGGTGGTCCATAAATGAAAGAAGACAAGGGGGGGATGAAATGTGGAATATGTATCGTAATATGAGATATCGGTGTGTTTGTTGCCGTTTAGTTGATTTAAAATAGAGTTTTAACTGCTACTTCAGATACTATTAGCATGCTTTATATTTTTACGATCTACATGTATCATTGCAACTGCTCATTTTTAAAGGCTTTTTTTGGTAATAGTAAAAAGCTGAAAATATAGACTTGAGTCATAGTAATTATTGGGATGTCAAATACATTCACTTTACTTTATCATTTAGGAAGTTTGATGTAGAGGGACACAAACTAGGGAAATGTTTCAGACATTGTAAATTAAGCAAGTTTTTACTGTTTTTGGTATCGCAGATCATAGGATTGTTATATAGTATTTTTTTGACAGAGCTATTCCTTTGGCTTTGTTTTGCTCTTAATGAACATTTGAAGGACACTTGATAATAGCTCAAGTAGATTTTCCATCTGAGTCATTGTAAACTAGAGCGTTCAGCGGAGCCTTAGCATTAATAAAACTGCATCTAACGTCCACTGTTAGACCAGACAGCTATTTAATCTCTATTATTTCTCTTTAACTAATGGATGTAGATTATAAAGCAAATGGAAATACCAGTTCCACACCAAAAATGTACAAATTTGTTCTAATACTATTTCTCCTAATTCATTTGACCATCACTTCCAGGGATGACACGAGGGCTTGCAATAAAATTATAATTATAAACCTTTAAAAAATGCACTGGTCATCATTTATTTTACACAAGATTGACCCTCATTTGGACTAGTCCGTATCCCGAATTTGCACCCCATTTTTATTGTCTATCCTGTCCTCCTGCAATTGTTGTTAGAAGTGTTTCAAGTGTTTCTCAATGTCAAGCACTAGTTTTTGACCCCCCAAAAAATAAATACAAATCCATTGACATCCGTTATGATATGATGACTTGTAAATTGGTTGTAAGATTAGTTGTGATTCCGTTATTCAACCCTAACCAGATGCCCCAACCATAATATCATGAGTAAGAACAGGAAAGTAAATCTGAATGATTGAACAGAATCCATACACCAACACCAACCATAAATGTGAACTGATTGAACGAAAGCAGGCAGCATGATGATGGCAGAGTGAGTGTTAAAGCTAATGTCATCTCCTCTCAAAGCTGGAATACTTGAGGCCTGAGGGCAGAGACACTCAAGAACATCTCCTGCAATTCAAGTGAACTGCTCTACTGATGCTGCTGCTCTCCCATTACCCAGAGTGGCATTTCATTTAGTCCCATCAATCACGTGTGCCGCTGTCCAGATGGGAGAGGGACTTTAGGGGCCCTGCTGCGTCTGACACCTCACCTACAGTTTTCATAGAACTGTACTGACATTTATCAATACTCAAAACTCAATGTCGATGGGAAAAAGGACTTGATACAGATTTCATTACCAAAAGCACAAAAAAAAAAGATTTCTTTTAGACAATAGTATGAGATTTTCAACACAAAATAATTATACTTTCTTTAATTATACTATGTGGTCTGATAATAGTTCTGGAATAGATCAAGACTATAAAAACTATTCAGAAGATGTCAAACGCTCTGTTTATGTGATTTTCAAAAGTGTCCATGCTTTTTCAAATGAGTATAATTTATATCAGTTAGCACTGTGTATTGATTTATTATTATTTTTTCTACAGCATTTGCATTTTTTAAAATCTGCTGTACATAGACGTTCGTTTAAAATGTTATTACAATGTTTCTTAATAATTTATACATTTTCCTGGCTTTTAACTAATTGTTATGCTTTTCAAGTCTTTTGGTGTGTAAAATTGTATTTCTTTGATTGATTGCGGTCCGGGTAGCACTGGTTGTGGGACTTTTCCTCTGCAATTTGGGGTTTGCAATAATTGTAATGTTTGGCCTTCTTTGTTTTTGCCCTCATTAAGAACAACCTTAGTCATACTTAATTTTAGACATGAGTGGCCATAATTCGGACGTGACTAGTCTCGTTATCAATCTGTTATAAAAAAGAAATGCAAGATGGAAGTTTTTTTTCGTTTATTTTTTTTAGAAACTACGAACCAGATACTCCGTGTTCCTAATGTAAAACAAATTTGATTTAATAACATCAAAGTCAAAGCAGTAACATCTCCAAGGAGACAAGAAGGTGGCAGACCTCCTTCTAGAAAAGTCCCTTAGAACACTTTTAACACTCAGTTTACATAACAGAAAAAAGTTAATTTAAAAAAAAAAAGTCTATTGAAACTGTCTTTTTCAAAAATCAATTTTTGATTGATTGTCATAATAATTGAATTAACTAAACTGCATTATTTTATGTAATTTGCCTGTATGCATCCGCTATTGTAATTTCCAAGAATATAATGTATTGTTCCTCTCACAATATTTCATACTTCTCCCAAAGGGCCTTGCTCCTCAATTGCAATTCATCCTTTTTAATGTATGGTCAGTTTTTTTTAAAGACAGATTACCTTTGCTGCCTGCGTCTCATAATACACTGTCAATATTATTACTATTGATAAGCGTACCACTCATTTATTATTTGCGTACTTTGTATGTGTAGTAGGCTATATATTATGTACAGTCTCACATTGTACTCATACCATGTGGCCTGTATATCCTTGGTGTTCAACATGTGTGCATTCACATGGTAATGATTAATACATGGGAAAAAAGAAGATAATTTACTGCATATACGTGAGCAACAAGCAAAGCCTGTATTCCACCTACATTTTGCCATCGAGCATTGATTCGTCCTCAGAGATGTTGAAGCACATGCTGAAGGCCTGGCTCAAGGCAAAATAGAATACTATCCATTACTGCGCTATTGATTCTGCCCAAACTTCAACAGTGACAGGTCTGACGAGTTGCAGTATATATACACCTGAATGAATGAAAACTATTATCCCCAACAAATGACACCATGCACCATGGGCAATTTTACTGTGAAGAAACAATATTATATATCTCAGGTTGGAGAAAAGCTGTTGTTGAATTAGTTGAAAAGTGTCAAGTGTTGATAGGATCCAAAAACTGTCACTCATCTGTCACTGTGTAGTGGATAACAGCTGCAAGGAAGCCACCTAAAACACTATTAAAATAAACACCAAACAAGATATATATATAATATATTATATATAAGATATATATATAGATATAGATATATATATATAATAGATAGATAGATATAGATATAGATAGATATAGATATATAATAGATATAGATATAGTTATATATATATATATTTATATAATATATATATATATATATATATATATATATAGAGAGAGAGGAGAGAGAGAGAGAGAGAAGAGAGAGAGAGAGAGAGAGAGAAGAGAGAGAGAGAGAGAGAGAAGAGAGAGAGAGAGAGAGAGAGAGAGAGACCTATATATTAACGTGTGTGTTATCTTTCTCATGTTACTTTTTTAGCCGTAACTAAACGTATTGGCGTAAACTGATTTACTAAGTAGAACTTCTAACAAAATACAGTAGACTCATTATTTTAAGATCCATACTTTGTAATAACTTCAAGTTCTAATACGAAGGCAGAAGAAATATTTAGAGTACTAACCACAAATACGGTCTTTTTGGTCTAAAATTCAAGCATATAATTAACTCTACCACGCTTTTTCTCGTACGTTTTGGGACCTTATGTCGTAACTCAATAGTATACGAGAGCCTGTCTCAATCATATGATCTAAAGGCAGGGGCAAATATTGGTTAAGGTTAATGGATTTAAGTAGACGATTAGGATTCGTATTATTTGTGTAAATTGGGATGGACACTCTTTATTGTTGTATACGTCTAGATGGAGTAGGAAATGTTTTATTGGATTCGGTGCAGTATAGTAGATATACATCACAAATGTTGTTACCAGAGATAGATGCTGTAAATGGTAATCTAGAAGCATCTTTAAGCATGAGTCCAGTAAGTACCTTTCTAATATTTACAAATCCTTATACATAAATAGCAAATTGAAACAAGGATTTTCAAATTATATTGGGAATTTGTATGATATGTCAGAGTTTAGTCAACACATAGATTTCCAGTGCATTATTAGTAAGAACTTATTTTCTAACAATATACATTTTATAGAATAGGAGGGTCTCTAGGTTATTAGAAGATAATAGTTACTGTAGTCATGTAAGCTCGCACTTGAGAGCATTTAGCGCTATTTTCCTGGTGTAGTCTTAGATTTTCAATATCTCATTATTGTGGTAATTCTAACAGTAGCACTTTATATCTTCGCACATTTTAGGGAAAAGTAAATCTTTGTTTCATACTCTTACTAAGACAGGAATAAAGTGTACCGTAGTCATTTCTATAATTATTGCTAAAAGATTTTCAATCACCTGAAAAAAGACAAACTGGGCATCTTCAATCTTTTGGGAACTCGACATGTTATGCATCCGGAAGTGCTAATATTTTGGAACAATTTTCAACGAAGGAATGTGATACAGAGGACATGCGTTCCCGGCGGGGGTTACCGGGGTAGGGGACTACAGGTCGGATCTATGAGACATTTCATTATCAAAGGCTAAATTAGAGTAAATATAACATATAATAATAAACAGGAAGCCATAGTCATTTGCGGGCTATCAGAGATAACGTAATAGAAATAGGATACTAGCAGCTGTATATAATAAAGTTCCGCTATACAAAATAGGACATTGTTTTTGTCTTTTTTTTATTAGATCCAGACGCGATCTGGACCACAAATTTTTTTAATAATAAGATACTGGTTTGATTTGTCAAGATGTTGTTTCTTTGGATAAGCCTTGGGTTCCTTTTTTAGAAGAAATGCGGAAACAAATGTGTGTGTTGGGCAAATGGTTCTCGTTAATTTAGTTAAGGTTTATAAACTGCGCGTGGCTATTTTTCTTTTTCTGTGAGTGCGTGTAGTTTTTTATTTGTTTTTTTTATTTTTTTTCTGACTTTTTTTCTTTTTTCGACCACCAACCTTCGTTTTCCACACAAAAACAGGTAAGAACTAATGAACCCCCCTCTCCCCCGCCCTCGATCACCAAGGCCGTGCAACTCCTCGCGACGTGCGACACCCGCCCATCAAAACCGGACCATATCCGTGTAATTGTGCCAGGATCGAACAAGAAAGTATCCTGACAGCGAACGAAACCACGCCCCGCCTTAAATATGAGCCCACTTGACAGGACACAAGCAAAGGTATTAGAATAGCGGAGGGTTTCGGCCTGAGGTGTGGGATTGCTTTTGTACGAAAAGGATAGAAATATGGTTGTATTTTCTCTCTCGTTTTTTTTTAGTTTTTTTTTTATTCGGTAAGTGTTGGCACTTTCCAACATAATTCAGATTGCGGTCATCATGTAGTAGATGATAAATATCTATGTATATAATAATCAATACTACATGTAAACGAGAACCCTACTTATGACGTGTAAGGTTTCCCCATTCGCTATCTACTCTCCGGATGTTATAAATTAAAACAATATTGACGCATCTAGCGCTGCAACTATATGGAAGTTGCAATTACTAATGTTTCCCCCAAAATTAGATAATCTTCCTTAAGAATCTCATAGCCATTTAGGCATAGATATGAACAAAGTCGTGATTTCACATTCTAAACATGGTTCACCAGTGAGGGAGCATGGAATTAAATAGATATTAGCGATGCGGAGATCACTATAAGGTAGCTATACGCTCCTGCATGTGTAGTGTTCGACCCAATAATAGACGAAGAAGTTTCGTAATACTACCGATAGCAATGTATTTAAAATAAATAATATATTAAGATAATAAGAAACAAAAAAAAATAAATTAAATAAAAAAAAGAATCGGGGCTCGAAGCCTGAAAGGACAAGGATTGGGATCCTACGATCGATAAAGATCTTTCAGATACTCCCTGTCGGCGAAACAGAAGGATTCACAGCGACATAAATGCTAGCGCGTGAGCCGGGCTGATCTAGGGGCTGCACGGCAAGCTAACAATCAATGAATAGTACGCAATGGTGACGTGGAGGGCGAGCTTCGGGAGGGAAAACATCAAAAACATATAAGAAGCTCCGGGGGGGAGATACTATTATCTTCAATCATGCGTGGTTGCTTGGCACGGGGGGTGGGATGGTCACAAAAAAGTCCAGGAAAGAGTTCCTTGCTTCTTCTCCCTTCTGTGTATCTCTTCTTCGGCGGGCCTATAACATAAAGGTGCGGCCTATGTATTAGGTTTTATTATCGTTTTTTTAAAAAATAGAAGCAAATGCGCTATATAGGGGAGCGGCTAAAGTCGGAAAATACGGTATATATATATATATATAATATAATATATTTTATTATATATATATATTTAATATATATATATATTATATTATATATATATTATATATATATAATATAATGAGTACTCATTGCAAGACGATACAGGATTATGCATGAAATAATAAAAATACAACTTTGTGCAAATATGTCTTCTTTTATATGAGCTCAAAGTGTCTGTTTTGTATATTTTTTTTGTTTATTGGCTGCCATCAATAGGACGGGAGGTAACTGAAAGGCATTTCACAATTTCAAAGTACCAAAACATCAAGACATTATGTGGCATTAGTTGTGCTTTTCTCACTCAGAATGGCTCACATTTAAACATACGTTTTTTAAATTCTTTGCTCTCAGATGCCAAATCAATCATCATTGTGTCCTAAATCACCTCCAATCACACTTAAACACGAGGTAAACAGATAAGGGGCAATAGGATTTGTACCGCCTTTGGGTTTAAGATACAGAAATAAATGTATACATTTTTTGTTGATTTTTTTCTTCAGACACAGCTCCATTTTAAGTAAAATTATGACAGTGTTAATCAGTACAAATCAGGCTGTGAGAAAAATCTATCCTTTTGTATGAGTTAACATAATGAAGCATTTGTCTCCTCTCGCTCCCCTTCATTCTTTTAAGGCCAGTGAATGATTTGCCTCATTACATCCGGAGTATTGTATTAATTATCATCATGACTATAGTGAGGGAACGCTTTCTCTTTCTTTCTCAAATACCACAAAGGCCGCAGGATGGTCTACAGCGACTTAATAACGAACATTGACACACATTTTTTGTTCTCTAAAAGGGTCATTTAATTTTTGTCCGGACTAAAAAATGCCATTTTGAATATATTATAAGTGTGATATAGTGCTACGTTAGAATTTACAAATAATATTGAAAACTACACAGAACGCTAAAGCCCGCAGAAATTCATTAAGACCTTTTCAAATGGAAAATATCTTTGAAAAACATGAGCTGCAACAAATACAAAGCCAAATGAAATATGGCATTATAATTTGTATTGAAAGTTACTTACTGGACTCTCTAAAGCTCAGATCTTATTACAACACATCTTCTTATCCAAACAAAAAAAAAAAAACAATTTCCCACTAGTAGACAAAAATAAAGCCTCCAATATACAGTTACAGCTATCATTGATAAACAAGTATATTGAGACAGGCCTTGACACGGTTAGACAGAGAAAATCTACAAAAAGTGGTATTTTTATGCTTGAATTAATATTGTGGTTTCATAAATTATTCTTTTGTAAGTTGTTAGAGAGGTTGTGCATTCATTCTGTTTCGGTGTCTCAAAAATTAGTGAATATGTAAAAAAGTAGAACAAGAAAACGAATATAGCCTATGCAGCCGATGTGAGTGCGAACCAGTGTAAGATGGAGGGTCAAAGCCAAACAGCACACAACAGACAGAAGGGGGGGAGAGGGATTTTTTTGGCTTGCTGCAATGCTAATACAACGGCGGGCATATTGTAGAGCTCAGGGAAATGGAAAAACAACACGGAATGATCCAGGTCAGGAAGGGGGAGCGAGGGAGGCGGTCAGAGAGTGGGCGCATTAAGAGCCAAAAATACATAAAAAGCAAGCAATAGCACAGCGCCTATCATTAATCTGGCCATTTTGCATAAGGAAGGAATGTCTTTTTTAAATAGCCAGTAAATTAGCCAGTAGAAAGATATATGTCTTTCTAAATTAGCCAGTATAAAGTAGGCTTGTGCATAACGTAAAAGGTATTGTCTTTTAAAGATTCTTACACATCTCTAAAACTTCCAAATGCTATGATATATTTTTATATAATATAGAGACAAATAACAGCTTAAATTACCTACATCATGAATTTCCTGTTAATAGGCAAACTTTTGGATGACTTTTGACCAATTTATTTATGGTCTTCAATTTCTAATTTCTATGGCAACGGTGATCATTTTTTATCATTTTGAACAATGAATTGTCATACTGTTTTTTATTGAGAAATGACTTCAATTCAATAGAAGTCCTCTCTACACAACTAAATATCTCTTTTATTAGAGAAAAAATTACGTCGCTAACCTTTATAGCTTTTAGATTTTACTCTGAAATGCATGGGATTCTTGTGATTTTGCTGTTCATATTCCAGTCTTCTCTGAATGTTTATGATCTTGGAGATGTTAGAAATGACACAAAGGGTCACAATCACAATTGTTAATGAATACGTATCCATGGTCTTCTATACAAATGATCAGGTCCAACATGAATGGATATCTTGTGCATTTCCTTTTATTTAAATACCATATGAGCTAATGCTCCCTCTGAATGATCTAACAGACCATTACAGACTATAACACAGATATCTTTAAACTCTTATAACCTCCCATTAAAATCAGTCCACCGCGATCATAGGTATTTCCAGGTCAACTCGGAGCACTCACACCCAGCGGCGCTTCCTCTTCTGTCTTTACTAAGCTAATTTAATGTAGCTAACAGCCTGGACAAAACAAATCCTGAAGTATCTGTCAGGGCGGCACAACCTTAACTGCAGGTCAGTTCTGTCACGCTGAAGCTAACTGCCTTTTACTGAATACAGATGATGTGTCCACTGATTGTAGGTGAAGGAAAAGCTCTGGACATGTGTAACGTGATTAGCCGCTATAGGCAAGCAAGACAAACAAGTAAACTTAGAAATAATGTGGTTGGTTCTATTTCCTTGCAGTTTGAGACACATGTTTAGTGCTGGCTGCTCAATATAATGCAATTTGACTTGATCTTCAATAATGCTGCAGAGAAAACCCATTGGGAGCAGTGTGTGTTTCCAATGAATTGCAGAAAAAGTTGCATTGAATTTGCAAGAATAGTCGTGGGCCTCATGTTAAGGCTAGATTAAAAAAAGAAAAAGGCTAGGCTATCCCACCACAAAGAATATCAAATGTATCTAAACAGTCATAGCTCTAACAGATTATTTCTAATTTAATTAACAAAAACTATGAATTGTAGATGGACGAGCAAATGCAGAACCAACCCACAATAATGTGCATTCCTGAGTTAAAACAGTTTCAATATATTGGCCAAAATGTGCTGTTTTAGCGAAACTTGAGAGAAACTTGAGAGTTGTGTCCATGGATGTTTTTGCTTTGCCAAGAATGTTCCACAACATAAATTCTAAATTGATGTTTAATGACATATACTGTGGAACTTTTTATTTTTATTTAACCTTTATTTATCCAGGTAGGTAACCTGGCACACGCTAGATTGATCTGTGTCTCACTCTGAATTGAGTTCTTCATAGGATTCAATCTGGGAAGGCTCTTGCTGAAAGCCAAAAAAATACTTTACGCTGATTGGTCGAAGCATCACAACAGCAGAAAAAGCAAAATAATCTTAATTAGGTTAAATCCAGGGTTCAGAAAAGCACAGTCCTCATTCTCATCCACAAATGTTTAAAGTGCCATTGTGTACACGTATACACGAAAAACAAAATAGTCCGTATTTCTCCTAAAATAGGCCAAAGTACGGCTGCTGGCAGCGCCATGAGTCTCACCCCCTGCAGGACACTCTGTCCACTCTGGAGAGCAGCTTCAGTGATAGACTGATCCACCCTCGCAGTGTGAAGGAGAGGTTTTGCAGGTCTTTCCTTCCTGCTGCTGTCAGACTTTACAACAAACACTGTTAGTCCTGAACGTGTCATTCAGCTTTCATAATTCTGTGCAATACTGTGATACTCCTGTGCAATACTTTGACATAATGTCAATTATCCCTGGTGCAATATTTTGCGTCCATATGACAGCTGTAAATAAGAGTGTTATTATTATTAAGATTATAAGAGTTTTCTTTTTTCTAAGTTTATCTGTTTTTATGAGGTTTTTTTTATAAGAGTTTCTCTTTTTTTTTCCATTTTTCTAAGTTATCTGTTTTTATTATTATACTGTGCATAATCTGTTTCTGTACCCTTTGTTGCAACAGTGGAATTTCCCCATTGTGGGACAAATAAAGGTGATCTTATCTTGTTTTGGTTCGGTTGTTTTGTGATTGGTTCTAGTCTTGCCTGCGGGTCCAAAATGCCATGTTATTGGCCCCTTGATCACTGGTGGTACATACATACGATACATTCTCAAGAGTTTGTGAACTCACAAAATCACAAGAATTCATCTTGCTGGCAAGGTTACCAGGTAAGTCAATTAAGAACTAATTCTCATTTACAATGACAACCTGGTTAAGAAGCAGCAATCATTCCAGCCACAGCAATAACATCTCAATGAACGTGAATAACAATAAGACATGCGGGTGGCGGACCGCCCTCTAGAAAAGTAACATAGTCCACAAAAAAACATTGAGGTGATGTGAAGCACATTTTAAATTCTGGAAGAACACTCATCAACATTCGTGAAGTGAAAATTGAAATGTTAGCTTCACCCCTAATATTTTACTTGATAATACTTTGTTATGGAACTGGGGCCAGACCGATGAGGAAGGGAATTGACTGTGACTGTTGCTATGATGACAAAGCACAGACTGGAGTAACAGAGGCAGTGTCTCCCAGCAGAGCGAACCATCCGCATGCCTAACTCTCAAACTCTCAAACAGCTCAAGAGTGATAATGTGCCCGGTGCCGGAATACTGTGTTTACCTTCTGCTCAGAGTGAGACGTCAGCTGCTGCCACACTCTCGGATCTGCCAGAGCCTTAAGATTGCAATGATAGAAACAGTATCAGCCAGATCTCTACGGATTTAGCCTCTCTGTGCTAATCTGGAACAGCCTATGGATTCCATATGAGTCTCACAATAACATTAGTCTCAACACAAGGGTTTGTCTTTGAAGTAGAATTTCTCGTTTAGTGAGTTTAATGTTGTTGTTTAGTCTTTGGAGTGTACATTGACATGAAATATAATCAATATAATTACCCAATGTCATTATTATTACACATGGTTTGAATATATATATATATAAAGTTTTGGTTAAGAACTGGTTACAACTGAAATAACCGCATTAGCAATAAAACGCATGCCATATACCCTGCAGTGATTTTTCAAGTCAACTATTACAATGTAGACATTTCACAAATATTGACATTATAGTACATGTTTTGCTTTTTCTGTAAATGCTTTTCAAAAGCAACTGCTGGACCCTAATACCAACAATTAAAACACAGATTAACAGATGGATTAGAGATTTACTCAGACACAGAGATTATTCTACTCTGCAATTACTATGAGGGAAACACTGGGTGTCCCAATTGATGGTTTTATACTCCCCCACCCCCACCCCCACCCCCTCTCCAGATTCCACACCCTTGAAAACAACAAAGTAATTTCTAACATTGTAGCATGCTTAGTGGGATCAAGAATGACGTGTCCCCACCGTAGCAGACCCAATATAAGACTTGAAAGGTGATGACGTTGGCGAGCTAGCAAGACAAAACCCTCAAAACATGGATCTTCAGACACAGGAAAGACACTGACCTTTACATCGCTACATTCAACGCTCTACCTTCCTCTTTGAGCTTGACACTTCTAACATTGTAGCACACTTAGTAGGGTCAAAAATGACATGTCCCCACCACCGCTGACCTATTATAAGGCTTCAAAAGCGATGATTATGTTGGCGAGACAAAAACACAGGCGCCCAAACAATAGCGGGAGGTCACCTTGATACAGCTGCGTGCCAAAGACAACGCTCCCAACCAAGAGAAAATGACTCAATTACAACGCGCCCATGGTGGAGAGGAGAGCGCCGGGCTGGAAAGAAGGGAAAGAAAAGACAAAAGGCTGCTGATATGGAGTAACATTGCTCAGAGTGAGAAAAGAATATGGATTTTAAATATTTTAGCTCCATAACAAATGCATTTAATATGTATTTGAACACACTGTAAGGTATTTTATTCCTATGCATTTCCATGGGATGTTTTGATGTTTTTTACAATACTTCAACTTTGTCATTTGCTATAATTTAGGTTTACTTTGCCTCCTATACAATGAATTTAACTTGAAACTTATATAACTGTCCAATGACCATCACGCAAGATGGAAGAATGAAAAATGGGTCAAAATTACGATTTTCCCCACGGCGACAGCTAAACACAATTATCTTTTATTTTTGGCATTGCAAGATTGTATGACACAATAGAACGCAATATGGACAAGTATTTTCAAAACCTTGGAAATAACTTACAAACTAAAAGTTAAAAAATATATTGTTCATAATGAGAGAGCACACTTAAGACATTTTTGAGACATGTTTTAACAATACCTATAAGATATATAAGAATCCAATGTTAACAGTGTTGATAGACTAAGAATAGCCTGTTGCAGTTAAACTTGTATTAGACTTAAGCAGGAGACATGACACTGTGTCTGGAGAGCGTGGCGGGGTGACTCTGGGTGCGCGGGTATCCGATTTGTTGGTGTGGGGGCTGGAGTAAGAAGACACTGAGCAGCCAAAAGCTCCGCCTGAACTGCTGCAGGGTCACTCTGTCAGTCGCTGACTCACTCACCAACGCAGTTAAATTTTAATTGCACCGAGTTTAGAGACTACTTTCACAACAGTGTCAAGTGGCAAAGTGGCATTTTATTACACTATTTTCCTCAAACTGTTTTTTTTTTTTGGGGTCAAATAATGGTAATGGTGCCAAAACAAGCTCAATGGTGCATATTAAATGCTATATTCTATTTTTTTTTTAGAAAGAAAATGAATAATATTGTTTTGCTGTGGATATACAGTAATTGGAAAGATTTTTACATGCACTTTTCCCCTTGTAAAGTACATTTATATACATTTAAATTGTGTACATTTATAATGATTATTATTACTTTTTTGTTTGCACTGTAATTTTAATTACATTTTTAAGCTTTTTGAATTACTTTTGCACGTGCTCTAAAAAATAAACTCAAAGTTGTATTATTTACTTAAAATAATAATTATAAATTAATTATGTGTTCTATTGTAAGAAATATAAATGGTCAGATAATTCTGAATGGACTAATGATCCTTAGATAGTGAAGTCAACAAAAGTATATAAATGCTACATGCCCGCAGTATCTTTTAGAGTTTAAATTACTCTCCAATCCATTCACCAAAATTCCTCAAGTTGTAAAAGTGAACTGTAAAAGTTCCTCTTTATTTTCCCGGGTCTAATCCTGTGGTAAGAGTGGGTAGTGAGTGAAGCTGCAGTGTCTCATGGTTAAATGATGGGGGCACTCAGCGGGCTTTGAAACACTAAGTAATTGGTTTTCCCTGGCAGAATGGGGCCAGGGCCATAGCTTAGGGCAATAGTAAACTCCACTACAGCTAAGGTCCTGTCAGCGACACTATGCTATGTCGCTAAACCTAAAGAGGAAGGGGGACAAGCAAAAGGCACGAGTTGGAAATGAAGAAGTTAATGGAAGTGGCTGTAATGGAAGTATATGTATATTTTTAGTGGGAAGTTTTGCTTCACAAGGTTAGCAAGAGAGTTCAATATTTCGGAATGCTTTTAGAGGTGGTTAATTGGAATGCAGAGTGTGGACCTTTTAGCAGCCTCAATGTAAAAACTTCCATTTACCACTTCCAAATGTTGAAGTTGTGAAGTTTGATAATGGCTTTAAAGGCCACATATTCTGCAGAACGGATATTGTTATTGGCCTTTAAACATGCGCTGAGTACCTTGGCTTTAGCCTCTCATGTTATAACTTAAACTAATGCTTATATTGAAAACCATACACTATTTTCTACCGGTCAGGCATTTCCTCACAGGATTGGTGTCAGCACTCCATGCAGCAGAGGGAATTACCATAGGGAAATAAACAAGAGCTAGATTTCCCCATGTAACCACAGCTGTAATGACGGAAGGAGTCAACAATGATTTATGGACTTAAATACAGCAAAGGAGACCGCCGTATCTCTACCTTTGATGTCACAAATTGGGGAAATTTGAAAATGGGTGTTTTTTAGGCTCAGAGAAGGAAGACGACCACATAAACAGGATTACTGTTATAACGTGGTCAAAACCTCAGAAAAGTACATTTTGTATGTGTCCTTAAAATAATGCTGGTTTTCATGGAAGTAGTATTACTGGTAGAGTTAGTAGTAACAAAGTAGTAGTGCTGACAGTCAGTAATTCCAGAAGACGCCTTTTCAAAAGCAATCTTTACTTTTCAGTTTTCACAGTAAAAATTTGATTATTTTTACGCACAAATCTACCAGTAGGTCTCTTAAGTTTTATTTTAATATTTTATTTTATATATCTGGGTACCCGAATCACTTTCTTTTTAAATTCACATTCATATTTTCCATTACCGAATTCAACAAACAGTCCATGAACTGATACAACTTAACAGCGCCTTGGTACAAGAGAATACATCAGATAAAGTTGCATACCCATAACATTCCGCCATACAACTTGTACCTCCAATCACTCACACTTCGTCCCTGAGAAGCCAAAGTCCAGCAGTCCATCCTTCACCCTGATAGACTCGCTGTAACAGAGCCAAGGCCTAGCACTGATAGACGGATAGGCTGCTGTGTACAGTATGCGTACTTATTCTGTAAGTTGATGTGCACAGCTAGGGTGTGGAGACATAGAGGAAATGGCTGGAATCTCTCACTGCCCCGGGCGCTGGAAAGGCATTATATATATTGGCCTACATGTCACTTCCTCCGCTGGGAAAGAAATAACAGAGAAGAGTGGAAAATGTGGCTACGTCTTTTGGGAATTGACCATTAGCCAACATTGGGATCGTTGCTAATGTGCATTCGCCCTTATTGAAATCATACTGAGATTGTTGGTTTTTTTTACAAAGAGAAAATAAGACATTTTCTTTCTTTGGACTGTTCCATGGCCTGGTATTTAACATACCTATCTTGCATTTATTCAATTCAATTAGGTGTTTTGTAGCTCAAATACTTTAAAAAACAATGCATTCTTACATAGAACGGGGTTGCCTCTCCATAGAACTGACCTGTAACTCGGCCTGATGATGTTACCTGCTTACTTTCTTGCCATAAAGTAACACATCCCAGGCAGAGCAATAACATCTTCACCAGAAAGGTTACATAGTGCACCTTTCCAAGAGCAAGCTTTAAAAAAACTGAAATACGGAACGTCAAAATATACAAACATCCACATTAGATCCATTCAGCATTACATTTTCATAAAAAGGAAAGATGCTATATACAGATGCTAAGGCAATTAACATATTGGGAGAAAGGAAAGTACAAAGAACTACATATTTTACCTTATTCTAGGTGGGCAATGTTGACAAGAATGTATATCTCACTACATTTTTGGACTGTCTCGATAATATTGAGATGATATTTTAACAATGCATCAGGAAAGGGCAGAAATAGCACTCCATACCCTTGAAGATCACAATACACATGTCTGTCTCTGTTATTTTTAATTATAGCATACTCGATATTCTAGATTCAGCATATTTCCAAAATAACAATTGAAATATTATCCCGCCTCTTGGAAGTAAGGTTTGGAGGCTTCATATTATGTTAATTTATGTTTTCAAATTGCACTTTATGAGGTACATTGTAGTAAGGGTAGTGTAAAGTGTTACTGGACATATTGGCAGATTCTATTTACCCCGTTTCTCGGCTTTTATGGCATTGTCTTTGAAATCTAGACAATTCAATTCACACTATCTTAAACAAAGCTCTTTTCTTCAGACCCTGTTGCTACGAGTCACATTCACTTCTCTGACTGCAATGCGAGCTTTGAGTGCTGGCCTCTGCCAACAACGCTATACAGAAAAATACTCTTGTGTATGTCTATTTTCCTAACCAAACATCAGACCTTTATCTTCCAGCTCGATGTTACACAACCTTTCAAGCTTCAGAACTTCAGAATCTTGAGCCAGGGAATAAGAAAGTTAAGTACATATGGGCATAATGCAAAAGCATCACAGAATAAAACAGACATGAGCTGTCAAGTTTAAGAAAAACAAAGGAAATGTGGTCCTAAAGTGCTGGTCTGCCACTGTCTTGTTATTTTGGTGAGCAATCTGGCTGTGATTTTGGAGACCACTGGAGCTTGTCAACAGTGCTTTGAAAAGTGTGCGAATTGTACATAGCAGCAGTCGTCTGTCTGGGCTGAAGGCAAAAAAATCTGTTGGGGGTCGGGAAGGGTAGAAAATGTTGGCAGAGCTAAAGTTCCTTCTTGGAGGTGCAATATGTTCTTTTTTCACAGTCCAACCCATGTTAAAATCGGCAGGACAGAAGCCAAACCCACAGTCTTTCTCTTTTCTGAGCGAACGTGTTGAAAAGTCAAATGATCCGAACCAAGAAGCATTGTATGAAAAATGCAATAATAATACGTAATTGCTACAATAACTTATAAAAGATCCGAAAATTTCCTCTGTGTTCGCACAATTGGCCTTTTCTTTTTTAACGATCAGACAGTGGAATCAACTTCCAGAAATTGTATGTAGATATTCATAACTTCATTCATAACTCGTAACTTAAGAAAACACACCATAGATAATCAACGGTGCCAACATCAGCCAAGTTAGATTTTAACTGTAGTTTTTATCTGTCTGAACTAATTTTGTAATTTTTTTAAATGAATTTGTTTTATAGTGTATTTTACTGAGCTAATGCTAATAATGAAATGTAATGTTTTGTAATTGTGATGAAATGTGTACTTTTACTATTGTTATGTATTCACCTGCCCAGGGACTGCAGATGGAAAGTAGCAGTAGTTAAATCTGGTGCAGATCATCTTTTCTCTTGAAGATTAATGATTTTTGTACATCATCAAAACATTTTTGTAGTCTTGTACAAGACTAAACTAAACTAAACTAAACCTACCACCCATAGACGTGCGGTGCAAGTCATATTTACCTGTCTTACGGGTTAGAAATATATTATAAATATATAAAACATATTCTCCCCATGTCTTGGTTTTTTCAAGGTACTACAATAGTACCCACTATCGATTACATATTATGCAAATGTTGCTTTGTCAACATTGTCCCCTCATCAAAAATATACTTGGAGTTGTTTTCAGCTGCATCCTCCCCTCAGAACCTCAAAAAAAAAAAGAAATTCCCAGTTTCGTGGTGTCAAAGGCAAAGTTTGGGAGGTCTCCTTTGTGTTTTTTAAGTCTAAATCATTGCCAGGTAATTCTGAGCATTTCTGCCATCAAATCACATTCATTACAACCAGGCGCTTACATTCCCTGTCTGGGGCAAGCTAGCTTTTGTCTATTAATCCATGGTTATTCCCTCTGCGGCCAGTAGATGGAGATAAAATACAATTTCTGATAAGGGAACGCCTCACAGATATAGAATTATATGTGCTTTCAAGTAGATACATGATTTTCAGTTGTAAAACATGAGATTGCGAAACAGAGATACTCAAGAACATGTTTAAAAGTCACCTCTACCCAAACAGAACACCTATACCCAAACCTTAACCCTGAGCTTATATCAACACCAGTCAAGCTGTTTCTAAGACAGCGTGTCTGCTATTCTTGCTGTGTGCAGTAAAGCTGAGGTCTTCTATGAGTTTTGTGATGCCTCAGCATGTTTGGAGCAGTTTGCAGAGAGATGAGCTTGTGACTTAAGGGAGATGTTTAAGTCAAGTCCCTTAAGGCTCAGGATTTTCAGTCTACAGTCAGTAAAACTGAAAGTAGCCCGTGGCCACGTATGGAACAGTGCTGTCATTATGTTTGATGGATGTCAGATGGCTGTCATTTACAGCTGCGATACCAGACTCAGCAAGGGGAAGAACTGTCTTACCCATCAGGGTTTTATTGACTGGCAAACATTGCTACCTGTCACCATTGTCCAGCTTGGATTGAAAAACGGATTAATTTTCTTTCAAAGTAGTTATTTTACGGTTCCATAGACTGAATATACAATATTCTTTGATTTGTTTTGTAGCATTAACTTTTAGGTTTAGACCCTTCCAGAAGTGGTGTTTATATCATCTCCAAACACAGCCTGGCACTGACATAAATGTTTGATCAATGCCTTTTAATGAGACAGCAAAATAAAAACAAGAATGTTGTTGTGTATACATTTGCCTAAAAATAGCAAAGCCCGTTCACAGCGTTCGCCTCGAACGCGCGGCCAAAAAAGAAACTCTCCGCAGCAGATGCGCGGCCGAAGCGGCGAACGCACATGCGCAGTGTAGGAGTTGCGTCCCATGGCAATTCAGGTTAAGAGAATGGCTTTTGTGTTTTCACTTTACAAAGTCCAAAAACGGACCTTAGTCCTTCTTCCGGGTAGGTGCGTAGTAGAGGTAAGACAATCATTACGTTCGGGTCGGCCCGGCCGGGCTTCTCTATCGCTGACTTTTTAAATAAATATATGTTTATAAAAATGTATACTAAACGATGTATGGATACTAAACTAAGGAATACCTGTTATAAAAATAATATTTGGTTAAAACAGAGAAGGAGCTGTAAGGTAATTGCTCATAACTACTACTAAACAGGAAGCGCAGAGCCTGGGCACGCTTTGCGCACGTGACGTGAATGTAATCTCCTGACGTGAATGTAGTCCGCATCTATTTTGTTTAGGTCTCCCCGATATGGAGCAGCAAGAAGTCAAGGATAAACTTAAGACAGGGGAACTGAAAAGGCAAACACGCACCGTGGTGGGTGCAGTATTTCTCCGCGTAATTAAGCGAGTGCGCATCAAGATCTCTCTTTCTCTCTTTATCTGGCTCTTATTCTGTGTTCCAGCGTTATTTCGTTGTGCAAATGCATTTATCATGATCATAAAAATATGTAGATTATTTTAACCTTAAGAAATCTTGGGTTTTTTTCTGCCAAAAATACTATGGGATAAATTGAAATTTCGGGTTTGCTTCGAGCTCGGGCATGCAAATCAAGTTAAGTGGTCAGGCTCGGGCCGGGTTGGGCTTTAATCCCGCGGGCCCGGGTCGGGTCGGGCTGGATTTTTTAGGCCCGATCTTACCTCTAGTGCGTAGGTACGTCACTGTCTTCCGGGTAGTGCATAGGTACGTCACTGGAGCATTATCTCTGACTGGCTGTGCTGCGTCTGCAGCCAAAAAATTCAGCTGAGCGGCCGACGCAGAAAACACAGGATCTGCACCGCAAAACTTTCAAAACGCGCTGCAAAAACGCTGGATTCGCGAGGTTGCGGGTCCACATAGACTTTGAATCTAAACTGGACGCTTTGCCACAACGGTGTGAACTCGCGTTAAGAGTCAACGTCAAACTTCCACGAAACATTTTCTAAAGAAAACTTAAGTAAAATCTAAATTTTATCAACAAACTGTTTAGCATTTATGCTAATTGTCAATGAACTACACTAAACACTGTTAGGAGGCACTGGTGTTATCACATTGGGCCATGTTGTTGCCAGTCACCAAAACAGCCCGAGTTTTTCATAATTTGGGATGGTTGGAGGATAACGCCTAACATATGGAACAATATCAGCCAATAGAATGTGGGTGTTCTGTTTAGCATTGGAAGGGTTTAAAGTCAAGAGAACTACTTCAAAAACTTAAATGTCGACCCTATACAACAGTTTGATGTTAAACCAAAGCCAACAATTTTGATTTTAGGTAAGTTAATATATTTAGATGGGAAAATGTATGGGGACATTATGAGTTTATCCCACATTATTAGATGGGACACTATGTATTAATTTAGGTCAACATATCAAACCAATGGAGATGTTACGAACACAATGACACAAACTCACAACCTCAACCTGTTATGCTAAAGCAATTATGTACACATCAGGAAAAGACTGAGTTTGTTCCTAGATTAACTGGGAAAATCGTTTACACTAAAGTTTGCCCCAAGCCAGGATTCAATGTGTTTGGTCTTTGTCTGCCCTGCTCGATGTGCCTCTGTCGGACAAGTTAATGACTCTAAAGAGAAATAAAGTCTGAAGGGGAGGTGGAGAGGAGATGGGAGAAATCGCATGTGGCCGTGCCCAGCCTCTGGCAATGACAGAGTAAAGCAATTATGCATGAAGGCTATGACATTGAGTATGGCATCACCTTGTCTGCAGACCTGTGCAAAAGAAAACACACTGTATAATTCAAGATGGACGTTCATTCACTTACACACATTACTGGAGTCTGAGGTAGGTTTCTGGCATGTTGTAAGATTAACAACAATCATGACAAGATGGCTGCACTCCAGCCGTTTTAAATGGCACAGTGGTTCCAAAACCTTTCAAGACAATGTACTCAAAGTAAACATACTCAATTACAAGAAAACAAAGACCTAGCACTGATTCTCTTCCATGATTTAAAAAAGAAAAGTAGACTTGTTTTGATTTGAACTGGGGCTGACCCTATTTGCTGTATTCTGTTCTTTGTCACGCCGCCATAATTACATTTTACATTATTTTGTAAAGCAGATTTACAGTCATTTGTTCCTGGTGTTTGTTGCAACTTATACATTTCCCCACTGTGGGACACAGAAAGGTTATCATATCTTCTTCTCAGATAAACAACTTAAACTTCGCACAAGCCAATGAAAATGTACAGGCACAACCCACTGTTTAATGAGGGGTTAGCTAAAAAACAAGTCGACTATATGAAATGCTAAAATGGCTGTTCATTTTTTGTACAGATTTAACAGTAGAGTCTTACCTGGCTTCTTAAAGGTGCCGTATGCAACTTTTCTGGTGGAGGGTTTTGTCTAAAATGTTCCACAGTATGGTAATAAACATATCTATTGCCATGGAAACTAGGTGACACCACCAGGCCATGGCACAGGTCAGATCTGTGGAGAGGCAACCCTACTTGAAGACAACGAAGGCATCTGTAATTGAATGAATGGAGAATTTATCAGTTTAATGCCATAATGTATAACATTTCAGGTAAACAAGCAATATATTCAGAGCAGAAAAGTGACAAAATGCACATTTAAGTGACATGGACGATAATTCTAGTCAAACATTTTGCCAGTTTGTAGTCTAAATGCACAAGCCTCTGCCAATACACACACTGTCAGCTCATATTGAAAACTGTATCGATCAATTATTCCTTCCACTGCTTCATTACAAAGATTAAAACATCGATCACCAAAGTCAATCCCTGCCAACAGATTTTTGGAGACCAGCCAGTGTCCATTGTCCCACAGTGCATGACTCTGAACGGCCTGTCCACTTGTGGCTCGTGCACAATGAACTGCTGAACAGTTTAACGTCCGAACATAAAACAATGATGACTTTGAAGCAGACTTTACGAGGCGAGTGTAAACCGGAGTCATGGAAGGGTAATTTTTTTGGGAATGATCGATATTTCCTCAGCTGTGACGCCATTATAGAGTCTGACAGTAAATGACATGTGGGCTATGGGAGAGCGCTGATAGAAGACAAGGTTATATAGACAAAATTTCACAATAAGATAATGAACCCATTTTTTTTTTTAAAGGTATACAGAAATAATAACAAATTGTATTTATTTGACCTTTTTCTGCTCAAAGGTTTGTCCTAAATAAAATAAGAAAGGCTGGGTAATGTAAAAGGTAATTATGAAAAATACTAAGCAAAATAATATGTTTCTTATTGAAAAGCAAGTCAAAACATTAATGATTGTAAGAGGCCTAAGCTTATAATCAGGAAATTAATATATATATATATATATATATTATATATAATATATACAAAAAATATATATATATATATATATATATATATATATATATATAATATATATATATATATATATATATATATATATATATTATATAATATATTATATATATTTTTTTTTTTTTTAAGGAAGAAAAACAGACACACCTAAAATTGTAGTCAACAACCAGACACATCACCATTACAAGAGTAATTTTAATTATTTAATACAAATTCTTCTCTCGCACGCTCTCTCCTGAGCCAACATAGATTGATTTAAAGAAATATAACAAAAAAGACAGACAAAGTTATTCTCTTGTTATGTATATTGAATTAAACAGCTACAAAGTCTTTCTGTTGTAGTGGAAATGAAGTGATTCCAGCGCAAGTGTAATTCTTGTGTTAGCCGTCAGGAGCCGACAAATGGGGCAATTAAAGACAACATTTACATGGCTCCAGTAGTTTGCAAACAGCAGAGAATGGAAAGCGTATAATGACTTTTTCTATAGCAGGAGCTCAAAGGATATTATCGGAGTGAATAATTGTAGTGCTAGTTATTTGTTCATACTTCTAAAAATGGCTATTATGCACAGAAAGAAAAGAAAAATGTGTTGAAAACTTAACCTCTAAAAGAAAGTACATGCATTCCTTATTCTTTAGTAACATGAGCTAATTTATCAGTATATGCAAATCTAACAGAAGGGGAAGACGGCACAAACATGTCAGGAGTATTGTCTCCTCACCGAAGTAGTTGAGTTTTGCTGACTTGCAGTTTCTTGGCTGGGGCTGGAGGTAGTACTAGCAGTGCACTCTTAACCTCCTTTCTCGAATATTTATGGATTCTCCCGACAATAGTCTAAGCACGTGCCATACTAAAGGTACAAACAGGGCTTTTTCTTCTTACAAACACTATAAACCCGAGCAGTAGATGATAGCATTTGTTATACTCGGGGGAGGAGGCTAGAACGTTAAATCCCCATGCAGATTATTTAAAAAAAAATACATATACAAAAATGCATATTACATTGATCTTCTTTATAATCACAGTAAATATTGTCTACATTCGGAAACACACTTCACAAACTACACTTCTGTTTCAATAAGGTATTTAGGCGTTGTAGCCCCTCTGCTGTCTGGAGTGGGAAATGAAAACCATGAAAAAAAAAAGTATAAATAAAGCCCTTCGGCACAAGGAATACTATGCTAATAGAGCCTGACATTCGTTGTGAACGCAACTTTACTGCAGATTGAGTCCTGTGATGGTTTATGAACTTATGAGAAGTCAATTTTTTTACCTGTGATGCAACAATCAAAAGAAAAATCAAACTGAGCGATTTGTGAACACTCAGAGAAAGCTTAATACAACAAGCCTGCATGAAGCTAAACACAACACGTTTTTGATGAGGGGACAACAATATACCATGGCTAAAAGCTCAAAAATGTAAATTTTACATAATATGTGTTCTGTAAATACTCCCTGAGCAGAAGAATTGAAAACAAAAACAAGATTTTCCACAATGATGAGGTCAACAGTTTCTTCCTTTGATGGGGACTATTTTCTCAGTTTCTTAATTTTCACCTTATTCATCCTTCTATCATCACACACTACAGTATATGATGAATGATGAACTTCAAGGTGTCACGGCATATGATTCAGCAAATTTGGTAACTTCTCACTCCTTTTCCCACAGCCTCAACAGTCAGTCCATTAAACTTGGATGATTGGAACAAGGTTGAAAGTCTGCTCGGCTCCTCACTTCACAGCCCTTGTCTTTGTAGTTTTTTTTCAAAGGACACCCAAACGCATTAGTCAGGGAAATGCAAATTCACGTATAAAGGAAAAGTCAAAACAGATGACAAGTATATCTGCAATCAGGGGGGGCAAGTAATTAGGCGCTAAAGCTAATTACTTTGTCCCGCGGTTCTTTAATGGATCTTCGCTCGTGTGATCCGCCACTTTTATTTTCATCTTAACCACAAAGAGCTTCCGTATATGTGTCATGTTCTGCTTAAAAAGACACCTGTCCCGGTGCTACGTGAAGGTCAAAACTGCAATAGGAGCGCAGTATGTCATCTCAGCGTTTCTCCAATTACAACTCTAATTATTGTCTCCTCGGGATTTGTCAAGGGGGAAGGGGGGCACGGGGGGAGGAAAATCAATACAGGCCAAGTTAGTGCGGATAAACACACACGTATTGGTTTGCATGGCCCAATAGAAGGATAATCAAACACTATCAAATGCCTTGGAAAGTCTTTGGGCTCAGAGGCGGGAGACGAGGCGGGAGACGAGGCAATAGAGGTTAATGATTTGAAATGGATGTCTGGAGATTTCAACTGACAAATCTGTGTTTTTAATAGGCTGGAGGAAAGAAATGTTACAACAGTTTTATAGAAGGAAAAATAAAAGATAATGTCAAGTAGGATTGTTAAAGAATGGATACTTATCATTGTGATAACGAAATCAGTATTGAGCCTTTTCCTTAGTATCAAAATCAAGTTTGAAATTGTGCCAACACTAATTTCAAGCTAATTTCAACCCCTTTTTTCATGTAGAGGAACTAACGGTATAAGCTAAAATATTTGTCAATGAGTATAGTTTTTATCTATTTGGCAGAGACGGAAGACTGCAATGGTGTTTCTGTCCTTCCAAAAGAAAGAAGAATATTATGTGCTTGGGCAGGCGGCAAAATGTGTGTCATTGTCCCTGTACCCAAGCAACGAACTTCATTTTTATTTTGGTTACTTTGTTTTGTTATCGCTTATGCAACTGTACCCAAACACAAAATGGAGACAAAAAGGTTAGAAAGGACAAATCTAGTTCAGAGCAATCTGTTTGTATCGGTTGTTGAATAATTTAGCTTATCCTAATTGTATAATAATCACATTTGCTGATTAGGCGCAATAAATGATTGCTTGATTCAATTGTTTCAAACGGTCAAATGATCTGAGTTTTTGTTATATGTGAGGTATAAAAACAATCTATATTTTGTCTTAAATGGCAATGATTAATTCATATTAAAGCAATTCTTATTAATTCCTGAAACCAAACCGAAGAAGAAAAAAAAGTATATATTTTTTTTCTATTTTTTATTGTCCATCTTTTGATCATGCTACAACATCTTGCATTTATTTTGATCTGTGTTTGATTTTGGGGTGTAGTTTGAAGATGGCTCATGCTGAGACTAAAGGCTGCGACATAACATAAAACACTTAGCCGTTGCATAATATTTATTTTGACACGCACCGCCGAGAAAGACGCACTTTCGACAACAATGAGGTAAAATGCCACCACGATCCAAACAGTGCAACATAAACCTTTCAGATTTACATGTAAAACCAAATCCACTGCGTTATGCCTCTGCCACACAATGCAGCCAGCTCTGTGGGAAACAATGAGAGCTTGATATCTCCCTCAGCTGTGGCGCTCCTAAGCAGAATAAAAATAGGCTGACTTTATTAGCATACCATCTGCATAATGGTTCATCTACAGCAAGGTTATGAGCCTGCTCCATGGACTGTACCATGTCTTTCTTCTAGAGAGGGGCTCGTAGGCTAAATCCTAACGATGGCATTATTTCAGATTGATTGCAAGACATGTTGCTAAAAATGGGTTGTCAGTGCCCAATGATAATTGTATAAATGCCAAATCACAGTGTCTGCAATAGAAAGTTTCACTACGTCTGATTGCATAATGTAGTGTCTGGAAAGTACTATCTAACTAATAAGTATCATTTGCAAGACAAATGATTACGGGTAGGATAGTAATAGTAAATGAAAGATGAATATTATTTAGTACATGTAGAAGTAATGTAGGTAATAAGAAGGCATATGGCAGCTCATGTATGTGGTTATAGTTTGAAGACGAGCTGCATTATGCTGACTGAACTAATGCTTGAATACGTATAACAGTAAGTTACACTAATGGGTGCATGACGATTCAGTTCACTCCAATGAATTTACACCTAAAAGTCATGGGTGCAGCGCAGCATATTTAACTTTCCCTTCCTCTAGTTGATATTGCCAAGGCTTTCACACTCAAGTGATAAAGTGTTTTAGTCCTCACCTCGCAAAATGTACTTGTGTGTGCTCTCCTTGCTATCATATCATCGTTTAGCACTGTTTTAATTTGAGGTTGTGGTTCACAGTTCAAAGTTTTCCATATACACTTGTTAATATGTTGAGTGGTTGGCCATTTGCAGAGAATTGTTAAAAGGGCAAGATAAAAGCACAGTCAACATTGCTGTGTAACCTTGAAATGTGAACTAAAATTTACATCATTTTCATATTATTTCATATTATATTATTTAGTTGTGATCTGTGATTAAGTTTATTATTGGTAAATACTGTACTGTAGTCTCCTGCTGTGCCAGAGTCAGGACCTTAAACATGGACCAGCCTCCTGCTGGTGCCAGAGTTCAGGATAAACACGAAAAACATAGGATCCGGCCTCCTGCTGTGCCAGAGTCAAGGACTAACATGGACCGGCCTCCTGCTGGTGCCAGATTCAGGACCAAACTGGACGCAGCCTCCTGCTGGTGCCAGAGTCAGGACTAAACATGAACCGGCCTCCTGCTGGTGCAGAGACAGGACTAAACAGAAAATATGACCCCGCTCCTGCTGGTGCCAAGAGTCAGACTAAACATGGACGCGCCTCCTGCTGGTGCCAGATTCAGGACCAAACTGGACCAGCCTCCTGCTTGGTGCCAGAGTCAGGACTAAACATGGACCGGCCCTCCTGCTGGTGCCAGAGCAGGATAAACACAAAACTATGGACCGGCCTCCTGCTGGTGCCAAGAGTCAGACTAACATGGACCGGCTCCTGTGGTGCAGATTCAGGACAAACTGGACGCCTCCTGCTGGTGCCAGAGTCAGGACTAAACATGGACCGGCTCCTGCTGGTGCAAGTCAGGACTAAAACACGAAAAAACAATGCTCCGGCCTCGACTGCTGCCAGATTTCAGAGACTGAAATCTGGACCAGCCTCCTGCTGGTCCAAGATCAGGACAAACTGGACCCGCCTCCTGCTGGCCAATTCATAACCCAATTTGGACCAGCCTCCTGCTGGTGCCAGAGTCGACTAAACTGGACCGCCTCCTGCTGGTGGCCCACAGTCAGGAGTTAACATGGACCGGCCTCCTGCTGGTGCCAGAGTCAGGACTAACACGGAAAAAAACATGGCCCGGCCTCCTGCTGGTACCAGAGTCAGGACCTAACTTGGACCGGCCTCCTGCTGTACCAGAGTCAGGACTAAACTTGGACCGCCTCCTCTGCTGTGCCAGATTCAGACCAAACTGACCACTCTGCTGGTGCCAAGTCAGGACAAACATGGACCGGCCTCTGCTGGTGCGAAGATTCAGGACCAAATCTGGACCAGCCTCCTGCTGGTGCCAGAGTCAGGACTAAACATGGACCGGCCTCCTGCTGGTGCCCAAGTCAGGATTAAACATGGACGGCCTTCCTGTGGTGCCAGAGTCAGACTAAACACGGAAAACACATGGCCCGCCTCCTGCTGGTACCAGAGTCAGGACTAAACTTGGACCGGCCTCCTGCTGGTGCCAGAGTCAGGACTAAACATGGACGCGCCTCCTGCTGGTGCCAGAGTCATGACAAAACATGGACTCCTCCTGCTGGTGCCAGAGTCAGGACTAAACATGGACCGGCCTCCTGCTGGTGCCAGAGTCAGGACTAAACATGGATCGGCCTCCTGCTGGTGCCAGAGTCAGGACTAAACATGGACCAGCCTCCTGCTGGTGCCCACAGTCAGGATTAAACATGGGTAATCTGCGTTTCAGATTTATGCCGCTAAAATCTGGAACAGTCTTCCTGAGGATGTGAGACAGGCCTCTACTCTGGCAATGTTCAAATCTAAGCTAAAACCAGTTTTGTTTGGCTGTGCATATGACTGAAAGGATTTTCTTTGCACTTTTCTCTTTTATGTCTTAAACTGTTTTGTGATTTCTGTCATGTCTTTTTGATTTTCATGCATTTTTCCTGTTGTGTGCAGCACGTTGAATTGCCTTGTGTACAAATAGTGCTCTAAGAATAAACTTGCCTTGCCTTATTTGTCTACGTCAAAGTCAATGTTTTCATCCACTTCAAAATGTTTGTAAACCAAAAGCCATATAAGTCAATGACAACATTTGTCAGGTTGCCATGGTAACATGCTTGCAGCTAGAGGCATGCAGTCATTGGCTTTTTTAGTTTAAAATGGCAAGAAGAATGTCTGTGCAAATTTGATTTGTCTATGTCAAAGTAAAGTTTTTGACATAATTAAAATGTTCAAGGGGGCGCTGTAGAGCCTTTATAAAATATAGCTATATACATTGTATATCACTGCGGTCAGCTCATCATTTAGCACAAAACGTTTATTAATGCCAGAAAATAGGACATTTCATGCCAGAGATACGCAAGTTTTAACAGTTAAAAAAATTGCAATTGCAATTTTTGTTAAAAAGCTTGCCACACCCGCACTTTGAATTATATCAAAAAACAAAAGAATGGCCGACTCCCTGTGGGGTTTAGGGTGGGGTCATAATATCATTTTTTGCCTGTCCTGACATGACGTATGTTTGTATCAACTTTCATAAGTCTACGACGAAAAAGGCCCGTCATTGGCGTAATGTCTTTTGAAATTTGAGGTGGCGCTAGAGTCATTTTGAGTCATTCATTTATTTTAGACACTAAAAAAACAACATTTTCACCGATCCTGAATTTTGGGTCGAAACATTTTTATATTTTGTTATCGTTCAGAGGTTAGTATGACCATTGCAAAAGAAAGAACCACATTATGGACTGGGATGGAGCGAACATCACTGGAACAGGAGGACAACAAAAATTGCAGCCAGATTGAAGAGGCATTAAAAATACAGAAGTGTGCCCTTGGGACAATAAACCGGGACGAGGGTGCCTTTTTTACTGTCACGCACCTGGTCCAGAAGAAGTCGCACTGCAGATGGCGCTGTCTGGATAGAGAGACAAAACCTGTGGAAGGCAGCTGACAAAACACATCACAGCAACAACAGTCGGAGTGAAAAAAACAAAGGTCTGGTGCTGCCCGGTGGTGGAGTGGTTAAGGCAGCAGCACGCATGCCAGGCTCCATCTGCAGCCGGCCGCAGTGTAGTGAGTTCGAATCCCGACAATTTACTGCATGTCCTCCCTTCTCTCACATCCCCATTTCAAACTAAGCTATCCTCTTTAATAAAAAAAAGGTCTGAAAAAAGAGTCTCTTTAGAATAAAAGATAAAACAACCAAATTAACCTCATTGGACCAATACATAGCACATTTTAGTCTATTTTCTATAAACAATATAATATTTCTATGTGGTCTGAGAAGCTCTCTGGGATGTTATATGATATGTTCCAGTATCAATACTTCATATTGATTGTATTCATATAGTAGCTGAAACTATGGAAAGTAATAGAAATAATAGTGATTTTATAGTAATAACAACATAATAACACATTTGTCCATCACTGCATGTGTTTCCGGGGTTACATAAATTTCTTCTAGTG
Organism: Chaenogobius annularis; assembly: GCA_015082035.1. NCBI lineage: Eukaryota > Metazoa > Chordata > Actinopteri > Gobiiformes > Gobiidae > Chaenogobius > Chaenogobius annularis. The sequence goes on from BJKM01000763.1 coordinate 138,422, forward strand.
CATGGCTATTGACTACTTTTTCCCTTTCTTGGTAATGCTATGTTGTGTATTGTTGGATTGCTCTGCATTGCAACCACTCTCTTCTCCTCCTGCTTATTCTCCTAATATTTATACAGTTTCGCAAGCCTTTTATTTACTCTCATTCGAAGACAAACATTCCTGGGAACACAACCTCATGGCAGCGGTGACAAACAGAAACACGACGGATGAAATGAAAAAAAAACCCTAAAACTCCACAGCGGCAGTAGCGGCTGTATGCGTGTTGTATCTCTCTGCATCTCTTCCCGCGCGCTGCCATGTTTGTTTACTGTCTGTGGCGTGAACATCTATGCATGGCTGCAGCTTTCACATCCGCACATGTCACTGTAGTGGTGCACAGTCATACAAACACAAACAGCTTTACTGCCTAAGCCCTCCTCCCTCCCACTTCTTTCTCTCCCCCTCTTTCTCCCCCTCCTGCAGCCCTCAAAGCCACATCTTAACCCACTTCTTCACATAAAACCCACTCATAAGGTCCCGGGCACTTTAACAACAATGTGCGCTGGTTTGAAAGCTGTGCATTTGCTACAAGATATTTGTAAAGTCCTTGTTCTAAAAGTGGTGAGGTATAATCTAACTGGTTAATTAGATTTTGTACTGTTTTGCCTCTGCAGATGTAGTGTAGAACGGTTCCTTGTGTCATAACAGCATTATCAGAACCCAGAAAACTTCCTGTTAAGTAGGTCTGAAAATATTTCTCAAATGAAAATATTCTATCAAAACAAAGCAATTTCAAACGCTATCCCTTGTTCGTCCAGGAGTGGAAACCTTGTCTACCTTCAACCACCACGTTCTCTCATGCAAATTTGACAGTTGTTGAATCTATAGAGCCAAAAATACACATATCAGCCCCCCTCATATATTATCTTGTAAAAGCAGCACTTTGTTGCAAAATGTGTCCACTGCTTGCTGTCTGCATCAGAAAACGCAGTGTTATCTTTCACCAATCCGATAGTAAGAGCCGCAGCGCAGCGCTCTGATTGATTGAACTTTGGCGGTCCACCCCAGTTTCACTTTTGCGCCTGAAAAAAGCTGTTCTAAAAACATGCACGCACCAGAAAATTCATGCATACAAATATTAACAATTTGGCAAAGGGTTTGTCAGTGCAAGGAACTAGTTGAGTTAGTGAGTTTTAAATACATACTTCCTCCTGTTGCGGTTTAAAAATCAGATACCCCAACTTGCCTAAATGTTTCCAAAATCTCCTGAACTCAAACGCAGCATTGATTTGGGGGATGCACTGTTGTTTTATGACTTCTACCCAATCTATAAAGTAAATCTGAATTGCATGGGTTGAAGCACAATTTTAATGACACCAAGAAATGACAACTTGACTCTATTGTGCCTTTTTATTTAGTAATTATGTTGATGGAATAGTTTGTCTTTAACTCTTAATAATTACATAATTACAATAAACTGAATTCTCCTTTGCACTTTCCAATGTTCTGCAAAGCCAATCCACACATTTTATGCAAACTTACTAGCAGGTTTTTTTCTAGTACGGGGCATGGCGGTATGGATGCTCTTTCGGTGATGAGCAAATAACGCCTTTTGAATATGTCAGTTATGCAGTCGCATGTTCTCTCCCTCTTCTGCCCTCTCCGTGTATTACATAACCAGTGACGCATTCATGATCCGTGAAAAAGTGCGAATCATTTTTGCTCGGGTGATCCCAGAGGTCAGTGCAGAGAACGGGAGAAAGGAAGAAAGAAAGGAGGCAGAATGGGTGGAGGCCGCCACAGAACGGGCGAGGAGAACAAGGTTGGTGGTGGTGACTGGATACGGTAACTGAGCAGGGACAAAATTGCGCACTGGCGCAGGAAGTATGGTCTGCTCTGTGTCTATTGTCTGGGGAATGGGCTCAAATGCCTCGGGGGAGAAAGAGAGGAGCATGAGATAAAATAATGTAACACCGACTTTACAGAAAGTGGAAAATACAAGATGGATATGCATAAGAAAATATTGTGAGATTGTGATGAAACCTGTTCAAAAGCTGTTCCATTTCTCCATGAAACGTTTTCGAACATCAAACAGAATTGCTCAGAATATCAACATCTTTCATCTAATTTTACACCAGAACAATTTTATTTTGCATTTACGAAAATTACTCCTCAGCAACTCTATCCAATTCAGAAAAGATGATGTAGTACGTGTATATTTGTAAACATGCCCAACATGGCTATATTATACTGTATGTTGTATGTTGTATGTTGTATGTAGCCTGGGATCCAGACTAGTTCTCTCTGTACATTCTTTTTCAACTCATTCCGGAAGTTGCCGCAGGCGCTACCATGAATTATGCCCCCTTTCTGAACCAGAGGTGCAAAATTCATGGTGCACCAGAAGTGCCAAAAAATTGGAAGTGCAAATCCATAAAAAGAGGCAAAAGTGGGCGGCGGAATAAGGTGAATACAGACAATCTCCGACCTTCTCTGCTGCCTTTCACTTTTTTATCTTTAGCATGCAGTCATGTTTGTTTTGATACAGATTAGCCAATAAGCGACAATCCACCTGTCAATTACAGCTGTCTGAACTCAGGGAGATAAGCCTGGTGCCCAGACTACATGTCCTTTTATTGCAGAAGCGTGTATTCTTGGCTAGTCAGGCAAAACATTTATAGATACAAAAGTATGTTAACCGATGAAAGAAAAAAAAGAAAAATCACATTCTACATTTTTGTAAAGCACAAATATTCTCCAAAATGCATCTTTTGACAGATTGACATTATTTCAAAACACAGTCTCTTCTGTCTAGACCCAGACTCAGCAGCGGATTGACATTTCAGAACAAAAAAACGCACTGTTTGGACTCAGATCTCTTGCATTCTGTGCTCATATTCTCTGACTGTTTGAGTAGCAGCCGGCCAGTGTGGAAATCAATTTGGCCAATGCCCTCAATTTAAGCAACTCTGAAATCCACCACGAGGATCATTTCAGGTTGAGCGTCTGGCCATTAATAGTCATTTATCAACAGCACAACCACTGCATGCCAACGCCAATAAGAACCAGCTGGTTCTCGCGACTAACGTCTGGGTGATGTTGGAGAACTAATTTACATTGGTGACAGCGTGCCGGTGTAAACAAAGCAAACCTCTAATGACATCAAGCAACTCGACTTTACTCAATTTGAATTTTGTGGAGAAAATAGCAGCTGATGTGTAACGTTTAAAAGCTAAAAATCACAAAAGAAATGCAAGTTGTACAGGTAAGGTGCACTATGTAATGTAACTATGTTTGCGATGCCATTGATTTGTCTAGAATATTCCATAGTATGTCATTAAACGTATCTATCGCAAGGTACGATTGTTGATTAAGACACAATAGATTATAAGAATTGAGAGAATGAACACACTCAAAACAACCCTATATCACATTCCCCAAAATCTCAAAGGATTCAGACTTTTTTTTCCTACTTTCCGAAGGATTTTAATTACCGTGTCACCACAGTAATTCAAAGTCTATTTTTCTTCTGCTGGTGTGAACGGTGTGCTCAGGTGGAGCCGTATATCCTGGCTGTGTTTGGGCGGGTTTGGGGCGCACAAAGCTCAAAGGAGGATGTCCCCAGCATTACATAAATCAGTTCAGAATCCTGCAGCGGTGGAAAGAGCCAAAGGCAGGACTCTCCATCTTAACACCTGTCTGTGTGAAGTTCAAAATGGACACGTTGCTTTGTTCCTCAAGAGGATGACGGGGGAACTGCAGGGTGGCACTGATTTCTGATACGGGTTTAATGGTATTTATGGTATTAATGGTTCATTAATTATTCATATTTTAATAATATTAGATATATAATAATATTACAGCCTTTTTTTGGCTGCATTTATCTTGCATTTATTTCATTTTTCATACTTTTTCACCCTACAGCTGTTCGTGTAAACTTGTTGCAACATTAATTTCCCCTTGTGGGGTAGATAAAGGTTACATTATTTTAATGCTTAGTAGTGCTTTGTAGTTATATATTAAATATTCGGATGAAGTGCTTGCCAAGGTATTGGTAAATAACTTTTATTGTATAAGGCTTATTGTATAGCATAGAAGAGATAAGTATAAATCATGGATAATCATTTTGGCTTGTTGATATGTATTATTTATTGCACCTGCAAAATTTCCCTTGAGGATCCATAAAGTATTTTCTGAATCCGAACCGAAGAGAATTCAGTTGATTTTAGTGGAGAGAGTAAATTACCATTATCTATGGATCCATTATGGATTTATCTACAATCGAGACAGGGGTTAACTTTTCTGGCCAGAATTGTCTTTTTTTTAGTTACTTAAATATGACTGTGTTGTTACTGTATGTTACTCTACCTAATTTTTTTCTTTCCACTTCCCCGACGGGAGTGGAGCAGGCACATCGAGGACCTGTGGATCCAGATGCTCCTCATCTGCGAAACGGTGCCTGGAGAAACGGTCTGCCTGGAGGAGAGAGAAACGGTCTCTACTCCATATGAACGGTTCTTTATCGGCCTTGGTAGAATTGGTTCTCCTCCTGAGTGGGTCCAGCTCCACCGTGTATCTGCAAATTGAGTGGCGTCCGCCTGTCCGTCCGAGGAAGTCGGATCTCTCCTTCACTGTGGAACTCCTACAGGTTTCTACTTTTTCCCAAAGAGTTTGGTAGTTTTTCCTGGCCGAGAAGGAGGGTCTAAGGACAGGGGAGCTTGGGACATCTGTCTAAGGACAGGACCCTGGGACATTTCCAAAGTCCCTATGAACACTGTTTATTTTGTTTTCCACTGTAGCCCCTCGAGGCAACTACTGTGTTGATTTTTGGGGTTACAAAAATAAATGGAATTGAATTGAATTGATTTAAAGTAGGGCATTACACTTATCAGCTCCGTGGAGACAAGCAAGTGCAGGCAAATGGATGAAGTTTCAGGTCATATTTGTGAGAGACACTCATAGTAAGAATTCATGTTTATCAAGCAATTTTTGACCAATGAAAACTCAAATTAAATAATTGCTTGATAGATACCAGGAGCTTATTTGCAATACTTTGGAACATTGAAGCCACAGAAAATGTACTTCATTGAATGCAAATAGTATCCCAATGTAAAACAACAGACAATGTCCATTAATGTTCCTACATTGCGTGAAAAGTTTTTTCCAACACATTTTGCTAACAAACTACCATGTGCAGTCCAGTTTGACATGACTTTTTCTTACTCAGTTGAAATGCTAATGAACTGTCTTCAGCCTCATGTTATTAATGTCATATTCCCTCTCAGGCGTACTCTTGGGGTCAAACTGGGTGCCATGGCAGCTGTTTTAGGACATGCCTTGGCGAGTGGGGCCTTGCTCCTTTTAAGCGTCTCTATGGAGCTACAGGGGGCGAGAGTCAAGCCCCAAGTCTAATCCCTTTATAAAGTCTTCTAGGACTTCTCCACTCTCCCTAATTATCCCTCAAAGTCCTGCCCAAAAGTGGCTTCCTTTCCTTGCAAACAGCAGCAGAGTTTGAGCAATATTTGGCTTCTTCTTGGCTCTGTCTTTTCAACCCACCGCCTGTCATTCCATCTCCAATCGTGGCTCCGTCTTTTCTGTCTGTCGCTGCTAGTCGCTTTTCAGTCTTCCGTCAGTCTCACCAACCCAGCCTTCCAAAATTTGGGTATTTTTACTCCAGAAATGTAAATTAGTGTATTGTATGGAAAGTAATGCCTTGTTTAGTTGAGTTGTATTTAAAATTTTAAAATCACAATTTTAAATAAATGCAGAAACAACAATGTATTATGAATGAATGATGTGATTTAGTAAAATATATGTATTTACTTGCCTCTTGTTTTTGGAGGGTAAAATTTCTACTTAAAAGTGCTCAATGTAACTTTTCTAGACAATCGTATACTCACTATTGGCTCCAAAGAGGTGATATCGCTTTGGTTAGTGCTAGATAGTCGGGTCCAGAGAAACGGAAGTGATCTGGCTGTTATGGTAATGGTCATGTCTGTTGTGAAGCTGGCCTAAACTGTTTCATTTTTTACTGGTTTATGTTTTATTTTACAGCATAAGATGAGATATGGCTAGCAGGTGATACATTTGTTGTTTTAAAGTCATTGCTAAATACATGTACTTAAAACTTTACAATTTTCCTAACCTGAACCCTAAACTAACCCTTTTCCTAAGTTTACCCTTTACCCTAAACTTCATAACATTTTAAATGACCAATCATAACAGACACTCAAGCATTAACCTGTTGCTTTGCCTGAAATGTTCCCCAATATGGAATTCTCCATGGAGACCAGCAGACACCTTCAGGCCATGTTGCAGGTCAGGGGTTTCATTTATTAAGCACGCGTAACTACAAAAATGTTGCGTACATGAGTTTCCATGTGAAGTTTGAGATCTATGAAAAGAAAACTCGACATGGAAATGAGCCAAAAACGGTCCAAAAACTCTGATTTGTACTTTGAGTGTTTCAAAAATGAGGCAGAAGGTGATCCGAGCTAAATGGAAATTGAAGTTAGCAAGTTGAAGTTTGTACATACATTTTAGTAAGAATTCCATGTAAAGTTTTATATAGGAGACTCCAGAACTGTGAAGCGGCGACTCCACTCACTGTAAGAATACATGCGTTTCAATGTATTTTTGAGCATTAAAAACGTATTGCTTTGATAATTCATGATAGATAAGTTTAATGTCATACTGTGAAACAACACAATTTCATCTCCATGTTTACAAGCTGTTGGCAAATCACCCGTCAAAAATGTTTCATAGTTCACCTTTAAATTATTGTGCCCAATTTATACTTTCAATAAAAATAACATACTGTTTTCCAACCAGCTTTTGTGGTTTTGAATTTCAAAGAGTGTATAGCCGTGGGCGCTGGCAACGATACCTCCAGGCGGCCTGAAAGTCTCATCTCTGACCTTGGGCTAAGCTGACTTATACTCCGATAAAACCAGCCAATAGGGAAGACCATAATGATGTTACGAGCCAGTGGCACTAAACGGATGTTCATCTACTGCTCTAAATGGAGCCTTTATGACTTTATTTGCACCAAAGATATTCAAGATAAAGACAATCGCAAGTCTTTCAAAGGAGATCAGATATTTCTCATCTGGTAAATGGACCACGGCAGGTTGGTAAGTAGAGCGTGGACGGTAAGTAGAGCACCATTCTAGGGCCTGTGTCATGGTGTAGGAAAAGCTTGCTATAACATCAAAGCTGTGCGTAAAGTGAAGCATATGTGAACCAAATATAATGTAGGCCTTGATTTTACCCAAGATAGCAATGCAGCAAAGCAAAGTGACCCATATAACTCCTGGTCTCTTTTCTTCTATTCTAACTTAAAGCTTAGGCAAATATGTTTAACTTACTTGTTCTATTGTTTGGTTACAAAACTCTCATTATGAATTATTTATCATCAGAGTACTATCAAAATATTTAAGACCTTGGCAGAAATAAAATCTGCCAAATGTTAATGAGGTACATGACAGCTCTGAGGAGGGTTGGACCAGACCATCAATACGGCTTTTACATTCCAAGCTGTAAGTGTGAAATAGTCAGACCTGCAGTTGAGGCAATCCTTATTTGTCCAGGAGTGGTCCATGGTAGATAGGTTTAAAAGGTATTCTTCTGGACACAGTTGTTGTACAGATTTGTAAACAAGGGCAGGTCAAGTTTCAGTTATAACGCCTCCTTTTGGATAGGACTAACGTGTCCAAACTTTGAAACCTTTTGGATCATTTTATGCAACTTTTTTTATGCAAGTTGCAAATGAATAGTTCAACACCAGCCAGAACTGAGTAAATAAAGTAATCATAATACCTAAAAATCATTGTAAATATTGTTAAAAATAAAAAAAACCCACTCCATTATAATTGCATCTCAATACTGCAGCAGAGTGTATCATTGTTTTTGACTGTAACTTTCAGTGCTCTCTGACCTCCACGACCTCCACTGCAGAGGCATGAATTCAATGACAACAGAGAGGTGGCTACTGTGGGCACACTTATACCATCCACATCATCATCTTTTCCCCATTTAAGTCATGCACGTTGTTACGTAAGCACTTTGCTGCACGGCCAAGTCACTGCCCTCAAATTGTACTGAAGACAAACAATGGCTTCAGAAATATGTTGACACTTTCCATAAGACATCGAACTACAGTGACATCCATAAACATTGGAGAATCAAAGCTATGTAAATGTGAAAGTTATTTGCACTTGCACTCCATGGGGACTGTAGATGAAAAGTAGCAGTAGCTTTTCTTTTGTAAGATTAATACATTTATATTTGGTCCCTGACAAATAAAATATGAACCACATTAAACTTTAGTGTGTGTCCATTATTCATTTCCTTAGAAAAAAAGAATAATTTGTTACTGTCCTTGAAAAATGTATACATTCAAAATTATCCGGACACCTCTTTAACGCAGGCATTATAATATAACGAAAACATAAATATTCTATAAAAAAAAAAAACAATCCCCCTAAAGATTTCAATTTTAACTAACCAAGACTTAATTAGATTTCCAGAGACAGTTCAGCCTGTAGTACTCCTCCACAGCTTAATAAAACATAAACACTCAATCATTCATATTTACATGGATGGATTCGCTCCCTGTTCTTTCCAATCGGCATGTCTGTGGATAGTTGAAAGCAAACTGGGACACCCCAAAGGAAGCCCAGCGGATTTCAAAACACCAGTGGCCAGTGCACTATTTCAAAACTTCTTCGTATGGACTACGAAGCAAAGCGCAGCGGGGGCTTACTCTCGCCCAGACTGCCCGAATATGCTAATGCAAGTCTGCTATACCGCAAGTTCCAAAGGGGAATGTGCTAAGGTAGACAGCAGCTGCTTACAATACAAACAATAAAACAAGCAATTCACTTTTGGGATCAAACATAAGGCCATGGACTATTGTGCGGCATTGATAAATATATTATGGGGCTGGCTGGTAAATCAAGTTTATACTTCCAACTACTTTCAACGAGAGCCGAAACGCAATAAGCTTTTTCAATATTTATGTGTTGCGTCCAATACAATTGACAACCACACACGTACAAAGATGTATTTAAAGTACATTCAAGTATTCATCAACACTGCACAAAATCGGTAAAAATGGAGAGGAAGAGGAGACTGTAGAAACAAAATTCAAACACAGAACTGGCAGGTTTTTACAATGGGATAAGGGAAAGTGCTGTACCTTTTCCTCTGCCTATAGGTTTTGGTGAGTAGAGGGGATCCATAGAGGTAAGATAGGGAAGATTTGAAGAGACATCCAGGCAGAGCACCAGAGAAAAACAGCAGAAAGGAGGGGTAAACTATTGTTAGTAAAATGGATGAACGTTACAGACTTTCACACAATATGCTTACAGTCATGCAAGTGAAGACGTGGGGAACAAGAAGCAGATGGAGGGAGGACATTGACAAGTCTTGGTTTTGGCATGTTTGTTTGCAAAGCGCTTGATGGAAAACTTGTGAATGTTACAGCTGCATTGATTCAGAACAATGTGGAACACATTTAGCTTTGTATTGTTTTGCTTTTGAAAAACAAAATGTTTTGCATCTGGTTAAGAATTAATGTATTCACAGGTATCAGCTTCCTGTTATATGCAACATTTTCATAAATATATGATATAATATTGTGCTAGGGTTATGCTAATTTCTCATCATTCTGAAACTAAAGTAGACTACACAATAAAAGTTCAGCCATGTACTACGGCATAAACACGTTATTAGCATCACAAAAATCTGAGGAGGTGAAGCAAAATTAATTGACTTATCGTGACTAGTTGACTCCAATAATCATATCAGTCTTATTTGGACAAAGACAATGTCATTATAAAATTTAAATGTCAAAAAAGAATACACAATGTCTTTTATTTGATCGCTATTGACTGCGTATTTAAAAGTCACAATATACATGCAACCACAATATATGCAGCGTGGTTAAGGCGGCAGCACACATGTCGGGCTCCACGTGCAGCCGGCTGAGGTGTTGTGAGTTTGCATCCAGGTACTGACAATTTACTGCATGTCCGCCCTTCGCTCTCATCCCCATTTCACACTCAGCTGTCCTGTCTAATAAAGCCTACGGGCAAAACAATCCTTTAAAAGAAATATACAATAGAAATACTTGTTCGGCGTCGTGTGGACCAGTTACGACTGGACTCACGTTCAAATCACAAAGTGTGGTCAGCAGAAAGACTAGACTCCAGTCACAGTCATTCAAACATGTTTGAATTAGAAGACCGTTTTTGGCCGTGCAGCGGGATGTTTACTGACACTTCCCCGGAGCCCTGCGGCCAATGACAGGAGGACACGCTCGAAACAGTGTCTTTACAGAAAGAACAATCCACAAGCAATGACAACAGGAAGACATATGCTTATTATTCCTGCCTAAATATCAGATTAATAATACAGAAAGCGCACATGCATTACTGTTACACCTAAACCCAGAGCTGAACCCCAGGAGCTGAACTAAACAAACACTCACTGCGTGGTTCACCCCTTCTCTTTTCTCCTCTCGTCTGCCTCATAAATGATCCAAATGACACAGGATTCCCTTTGGTCAAATGCGTGGGAAACATGTCCATCTTCTTCATCTTTGCTCTGTCACCACTTTTAATGTCCATTTTAGATCATCCAGAGTTAGCATCACTGCCTGTGCCAGCACTACAACTTTTAAAAAAAAAATCAGTACAACATTTTTGATTGGCCAGGGGTCACATGATGCAGTTTAACCAATGAAAAGTCAGGAAACACAATGGTCTAAATAGAGCATTAGTAATAATACTTCAAAACCCTCTCTATAATTATTATAGACTATAAAGTTTTGTGTATTATTGATGGTAAACATGTATTCAATTGTTGGTCAGAGTGGTGTAGAGTGTGTGCTCCCTCTTGACTGTCAGTCGTGTAGTGCGGACCTCAGACTCTCTGTAATCACACTCAGTCCAGGTCAGTGCTGTAGTGCGGACCTCAGACGCTCTGTAATCACACTCAGTCAGTCGTGTAGTGCGGACCTTCAGACGCTCTGTAATCACATTCAGTCCAGTTCGTGTAGTGTGGGACCTCAGACTCTCTGTAATCACACTCAGTCCAGTTGTAGTGTGGACCTCAGACTCTCTGAATCACACTCAGTCCAGCGTGTAGTGCGGACCTCAGACGCTCTGTAATCACACTCAGTCCAGTCGTGTAGTGCGGACCCTCAGAAAGACGCTCTGTAATCATACTCAGTCCAGTTGTGTAGTGTGTCCTCAGTTTAATTGAAACCATAATCCCTGATTTGACAAGTACTACAATAAATAGTAAGTAAAAAAGTATCATTAAAAAGTTGACTGTATTTAAAGTAGGTTTGCTTACATTTCATGAGTGCTTTATTAACTAACTGACAATATTTGGCACAAATGAACATGTGTTCAACCTTCTTTGTCACTAAAGGCAGTCTGTATTGACACCTTGATGGCATTAATTTAATAATCTCTTCACACAAAGTAGGCTCAACATCATTGATGATTGACTTGGCCATCCTTTACATACTGTAGCTGACTGATAAAGAATCTCCATTTTATTCTATTTCTTGCCAGTTATCTTCCTATATGCTTTACAATTCTATTCACCTCATAACAAAATATTTCTATATAGTATCCAAGTACTTTAAAGTTGTGTTTCCACAGTTCTGTCCATATTTCCGGTCCCTAATTCAGGCAAGGCTAGCTTTTCGTGACACGCCCCAGGTTTGTCTGTTCTCTGCAAAAATGAGATGCTATTTTCCCTCTGTCTGCACACATTTTACTGATTTGACTATAGCCTTCCTTGTGTCTTTGCTTTTCTCTGCTTTGCTCTCCCCGTCCTGTCACTGCAGAGGTTGTGTCGGAACAGCGGAGTGTGTCAGCGCGAGTTAGCCGTGCAAACGAGTACACAGCACAAAATGATGTAATACACATGAACCTGGGTGAGCGGGCGGTGAGCAGACACAGAAGCAAAGAGCGCCCAAGCCCAAGGTTAGATGAGAACATGCCACGCAGCCATGCACCTTAACCCCACACTACACACACACACACACTTTCCACTGCAGCGACAATGGAAGCAGCCGAATGCACTATGACAGGTAACAAAGGCGTTTAGAGTAAAATAATACTCCAGAACAAACCAAAGCAATGAGTGAATACAAATAATAGAGAGAGAGAAGCGAGTACCTTGTTCTGCCTTCAGGTGTGCTAGGCCTTGAAACAGAGAAATCAGAGAGAAAGGGACAGAGAACACAGTTAAGAATAACGACACACCAATACTCAGCTTGTATTGTCATTTTTCATGGTTTTACACAACGGCAAACCATGGTAAAATACTATAGCAAAAGCTTTCCAAATGCAATTGAAAGCTTCCATGCTTAACAGTAAAAAGGCCAGTAACTAATAAAGAAGGACATGGTGAGGAAGTGAAGGTCAGTTAATGTTACCCTTTAACGCAGACAAATTTGACATAAAATGCTATTAAACTACTATAGCTATGGCACCAATATTATCATTTTTAAGATGGCTTTGACTTTGACTATGACTGTGCTGAATTTGCAGACACAAAACATTTAAGTATGTAACTCTTATGGCATGTTGTTTTCTCTTTGAACGCAATACTTTCTAATCTGAACTAAATTCAAATTAAATTTAAGTAAATCTTGGGATTTAATGTAGAAAAACAAATATTGTCAGCAAAATGACAAAAAAACAACCTGTTTGCCAGTGGTGGAAAATAACAAAGTACAAACATAAAAGTACTTTATGTAAGTAAAATTTTTAGGCATCTGTATTTTTTACAGCAGATGTTTTTTATTTTATTTTTTTACTTCATTACATTTGAGAGCAAGAATCTGAACTTTCTACTGGATTGAAAAGTGGAAAGTGCTTTTCATATGGTTTGGGAAATTATATTAGCACATTTGTCGTTATATTCTGAGTAAAAAGTTTTGATCTCAAGTTCTGGCTTTGAACAAATAAAAAATATATACATAAGAGTTACTTGATTAAAACATTGATTCAAATTGCTACAGTTGATCACAAATCAGCAAGATTCTCACAATCAGCAAATTTCACGCTTTAAAATCTAAGGGACGGGACTTTCTATTCTTGAAGTTTAACTTCAGTCGATTTTTTTATGTGCTACTTATACTTGTACTTAATCAACTGGTATACATTCAGTACACATTAGTTAGAATACTTTTGAAATATTATAGCATTTTAAAATCACCTTTGGTTAAACGTTATGCTAATGACGAGTGCTGGCCCAATCCTAATCTCGACAGAAAGCTGTAGACTATATGGTGGAGCATTTTTAATTTTTTTTACGCACACAATATTGCAGTTTTTATTTCATTTTGGTGTGAGCAGCAGTAGGACTCACCTGGTCTCCTCTGGACGGCTGTGAAGACGTAAGAAGAAACAGAGGACAGAGCAAAGAAGAGAAAGATTAGCATTAACAACACGCTATGACATTTGCATGGTCTAACATGCAAAGCAAACACACTTTTGAAGAATTATTGTTTCATGTAAGGAACAAAAAGGTGCCCCTTGACATGCCTGTTCAAAAATACATCTACAGCGCTGTACTGTAAATCCCTGTGGAGAGAAACACGTAGAATCACAAATCTGTCCCCGTTCTCTTGGGGATGCAGATCGACATTGCACCTTCATCAACCAACACTTTAATAATAACCAGAATATTTGACGCTTTGAATATTCTGCACCCGACATCACACAGAAAACCTCACACACATTAAATCCACGTAAATCTACTGCGCACAGATTTACGGTGAAGTGAGGCTTGTGGATGTCCGGACGATTCGACAGACCCAAAACATAATCCTCCACCTTGATTTTTTTCGTAGTTCAAGTCGGATCTGTGAATGTGTGGAAGTGTGAAGAGGGCATATGCTTTTTTTTTTATGTTGCTTCTTAATTGTGCAGTGTGACATTGTTATTTGTTTGACCAGAAGGAATGCTCATTGCAGGACGTCATGACACGGCAATACAAATAAAAAAATAAAAAAGGTTGTGTGGATCCTTGCGGCAGACTTCTTCACCAGGATCTCACCCACAGTTTGTCACCTTTTGGGTATCAAACATGTCACTTGAGCTTAGACTGCATGAGAGAGCACTGGTCCCATTCAGTCGCTTTAGATTTTTGTTTTGTGACCTGCTGTTTCCAAGTATAAAACACTTTTTTATTGAGAGCAAGATCTTTACCTTTATAACAGTAATATATGCTATTTTAATAGTGGTACTTGTATCAAAGTCAGTTATATCTTCATTCAGTCGACTGTAGTATCAGCTACAATCTAAATATCAAAGTTTTTACTGACACTTCTTCAAACAATTCCAACATTTTAATGCCCATGAAACTGAATGTAAGACTTCTTGGTGCAATAACCATTTACATATTTCATCATCAACTCCAGTTTGAAAGTTCCGTTCCACTGGAAACAGAATTTACTTTGCGGGTGAGGAAAAGGCGGCTTTCCCAGGGCTGTCAAGGAGAATTCACAAAACACATAATTCATTCATCTTTTTATCCTTTCAGTCTCAAAACTACTAGGCTGTGGGTGGATTTAGTCAAGTACATTCACGTCAGTACATGTTTTCATACAAGTTTTCTTCTTTGAGTAGATTTCATGCATCATATTTTTCTTTTACGTATTTTAGTCATATATTTACAGTCTATACACTCAGGTTTGGTTATAACATAAGTTTGGAGTGAATCTATAACAGATGTTGAAAATAGTTGAACATTTGTGTTTCTTGCCCTGCTCCATCAACTCAGTTATGCGTTCTATATCCTTTAAAAATACCTGATTTTGTATATTTTTTAATGTCGCGTCCGATTTACATAACCAACTTTTCCCCACAAAATTACTCTTGTTCTTACTTTCTACTTCTACTTGAGTATCATTAATTTGAAATAACTGTACTCTTACTTTAATACATTTTTTAACCCAGCTCTGAAACTATGTCATGTAAAATAATTTGTCTTCAGAAATCAAATTCATTCATATAACTGTTTAAAGTGCTGGCTCTCGTCTAACTCATAATATCAGATCTGATTGTGAGTCAGTGCCATGACTCGATCTATGCCCTGAGCTCTGCGCAGCCTGGCCCTTTTCCCACCACTAATGATCTAACTACGACGCCCAAACCCACCCTCCCTCGCTGACAGTATTAAATCCTGATTATCAAATCGGACTGTGGACCATGTTTTCTTTTTCTTTTTTTCCTTTATCCTTTCGGGAGTCCAAAATGGCCGCTTCCCACATGTCGACATTGCCAAGGACACAGGAGCCGGGGGAGGGGCTCATGACGGACAGCGGTTTGTCTTTGGATCTGCCATCATTAACATATAAACTGTTTTATTCTGTCTTAAACCTGGTAACCCTGTAATTTAGACTACTAAAACAATGCATGGGATTTTTGTATTAGTTTAGCAGTTCAGATTGGAGTTCTCACTAACGTTAATACTCCTGGACATGTTCATAATCTTATCTTTCTCGCAATGCTTGGCAAAATTAAGTGCACAATAACATACCTTCAACAATTAACTGATATCAGATGTAAAACAAATATTTTAAGTCTTTCTCATAAAAAAATAAATAAGCAACACGTTTACCTTTGCTATTTTATTAAAAAAGGATAGAAAAAATTAAATTTTCTAACCTCAAAATTTTATTTGAGCTTCACAAAAAGTACCATTTGTGGTAAAGTATGTAATATCTGTAGCTAAATTCAAACGCTCTGGGGGGTCAACAGTAAAACTTAAAAATTAAGATTTTACCTTCATCAAAAATACTGAGAGTCTACCATGAGCTTCCATTAAATAAACAAATGTAAAATACAATAGTAAATGTCTATTTACTACTACTAACCCGGCTCTCAAATCCCTCACATGTATCTGAGTGGTTTTCATTTGCATTCATGAAAAGCAGAATAAAAGCAAACAATCTAAAGACAGAGTGCCTCAGACCTTCTTTTATTGTTATCTGTGGTTTCCATTTGCTATTTTATTTGTCATATTTTGCAATATTCTAAAGTTAATTCCAGTTTCTCCATCGAAATCCACTACAATTTGCCTCTATTAAGAAATTTAGAATAATTGTGTCTACATTTTTTTATACTTCAAAGGGTCTAAAGTATTTTATTTCATATTTGCCTAAAGATTTTGCTCTTGCATCTGTGGCTACACGTCTGTCCTCCATGTCGAGATAAAACCGCTTTCTCTTGATGCTGCAGCGTCCAGAACAAGCCAATGTGCTGGAGTGGACATGTGGTCGTAGCGTAATCCCCTGCTCTATTTTACCAGCACTCAAATCCAAACATAATTTCCAGCTTGGGCACCAGACACAAATGCCCTCTCTGCACTGAATCAGGCAAGTCCCTGTTGTATTTTTTCCCTTCTGTGACCTACTTTTTATTGTGAGATGATTGTAACTGTCATTTTTTTCATGTCTGTTTATTAATCCCCAAAGCTAAGCCCGGAGGCACCATTTCAGCACTTGCTTAACAGTTTGCTCGCCTTCAATTACGAGCCATCCGTCATTCTGTATTTGCTTCTGAAGAATTGCTCGCTGCCAAGTGATGGAGGGAATTGGGTGATTGCTTTACATATTCATTAAACAATCCACATTAGCTTTTAATAACCTTGACCTTATGTGAATAGCCGAAGCACCCCGAGGTATTCAAGAGATCGCCCCTTTTTAATTTCACTGAATGAGGGCCAGCATCCAGTATCGATATTTGTACAGCTAATGACCCTGGGGAAATGGAGTACTTATTAAAATAGGGGTTTTGTGAAGTTATCGGCAGAGGAAGGTAATACTTTTACATTTACTGACTTTACATGGGTAAATTTTTTTGTATTTTTTTTCTCACATTTGTCTTTTGTGCTTTTGTGTTTGTATTGTAGCTTGTGAAGTTCTTTGTGATTTTGGTCTGTGAAAATTGCAACATAAATAAAATGTACTTAATTACAGAGAAGTTTTTAGACTTAAGTAATACATTTTACCTGAGTAAAAGTTTTGGTCACTCTTTTCAGCTGTAAGTCTTGAAGTGACCAAAGCTATACGTTGAGTAGTATTTGAAAATGTGTGTTTTTTTGTTTTTTTTTTTCATTTTTGTGGTCCATCCTTTGAAAATACCATTTTATTTTTAGTTCTTTAATACTTTGACCTTCCAATTACATCAACTTGAAATTATAAAGCCGATACTTTTACAATTACTGTTGCTTCCCATTACTTTTTGACACTTTCTTGAGGGTTGGCCCACTTCTTTGTACGTCTACTTGAGTGATATTATTTTAAACTAACAATAGTTTTTGGCTACTCTTGTTATCATGTTGACTGAACGATGGCCATGTGTTTTTTCAGATTTGCCGCGCGAGCATGTTGGAGTACGGCGAGCGGTGTTTCATTTCAGCAGTTCGTCACGGCGAAACAGTTTGCCACTCTGATACATCCTGATCCACCTGGGAAGATAAGCTGAACATGTGTTTTATAGCCAACTGTTTATAGTGCTAAGCTGTTAGACCGAGCTGTGATGTTTATGGTGAAAAACGGGGAGTGGGAAGCCGCGGGAGATCAGAAAATGAACAGGAAAGTTGTACCGTTGGCAGCGAGTTACAGGAAATTGGTTGTGCAGCATGTGGGCCGTAAGACAGAATGTAGGAACTATTTTGCGAGCTACTTCTGCTCAAACAGGTGCAGCAAGTTTATGAGTAAAAGCTACTGCGACAAGCGACAAATTGTGTGACGTTTTGATCAAAACTTTGAATACACATGTAACGTTTGGAGAGCACGGTCCAACATTTGTTTGTGTACATGGTGATTTTTGATTGTTTTTTTTGTTGCTTTGCCTGGAATGTCCCACAGTATGGCCTTAAACGTACCCATCTTGTGCAAGTGATGTCACCAGGTCAAGTTACAGGTCAGATCTGTGAAAAGGCGAACCCGCTCGAAGCAAGGATGAATTATTTGGATGTTTCTTTTTTTTTTTGGCAATAAAAAAGGTTGAATAAATGCAAGATAGATTTGTTTAACGCCTGATAATCCCCCCTTTTCTAAATGTAAAATATCAATAAATAGGAGAATGAAAATGACTTATTTGACCTTCTACAGGTCAAATCTTAATAAATTACCAATAAATAACTTTTTAAGTTCAACTTGAATTTACACACAAAAAATTTTTAGCACCAAAAACTATTGTTCCATCAATCATTTATTGAAGTCGATAAACAGTATAATTATCATGACAGGCCCAGGCATACTGCAGAACATTCCAGGCAAAGCAACAGCTAAAGTCCATGGAGACAAGCAGCTGATGGAACCTCCAACAGAAAAGTAATTTAGTGCACATTTAACTGGGTATGGAAACATTTCAGATGCAATGGACCGGAGTTCAAAATCTAATTTTCACTCGCAGTTCCAAATTGTTAACATTCATAACATAATCCTACACACTCTTGGATGAATACTTACTTTACTTAATATAGAGGCAATACAAAGCAAAACAAACCCAAATAGCATAAGCTAACGGCTGGGTGTTATTTTGTCTTTACAGTTTAAGTTCATGGCAGTTTCCATTTTATGAAACCATTTCCTCAGACAGTTAAGCCCACACTTCTTAATGATCTACTGTAATATCCAAACTGTTGAGCATTTCTTTTAATTCCTTCCAAAACATTGCTAGCACACTTTCTAGTCCCCACCATGCTCCTTCTGTATTTTGCTTCTAGGCCACTGGGCTAGCAGACTACCTTTAGGAATATAGCTGGCAAAACACTTCTGAGGCCCAGTCCACTCAGCCAGTCAGCCATCTGCCTGTTTTAACGAGCAGCTCCCGGGGCTTGTTGCTCGGCGTAGGACTTGTGTCTCCACGCGCACTTGTTTTAATATGTGCACGTGAGCTCTGGCCAGTGCAGGCGGATAATGTAACAGAAGCATAAATATTCACAGCTCGGACAGACGGCTTCCCCATGGGCATAGTGGCAAAAGCGAGATCCTGGGTTTGATTGCGAGGATGTGTTGGACCTTTCTACGGCTGAATGGGCTCTCTACGGCAATGTTTTCAACGGTTTTTGGAGTGGCGGCACACTTTTATAGTTGTTGTTGTGGAAAGATGCCACAACATACCATCCACTAAAATATTATGACAGAGATTATCAAACAAAAAAGAGGTGCAATGCAGATGTCATGTGTCTGGTTCTTGGGATTTGACAATTGTGGTCATTTTTGTGCCATTCTGGTTTGCTCAGGACATTCCAAAATTAAAATCTATTATATGTAAATTAGTTAGCTCAAATCCCTTAAGGGCGACTGGTTGGCCTTAAGTACTCTTTTTCCCGACTTCAAATAAAACTGTGAGCTAACACATCAGGGTTATCCAGATACAATGATGTGTATATAGAGCAGGTGCTGCATTGAGGTATGGGTCAAATACGGCAAACAAAAATTAAGGTACTTTAGTAAACTAGCGCTAGTAACTTATTTATCTATCTATATTCAGTTACAGGTGTTTTGAATTGTTCCAAAATACCTTGAAAACCTGGCCTGGCGGCATTACCTGCGTGTCTCCATGGAAAATAATACGTTTAATGCCATACTCTAAGGCAAAACCGTACACTCCACCAGAAAGTTACTTGCCCATTCAAACACGCATTGTCCTTCTGGAAATAGTCAAACAATAAGCTTTCCAACAGTTGCAAACATAATAGGCACCATATCTTTTGCTATTGTGCACCAAAAGACGTCGGAAATTGACTTTGGTATTTTCGCAGACATTTTCCGGGCAAATTAGCCATCTCTGTTCTCATTATCTTTCTAATTATGGTTCTCTGTCTCTGTCTCTGTGGCATAATCAACAATCAGCCACATCAGTTAATGGGTAGGCAGAAAGGAGCAGTGTTCCTATCAACAGGGGAGCTAACATGGCTTGCCTCCTCCCTTTCGCAGTATTTTATGGGCTGGAATTATAGTCGGTAGAGAATACATGCGTGGTAAGATGGATGTTTGTGTGGGAGAGAGTGGTAGACAAAAAGGGGTTTGCTCGCGGTGGTTCTGGGGCAATAGCTGACCTCATGGGACGCATAAAGGTTGCGTCACACCATCCTTTTCCTCAAGGCTAAATGGTCAGAAAAGGCTGTGCATCTATTTGCATTTTTGCACCGCTAAAACAAGATTTTCTTGGTGTGCTGACATTACAAGTAAATATTTCTCGTTTCAGGGCCATTTCCCAAAAAAAAGTTAAACATTTTAATGTTAAGGGAGACTTTTTTTTAATTTAACCGAATTAATTTAGGTTAATTAATATTCTGTTTATGCTTATTAAATTGGATAACATAATCAGAGAATGCAGTATCAAACTTTTTGCTTTAAAATAATTGGTTCAATTCGCAGCTTTTCTTCCCTTTTATTGACTTTTTCAAAGGAGGAGGAGTGATGAGTAAATAGTATTAAGCTACAGGGGAAAGTCCAGTCAGTGCGCCTGGCTGCTTTGCTACCAGCGCATCACGTGTTGTCCTGAATCAAGCCACTGGTCCGGGCTTAGGATGCACAGTATATCTTGCATCAAAATGCAGACAAAATATCATGCTTTTTTCCTGGTATTCAGAAAGAAACGGTCACCTATGTGCATGGGCAGTACAATTTGTTCAATGTAGACTGCAATGTTGATAAAAAAATGACTTGATAATGAAAGCTCTCCATAGTGGCATTTCACCTTAACAAGCAGCAGATTTTCATTTACAGTGTTTTTAGTGTAGAACAATGACTATGCAACATTTTTCAATCATCAATCAATTTTATTATGATGTTTTTTTGTTATTGCAACTGTCTCAAGGCTCAACTATCTACATCTATGCATATATAGTTAGAGAGAAAACATTCTGCCAGTTTTTGCTAACAGTGCCACACTAGTATTTCAGAATAACTAGTTTACATTCTAATTGTAGATAGCCGCCAGGCCAGTCTGTCCCTTCTTTTTTGGGATTGTTGATTTCACTTTTCTTCCAATCATAAATAATGCACAAAATTGTATTAAAACCATGATGTATCATAGTATTCAATGAGCATTCCTCTGGTGTGTGTGTGGGTCAGTGGAAGTATTGGGGCAAAGAGCCAAAATGGAGTCATCCTTCAGCCATGTCAGTCCGATTACCCAAAACTAGGTCAACGGTGGAGGAAATACGACATAGGCCTGTCCACACTCAAATTTTCAGTACATTTCATACCCATATACCAGAAGGAGAGAAAGATTAAGAAGCAAATTCTACTGTAATTGTCTAAATATAAACTCCAAGATGTCTCATGTCGAAGATATAGCGCTCAAAACAACATCGGAGTGAGATATTCTTAGTACAAACAGTGATCGTAAAAATACAAGCTGTTTTTTGAAGAGCAGGGGGTTGGTCTTGATCAGACGCAAGGCTACAAACATCGAGGGCACTTCACTGAGCAATAAAAACTCAGACTTGCAGTAAAGGCATGGTTGCTGTTCAGTTCGAAAACGTTCTCTTGCACTGCGCTTCTGTCACCGCATACACCGAGGCTCCGAAGTAATTGCTGAAAAATATCCCTGTAAACTCTCTAATTTGTGCTAAGATTGTCAAAGTGCTGAATCTCATTACGCTTGTCCCCAAAAACTGAGATGACCTTGAATTGAAAGCAGAGGGAGATAGAGACAGAGTTGTTTCTCATCCAAAACACTGTGTACCTTCAGGTTGTGGCAGCACCTTGCAGGAGCTGAATACATTTAAAAATTGGGGGGGAAATGGGAAAAGAGAAGTGTAAATTTAGTCATATCAGCTAATCCTGCATCCAGAGCTTCCTCTTCTTCATCACAAGTAATAACTGTGAAGGCAAAAGGAAAACGCTGAGCACATCACCTCCAATAAGACTCCCCCATGAAACTTGAACACTTTCTAAAAGCTGCTGTTAAAGTAACCACCCAAGAGGAAATACTCCGTTCCTGAACCCCACAGTGCACCGCAAGCTTCTTTAAACAAGCATGCTGCATCTAGGGTTTGTAAGAAATTCTCTGGTTTGCAAATGCTAAATCTCGAAATGAATTAATGTTTTAATTAATGGATGTACTTTGCTTGAAGGTCACAAATTATGCCAGATAAAACAGCAATAATTACACAATAGTTATGTATTTCATAAAATAATGTATCCTAATTCAGCAGTTTGTATTAAGCTTTTCAATGCAAACTATATCGCTGGTTTTAAATTAGTCTGGCTTGTCCAGCATGCAAGTCAGTTTCCAAAAAAGAAAAATTTAGGTTGTGGAGTTGTGGAACTAAAATAATTGACATCAATTTGGGTAACTGATAGCATTTAAAGATAATCAATTAAAAAGAGCAGATCTGTCTTTACCAGCAGTGGGAAAATAGTTGGGTCAATATGGATTTTAATGATCCAATATTACAAAATAATTATACATAGGTTAATTAGTTTAATCTTTTCTGGAAACAAGGTCAGCTGGTGCTTCAGCTACCAATCAGAAGCAGAGGCTACGCTCAGAACTTGAGTGTCCACAAGTACAACACGGACATCTACTTAGATGAGATTAGCATTTCAATATATGCTGAAAGCAAATTTACTAACCTCTCCCAGATGCACTTAACGCTCAACAGGCACTTTCAGCGATCGGATTTCAAACAGGCAAATTATCATGCTCCTGAGTCAGAGCATCTCATTCAGTAAGTGCCAGGTTGTGGGTTAGATTCCGGCTCCAGTCGATTTTGTATCCGGATGAATGTACAAGTAGCCTGGTTAACGGAGGCTGTAAATCTGAATACAAACTGCTGAATTGTTTGGGGATGTTATGTCTTTGACTGTGACTGCAGATTTTTTAAACATTTCAATCCATATGTAATCCTAAAAAGCCATAAAGATTGACTGAAATATAGACAATTCTGTGGTGTTTGCCTAAGTGCTGAAAGCTTTTCTCTTTAAATTCTCGAGGAAAACCTGTGCATTTTTAAGACCATTTTAATCAATATTCAGCACTTGACACAGAAAGCTCTGGAGCCAGCCGCTCTTACCTTCGGTGCAGTATCGACCTACATATCCAGTTTTGGAGCAGTCACAGTAGGTTTCACCATCTGCCAGGGAGCAGATTCCACCGTTCTCACAGGGGTTTTCCGTGCATAGCCCAATCATCTCCAAGCGCACCTTCTGACTATTTATGAGTCTGGGTAGTTTACTTCCATAACTCAGATCAGTGATAATTCCCTTGAAAGGCAGAAGCTCACGGACGGACGGCAAGGTGATGGCTGATGTGCGTATGTCCCCCGGTAAACCTCCAATAAATAGATCGCTGACAATCTTCATGAACTGCCTTTGGGGGCGCACCTCCTGGGTTTTGGTTTGCCCGTCGATGGCCAAACCAGTCCGCAAGTTGTGCCGATTTATAGCAGCGAAATGCCAACGACTATCATTGACCATTTTGTCCGAGGTAATGGTAGTTTCGGCGCAATCGATGCTATACTGTAGCTGCATTTTCCCTTGGTTTAACGTGAGGAGGAGGAAGTCGCAGTATCCGCCGTCGTCGAAGTAGATGATCAGGCCGTTCGATTGTGACGTCTTGAACTGGAAGGTGAGGTCGCTTCGGGAGCTAGCGTCCCAGCGGAGGTAGCGAGCCCACTGACCTTCAGAGCCGGTAAACTCCAACGCTGTGTTAAGGCCCAACATTAAACTTAGCAGCAAAATAGCAAACCCAGGTAGGCCGTTGGGATTCATTGTAGATAAGTAGAAGATGTACCCGAAGAGTTAGAAAGATCCTTGGAGTGATAATAACATCTGATTATGGCTATGCTCCGCAATTTATCTTATATTCCACATAGATAATTTTGCAAGCGGCAAAAGCAATATCCCTCTTTTATCTTTGAGGCAGATCTAATGTTGATAATGGATTTTAATCTTCTTATCCAAGCCTAAGCAGGACTATATGAAAAGAAAATATCCAATTTGCACATGGGCTCGGCGGACAGGTAAAAACAAAATAAGTTTGCTAGTAATTCAGAACATCTTGGACTTTCTCTTTGCGGCGACTTCCAGGGTTGAAGCCTTGGAGAGTTGTTCCACTTCTGTGCCCCATGGTGTAGCTTCCAGCCGTGGACAGCAGGTTATGCACGACTGTAAAACAAGACACACCACATGCATATTTTATTAAGGAGCAATGAGTGGTATCAAGTCAGTTGTCGTGACATTACCTTGTAAAATAATAAACTACAAGTGAGCAATGACGGACACACCATCCCTGTTTATGAGAGTCCATCATATGCAATCGAGATTTAGTGAGGTGGGAAAAGATAGTATAAGTACGTCAAAAGACAAAATTATATCGTAACACTATAATAAAACTTACCAACAAATTTACAAATGTACACATTGACACATGTTTAAGAATTGTTTACTAATCATAAACAAAAAAGTAAATAATCATTAACTAATTAAACATTTATAAATACCTTGTAAAAATGCCTTATGTATTTGTTGTTGTTCATGATTACTAATTGATTACTAAACATGCATAAATTATTTGTTTATTTGCTTTTGTCAATAATTAGTTAGTGATTAATAAACATATTTATATGCTTTGTAGATACGTGTTACCAATTATACTTTTGGCAGCAATATCAACATTTTGAGCCTCACAATAACTCTTTAAAAGGTTAGGGGGTAAATTTATTCTTTGTAAAAAAATATATAATAATAATTTACCCCATAACTAAAAGTTTGGACACTATCTTCATAATTTCGAGATAAGCTGTGGCACTCAATATTACATATTTTATTATGCCTTGATTAATTGTTCCTCCTTAAAAGCTAAATAAAGAGCTCTTCAAATAGTTTGAAAGTCTAAATATGTTAGAGACATTATAAAAACACAAAAATCTAATCGTTTGTGTGGCCAAGGAGTAAAGTGCTAATTACACGATCATTATGAGTTTTTAATTGGGTCCATTTCAACCTTATCGCCTAGTCCAATCTACCCAAATTAACTTTCCTCTCCCCTTCAGACTTTACTTCCTCGCAAGTTTTAATTGAGCTAATAGTCATACGCAGACACACAAAATCTGCATAAAACATTGTTGATCATTGATGAGTAAAAATCCATGGAGGTGAGCCAGAACATGTGTTTAGCCTCAGACATTAGCACGCTATCTGAACAGGCCTGCTGGGATTCTGATAAATAAGTCTAATTATCTGCTGCTACTCTAACTCCTATTTGCATGTCTTTGGGGGATTACAATCATAAACACTTATTCAGAAAGATGTGAGGATGCCACTTCATTTCGTGAATCTCCTTTCCGATTTGCATTTCCCCCCCTTTTTTTTCTGGTGAATAAATCAGACAACAAGCCCAAATGACACAGCATATTACAAATCGTCCACAAGCTGTTTCATTAAGTCCCATTAATTTAGATTTGAATTACTTAGAGATCATTTAATAGGGAAACTTTATACTTGTGTCTACTCTAGCAGCTCTTTGCCTTTGCGATTGTTTTGGCATGAGGCAGCCCACCAGACAAACACACTGTCCAATCATGACAGAAGAGCAGACCCATGCAACACAATAGTCCCTTTAACCACCTCCCCTGAATAGTTAATCTTGCCGAAGCATGTGAGCTATTGAATTCTAGTAACTGATACCTATGCTAATGCATTTGTCTGTGTCCGGGCGAGTGCCGCCGTGCGTTTCTCTGACAGCGCGGTGGTCTTGCCTGGCAGGATCCACTTCTTTTGTCTTGAAAGTGCCTCGGTGAGACGGCTCGAAGGTTAAAAGGTTCTGTGTGTTCCAGAAAAATAATAATAAAGTAAACGCAGCTGTGTCAATCCAGCACGCTCGCTCGATATTCGCCGTGTATTTGTGCACAAAGCAGAGCCGCCGTGAGCCCATGAAACTGGAGATGCCAGTCTGCTTTGACAATTGGCTCTGGCTTCTATTCAATTAACATGACTTATTGTGCGTTCTGCTGGAGTAAGGCATCAGGTGTCCC
Source organism: Chaenogobius annularis (assembly GCA_015082035.1). NCBI lineage: Eukaryota > Metazoa > Chordata > Actinopteri > Gobiiformes > Gobiidae > Chaenogobius > Chaenogobius annularis. Next base: position 164,438 of record BJKM01000763.1, read on the forward strand.
GGTAAGACATAGATTTGACACGAAGGCTCACTATGCTAACACGGTGCCTTTTTTCTTGCTAAAACCTTTTGTCAAACTACACATTAACCTTTAAATGACATTTTCATGAACGCTGAGTATGATTCACCTAATTTTCAATTAGTTGACATTTGGATTTCCTACTGTAGACCTGAGGAACAACATGTCCCTCAAGTTTACAGAGGCAATTACAAGATCTTATGTTCTTTTATTTTTCTTCAATTACCTGTCAGTTGTTGAGCATTTTTCATTTCAAGTTCAGTAACCAAGCTCTCATGCCTCAAGATCTCACAAGATTGTATGTGTTTATTTAGTTCTGACAAACAAAGTGTTTTGTTTTGATATGTCACAGATAAATAAATTTAAAAAAGTACAATGACAGCACAAATATAAAATAAAATAACTGAAGAGTTGTGATATCAAAATTGTGGACTAGACTGCATAAATTATGATCTACTGTGTCAAAATCTTGGGTTGTCTCGTTCTCGTGGACCCAATCTCATGTCTCATCTCCCTTTGTGGGAAATGTGTCTGGACCCATTCCTAAAAAACATGACTTTCAATTTAGGCTTATGCAAAAGCCTCGATCATATCCTCAAAAAGCACTATACTGCATATAATACTTTAGCCATGATTCATTGACTTTTCCATTCCATGTCATTTCCATTTGCAGGTGTCCATAAAAAAGGATGTCAACACTGCACCTGCTAGCCACACTGCAGGCTAAGCTAATTAAGGCTAATGTGGTGACAAGTCCAATTTCACAGGGAAATATTTCACTGACAACGCTGTCATAAGAGATACCCTTCAGCCCACCCCTGTGCTGACAGCTCATCAGGCTATTTCCAGAAACAAGTCTAGAAACGAGAGGAAGAGCTCATTGCATGTGCATGTACAATGCAAATGTAGGTCCTATTTATGTTTCACATTGATTTGATGCCTGTCTTGGGAAGCCTTTTGAGTTTGAAAAGAGGGATTGGCAAAGTAGAAAAAACATACTTAAGAAATTGACTAAAACAAATTCACCAGATGAAACTTTCTTTGGCTCTAAGTAGAAATGATAAGCATTAGCTGTTTGCAAACATTATACCTGCCAGAATATGTATATTAGGTGAGACACTACAGATGGACTTGACAAATCTAAAACATAGACATATCATTTTGAAAATTCAACTTCAACACATGTAAGAAAACAATGGTGTGCAAGTTTTTCTTATCATGGAATGTTTTAATGTAAAAAAGGGTATTTTATGCGGGCAATATTGCACATATTTGGGATTTATAAATCTGAAAAATGTATAACATTTGAAAATTTGACCATTTATAATATAATAATTTATAAAAAATTTACAGAGAAGATTTTGGATCTTATTTAGTATTTGCGTAACCTTGGATTGTAATGAAATTTGTCGTAAAAATGTTTTTATTATTAGATTTCAACAAATCCTTCTGTACGATCAATCAAAAATGTTTTAGTTTCCAAGAAAAATGCATTGAATTACTTCGTGCGCGAACTACGCTCAACAAATAATCTTGCAAGTGAATTCTATTAAATAATAACATGTTTCAGTGAAGATTAGACAATGGTATTGTTTCCAGGTAAAAGCATGAATGTTCAGAGAGCAAACTAACAAATAAAAATAAATTTGTTCTGTCGTGTCTCGTCTTCATAGCATGCTAGTGGCAAGTGAGACAACCTTGACAAGACATGCATTATATCAAATAGACTGATACAGATAGACTGACAAGAAGTCTTGCTCAAGGACACAACAATCATTGAATCATCAACCCCCTAGATGTAGAAAAACAAAAGATTCAGTTGTAGTCATCCGAACACTGTTTTAGAAAAACAAGACGTTTCGGCTTTCATCCAAGAGTCACTCTCTTCGGATTTGGTCTGAGAACTCAAGTATTTGTCCTGCTTTGAGTAAGCCCTGCCCACCGGGTGGAACCTCCTGATTGAGAATGACTTTTAGATGAGAGTCAAAACATATGGTTTTTCTGAAACAATGTCCAGATGACTACAACTGAATCTTTGTTTTTCTACAACGTAAAACTCCCGTATGAATGAGAGATTTCACCAACATCTAACCACCAACCAAACAATGTATAAACTACAGTGTTGAAAACGTGTTTGTTAGATGAAAAGAGGAGATTCAATAAAACAAATAGAAAGAGTCCAATATTATCATGCCATTTAGGGAAATACAGTTGTTTGGCTGTTTCTAAACATCCATCAAATCTTTGTGGGACTACATCGTGAGCCCTTGTTCTTGATTCAATTATAGGCATAGATACATTTTCCGGAATACACACATTGAATTATTAAACATCACAGGATATGAGATAACTTGAACGGATAACGTCGCCGACCGGCCATAAATGATGCATTGAAGCATGAGGTTAGAGCTGTGCAGATTTATTGACATGTTTTGTAATATAGTCTGGTCCCCACCAGGAGCCCTCCTCGGTCCCCCGCTGCTCCGCCTGTCTGTCAGGGGCTCTCAGCCTGGAGGACTGATTTCATATGACACCAGTCACAGCAGCACGGCCCTGCTACATGAGGCGGACTGTATGCTTGTGCTGTGGTGACTGTGGGGTCATGCAGAGGTGCAAATCCCACAAAGGGAAGAGACATGACCGCCCTTAAAGTGGGTGGAATATTTAATATGTCATTGTCCTTGTAAGATGTTAAACTAGAGATAGACTATAGTACTATGTGTGTAATGTGAGTAGATTTTTGTTGGATTACTCGTGGTATAGCTTTTGACCTGGACTGAAGCCTGAAGCAATATGCATTTTACTTCTTACTTTACTTCTACTTCTGCAAGACAAAATAGGGCAGGTATTTCTATATTTTTTTATATACATATATATATATATATATATATATATATATACATCCATCCATCCATTTTCTACCGCTTGTTCCCGTTGGGGTCGCGGGTGACTGGAGCCTATCCCAGTGCCTTGGGCCTTAGGCGGGGTACACCTGGACAGTGGCCAACTCGTCGCAGGGTTAACACAGAGACACAGACATTCACTCTCACACACTCATTCACTAGGGCCAATTTACAGTTGCCAATTTACAGTTGCCAATTCACCTAACACATGCATGTCTTTGGACGGTGGGAGGAAGCCGGAGAACCCGGAGAGAACCCACGGTAACACGGGAGGACATGCAGACTCCACCCATAGAAATCATGTGATGTAATGTTCGCCCAGGAATCGAACCCATGATTTCCTTCTTGGGAGGCATATATATATATATATATATATATATATATATATATATATATATATATATATATACATATACATATACATGTACATGTACATGTACATGTACATGTACATATATATATATATTTAAACGCTGTCATTCTAGTGCTGTGGTCGTTGTTGTATAGTCAATTAATCGGCCAATGATGTCAACCGAAAATTTACTTATTAAATGAAATTAAAATTAAAATGATTGATATTTCTAGTACTTCTTTGTTTTTTGCGCAAGATTCAAATAATTTTGACCGTGCCACACCCCCTTTTAGTCAAATAATTGATGCACTGGGCATGTCTTTAATCAACCAAGAATTTCTTCAGTCAACTACAGTCAGTCCATACGGACCTGTCTCCATGACGTAAGTAACTTAAAGCAACATGCATTAAAGTTACGATATGGGTTAAATAGTTTAGGGTTTAGAGTAAAGCAAGTAGTAATTATGGTTAAGGTTAGATCAGCATCCAAGAAATGAATGTAAGTCAATACTGCATAGGGTCATTTTATGGTTGATGAGTTCTCACGGTATCATAGTTTATGTTAAGCTTTGTATTACTGCATTACTTACTGCATTATATAATGAAATTCTGCTACATTTTATAAGCCACGGTTTGTACAGACATTGCAATTTTACACATTGCAGTACGAAATCTATATTTAGAGTCAGGACACCATAAAACTTACGGATGAACTCTGATAACATGTTTAAGACTTTCACGTCAAGCTGCCTGCTCCACTATATGTTTGAGCACAAGTGATCACGTGTTTCTTTCTCCCGTTGAAATCTACACTTTCCTTTTTACACGTAAGCCTACTGGTGCCCGCGAAAAGCCCTACGTACAACATGGAGAGGTAGAACATTGAGGGTATAGAATGCCCATTGAATGACACGTCCATTTGGCTTGATTAGGAATGACAAAGAAAACGTCGTATGTTCAATGGCAAGAATGTGTCAATTAATAATGCTGCTCCTGTGCTGGCAGCAATCCCCTTGAGATGGATATTGTAGGTTGGACACGAGGTTGTTCGAGCGCTTCTCCGCGTAATCTGTGTCCTTATAATGACATTTAACGCATTTTTATGTCTCTATATTGTTACCGGGCCCTTGATAGATCTTACTCTCTGCATTTTAGATCATCTGTGGGTCTAGTATGTGTGAAACTATCAGGCTATGGGAACTAAAACAAAACAGAAACACGATCCACAAGTCGAGCCCCGATGAATAAAACAGAAGTAACGTTTTCCAGCGCTTTCCCTCTGTCCCGCATGGTGGCACTCTGGCGTGTGTGTGTGTGTGTGTGTGTGTGTGTGCTCTTTGCATTAACATCTCAATGGTTTTTTTTAAAAATACGCTCCCAAATGAACTCAAAATGTGACATCGTGCAGCTCAGTTTTAGCGCATTGACTTGAATTGGAAGAAGAAACACATTTTGCGTGCTTGATTCAACGTTGAGCGCGTTACCCCCCACAACCAGACGCGGTGCAGTGAACTGAAACTTTCCGAGTGAACGCGCTTGAAAGTAAATGTCACAATTATACATCGGAGCTAAAATTAAGCATCGTACGTGCGTTTTGATTTGAGTTCACGTCCTTTCGTTTGGCCGGTGTTTGCGCGTAAACGCGTTGGAAATCAAACCCCCGAACCGCTTCTATCCATACGCACCTTCATCCGCGCATCCAAGGCAAAAGTCAGCTCTTACATCTCAATGAAAGAAGTCAACCAACTTAATTAGAATCTTCTACTTTATTCGGTGACTCTGTGAAGTAGGCTATGTTCGTGGAATTGTTTCCTACCTTTACACGCGGAGAGATAATCCACAAAGCGAAATGGAAAACGTTAAAATCCACGGAGAGAGGTTGCATCCAGAGCGCGTTCGGGAGCGCGAAGAGAAGAGTACGCCCGGGGCTGTGAGACGCTGATGCTAGTGGTGATGATGAGGAGGTTATTAGCGCGGTCCTTCCTCCCTTTTCCTTCTCTCCTCCTCGCTTCCTTACCCCGGCTTAACTCAGTGAACGCGCATCGTTCTCTCTCTCTCTCTCTCTCTCTGGTCAAGCTCTTCTCTCACTCAGCAGCGCAAAGTGACGACGAATAGGCCTGATCTCTCTCTCTCTCTTTTACTCTCTCTCCCTTCGCTCTTTCCCCCCACCGCCACAAACACACGCGCGCACTGACACTCCGTGCCGCCTTCTACCGCGCGCTGTGGGGACTAATCATTCCACTTTAGGACAAAATGCTGAAAATTGCCCCTCCAGGAATGAAATTGCTGTAATGCAAAGTAGTCTTTTGTCGAAAATGGGCTGTTGGCAGTGGAAACCATCTGATATAAAAAGCACTTATTTGCAGACAGTAGATTAGGCTGCCAGGTATGAGCTCAGTCTGCTGCACGCAATGTACGCTGTCCATGGTACGGGCCGACGCGCCAAACAAGTTGCAAGTTCACTTTTCAAGGTGAGATAAACGCGTCGCTGTCCATGGTGCGGTCTCAACTACTAGGTCAAACCAGTACAATGTTGAATTCACAAACGCTTCAAAAAGCAAAAAGGACAGCTCAGCGACTGATGTTTGAAGTCAAACAATATAGTCTTATCAAGGAAATGTTATTGCCTTACTTGGAATAACATAACATTTATAGCATTAACAAAAATAAAAATAAAATACCTTTTGCTTCACCACAGATATACATAGTCCTTTAATTGGTCTGTGATGTCTTTCTTAGTCACTCAAATGTTTAATTACTCAACTTCTTATTTCATTAGAATAAGTTCTATGGGCCACAGCAAAAAGGAGTTAGCTCGAGTTTTGGGGAAGAATAGTTTAGTCTGCATTTTCACTAATGAAGATTCTGTTTACTTCTTTGTATATATAGTTGTTTTTGAGCTAAATCCTAAGGCAATTTGCTCAGCACATTTCATTTTTTCTGATGATTCGACCTTTCGTGTAAAACACTGCACATTGTCATTGTGCTTTGATTCACTTGTTATTGGGATTTCACTGTTTCACTGTTAAGACATCGCATTTTATGTGCTTAGCTATGGCAGTAACATTATCAGGAAAAACTTTGAGGTATTACTCAACGTGGAAAATAAATCAAGTATTACCATTACTAGTATGTTAGTTTATGGCACTGAAATTGACTGAGTAACCTACATGGAAAAAAATGCCTTTGAATAAGATGAGTAACATTGTACTTTAAATCAAATAGAGAGTTAATTTGGAAAAACAGAAAAGTGTCATTTAAAAAGCCATTGGTGGCTTGGAGTTTACTCTTTATTTTGCAATGTTTTAAAAAGCCAAATAAATGTTACTGCAATCAAAATAGTTGATTGTCAGTTTTTCCATTCATAAAATCATTAAAAGATTATTTTACTTTTTTGACAGTGTTTCTAATTTTGAAATTGAGCTTTTCAAATATCCACAGCCTTATTAACATCCACAATATTTCTCCTAAAATACTCCAACTATCTTCATTTGAGCACGGTGGGAATCTTTAAACTTGGGCAAATGAAAGACATGAGTTCTCCTTGAATTGGAAAGTGCTTTAAAATGTTTCATTGTTGCAGAAATGTTGCCTCATAAAGCACTTTTTAATGCAATGACAGTCTTTGTATAAAACGCCGTAGTCTTCTGTCTCAGGTTCAAAGAATGGCATAAAACAGTACAAACAATGGTTTATTTCGAAAGCTTGTAGCATTTTGGTGGTGGAAGGAAGAATGAGAAGTTGCTGAGTGCTAAATTTAGCCGACAATGGATGATGGACTCTTTGGCAAGAATTCAAACCTACTCTGATGCTTGGAGAAATGGCCCGAGGCGTATGGAGGACTTTTGACTCAGGCAGGACTAAAGGGAGACAAGTGGGAAAGTATCTATGACCTCTTCTTGTACCGGAGGGAACAAAACACATACAACTGGCATCAAAACATCGAGAACAGAGGGTTGTAAAGAGCTGAAATTCCCTCTCAAAATTTCAATATGATTGTATAAAGTTTCGGTTTGAAGGTAGTCAGTTCTACGTAGATCTATAGATGTTTTATTTAACTTCGTTTTGTTTTGCTACAAAGTCATTTTTCTACTTTGAATTAAAACAATCAGGGGAAACTGTACAGCTAAAATGTATGGTTAAAAGTAATGAGAAAAACGAAATGTATATAAGCTCAAATTTTATTCTTAGACTGACGTATAAATTATAAATATAATCAAGGATTTTCAAGTTTATATTTATTGCATAACAAAATTTATACATATATTGTACGCTATGCTCAATTGTAAAAAAATAAAAATAAATTATATATATCTATATATAGATATATATCTAAATATATATTCTTTTAAATATAGTTTTGTCCTCAGATGAAGTCAGGATGATTACTAAAAATGTTGTTTACGTAAAAGGTAAGATGTATTGCAGGAAAAAAAGCAAGACACCACTAAAGCCAGGGGGATTAACCGGGAGCGAGAGAAGGTGATAAGTCGTGTTAAATGAGGCGCTGAAGTCTAATTGGACTTAAATGAAAGTCCTGAATCTGCCAAACAATTGAGGCCATTTGTTATTGTGAAAATGCTGCAGGACTAAGACAACACCTGGCCTTCTCTTGCCCTCACAATACGGACAGCACAGGCATTGGGCATAAGCTTCTGGATGTACAGGGAAACACAAGTAAGAACGTATGTTGTTTAGGTTGACTTATATTGAGCCGCTGAAAGTCTCCAGGTTAAGAGCCAAAACTGTTTTGACGTGTTGCTAAATCAAATTATCGATAATGGCCTATGTCAGGTAGCAGCACAGAGAGGTTCATTAGAGTTCTTATTAGTGTGCCTCGCAGCTAAAAGGATTATTCAGAAAGACCAATGTAAAGTTAATTTAAAAACACTCCAATTAAATTATAATGCAATCAGCAGACTCCTTACGCTGATGATTATTGCACTATGAAGTGATAGTTCAGTGATTAAATGAAGCAAAACGCAGTATCATTTATGCAGTGTTTCAGAAAAAACCTTGAGTGCTCAAATTATAACTTAGGGGGGTTTTAGAAAGGTGAAGTCCTCAAAGTGCTGAAGGTAGACTCTTTCACAATACGGTTTACATAGTATGTATCATAGGAAGCCCTTTATACAAACTAAACCTTACTCAGCCTCAATCAAGCATTTTCACACCTGTTAGTCGAGGCGTCGGAGCAGGAGAAAGTTTACATCGGAGAACGTGACAGCTACATGTTATGAGCGGGTGAACAAACCACAGAGTTATCACTACTTCATTACTGCTTCTCGAGTTATAAAGATGTACTTTTATGAGCCTGTGTTCACTGATTAGCCTGAAAACTCGCCGTTTTTAGTTATTGGTGCAGACCGTTTTGAACTAATATATAAAATAACATTGACTATTTATTTCCTCTGCACTTGCGGTCTGTTTCTCACGTTTTGCTCGTGACATTGGGGTTTATTGTGGTTCAGCGCCCTACGGAAGCTTGTTTAGATCATAAAACACTAGCTGGGCCGAATCGAGCCCAGTTAGCGTTCACACTTCAAGCCCACCATGGATCTATCACTTGGAAACGTACCGAGACCACCTCCATGCATGGGTCTCGGTACCAGCCCAAACGAAGCACACTTGTAGGTGTGCCGGACCAAATGGTATAGGTGTGAAAGTACCCTTAATTCATAATGACCAAATATTTAATTAAGAATTTTTCAGGCTTAGAAATTACTTAATTACCATGGACACAATTAACGGATCCCTTTGGAATATACTATTGGCGGCAGGAAAAAAGGCCATCACAAAGAAATGGATGACACAAACCTCACCAACAATCAAGGACTGGACTGTCATAGTAACAGACACGTATGTTTACTGCATATTTCATATTATAGGACATTAAATGAGTCTTGATTCGGTTAATATCCCAGCCCTCATCAGGTACTATATGTGTCTTTACTTTCTATTTTTATAGTCTATAGCTATGTCGTTGTGCTTTTCCTCAAAAATACAGTGCAAATCAACTTGTATTAAGACAATTTTTCAAAACTAGGGTTAGGGGTTGTTATCACCACTTGTTACCTTAACTTGTGTGCCTAATTCAGATCACTACAAAATCTCCAGTGAAGCGCTGAGACAGGCCGCAGAAGAGGACCAACACCTGAAAACAAAGAAACACACTGAGGCATTCTGATGAAGCAACATAAAACTTTCTGCCTTCCCAAACGCCCAGTCTCTTCTCCAACCGTGAGATAACACCTGCTATCTACAACAAATAATACTACTTTGCAAGTAAATAACACCAGAGACGAGAATAATGCAGGCTTCTCTTGCTCTCTTCTCCCTTGAAAATGCATATAATAAATGAAAAATAGTACTTTGATTCGGTCTTCAATCACTATCAAGCTCAGGGTTCAGTCGACTTTGCCTGTTAAACACAAAAATGCGCTGCCAAAAAAAATGCTGCAATATTTCTGTTGAATTATATATCAATAAAGTGTTTTTGATCTCTACCCAGAAGTTATGTAAAGTAAATATGTACATATTACTGATATGCCGAGATAAAGCCTAGTACACACCGATCCAGGAGCGTATGTCTCTTTGAGTGTCATCGGCCAAGGTTTTCTCGGATGCACATTGCATGGGTCATGTGCCTGCGCAGAATTTAAATTTTTGTCATGCTGTTGATCACACTTGGGCTTAAAGCTGGGCAATATGCAAATCTTTTTTTCTCGTAATGATCTATCTCGATTTTCGGTTCGATTTTATTTGGTCTTTCCAGAAACAAGGCTTTTAGTAGTTGATTTCATGAACATAAACCATACAGACTTTTAATCTGTGCCATTTTAATAATAATAATAATAATAATAATAATAATAATAATAATAATAATAATAATAATAATAATACAATTTCTTCCTCCAAAGTCTGACTTCTCCAAACCACATGTTTTTACTGACAGAAGAGCAACTCTGGATCTCTTGATTAAAAAAACCCCTTCACATAACTCGATATCGTTCTGTCGATCTTTCGATTAATTGCCCAGCCCATCTCGGGCTTGTTTGGATTTTGGCTCCAGTCTCTTCGCATCCTAGAAAGGCGATGGAGGGCAGATAGGTGCATACTGGGTTTAATGTTCCACAGTAATAGAATTTTCCAAATAATAGTAATAAATAAACCAATAAGACAAGTAGATGAAGCCACTAGACAAGGTTACCAGTCACACACACACACACACACACACACACACACATGCCGTATGAATGGATGTTTTTCATGATCTTTCTTTTACTTGTTGCAATAAAAACATGGGTAATTGAAGAAATAAAAGATATGTAAGCCACACTGGACAATTGCAGGCAAAGAAACTTTACTTGACTATAATATTTTCAATATATATTTAAGTGATTGAATGACACACCAAACTTCCTGGAATGCTATGTTTTACAACTTTGAAACAATTGTCCTAGCACAGTTACACTGTCCTTTTGGCTATGGTCTAGTCCGGATTTTGTCCCAGGTGTAGTCCCAATTTTGTGTTTGCTATGGGTTTTGAATTATACATTTGAAATAATATTTGATGAAGGTCTTATGTATTAAGTTAAGTCCTGCATGCTGAGATTTTGGGATGTGTGTGTCTCCTTTGATTTTGGGATGTGTGTGTCCTCTTCTTTGAACCAATTTTAAACAATCCCCTTCACTTTCAATGCATCTACAGCTGGATTTACCTACTCAAACGTTTTTATTGGATTTCACTGGCTAATGGCAGTCCGGCCGCTTGGCTTGCTTTGTGACTGCTGCACCTGCTGCTGTTTGATCCTATGACTCTAACCCATGCAGACAACTACAGTAAAACGCATTAGCCTAGAATGTAAACAAAGGCTCCCTCTGACTCTTGTGCCCCCAGCCCACAAAACAAACATTCATTACTCCACTGATTGTTCCTTTGGTTTCATCAGCAGCTAACAAACTATCATGTTTCACTGCAATGTTCTCTAATAGCACTTTTATTTGATTTGTTTGCTTTGTAAGTTCCTGAAATAAACAATAATGATAATGGGGATATTTTGTCGATAAAGCTAGCCAGAAGTTTGAAAGACAATTCTCAACGCAAATAGACTACTTGTTTCAATCAGTCCATCACTTAAGTTAGTGGTCTCACAAGGGATGCTTTTTGGAGTGCAAATTGTTCTCAGATATAGAAAGTCTTAAGTATTTCAGTTCCGCTGCTGTGTGTGTTGAGTTGACAATTAAAGTTACTTGATTGGACTGAGACAAGACTTGAATTTGGTGCAAAGCTGACAGAAAAAACTATCTGGGTGGTGGGGAGGGATGTAAAAGACAGAAGTTAAAAGGCACTGTACCCAATTTTTACTGTCCTAAGAACTTGAAAAACAACTATTTGCTGTGGTCGAAAGTTATTCTTCCAATTACTGTATTCACCATGATGAGTTTATAAGTGCTTTTCAGTCTTCTCATTTTGACTCTAAAAGCCGCTTTTACAATTTATCTGTAATGGGGGAAAACTAGTTTTATTTTAATACATGAAGATAAAAATGGTTACTGCCCCATGAGGACAAATATTTATGTAAAAATATCAATTTGTCTGTGCATAAATTACCAGCATCAGAAACAAGAATACTGCAGGCGCTTCGGTTTACACATGCTTCTATTGCTCTCTTCTCTATTGAAAAGGCATATATTAAATGAATCATAATGCTTTGTCTACAATTTAGGTTTTCAAACCGACCACCTCACGGTCTGCATGTGGCAATCTTGCAGTTCAATTCAATTCAATTCAATTTATTTTTGTAACGCTCAAAATCACAACAGAAGTTGCCTCGAGGGGCTACAGTGGGAAAAAACAGAATAAAAACAGAATAAACAGTGTTCATTGGGACTTGGTAATGTCCCGGCATCCCGTGTCCTTTTGGACAGGAAGCTGATTCCACAACACAGGACCTTGGTAGCTAAACGCTCTACCTCCTACTCTGCTTTTAGAGACTCTCGGGACCCCCAGAAGTCAAGCATTTTGAGAGCGAAGTGCTCTGTTTGGATGATAAGGCACTATATCATCTTTGAGGTAGGATGGGCCAGGTCATTTATGGCTTTGGAAGTCAGGAGGAGGATTTGAATTTGATTCTAAACTCAACAGGGAGCCAGTGAAGAGACTCGAGCACCGGCGTAAGGCAAGCAAGGCAAGTTTATTTGTAGAGCACAATTCGTACACAAGGCAATTCCAAAGTGCATTAAAATCACAAAGACGAGACAGAAATAGCAAAACCTTAATTTACGGAAATTTAAAAGGGGCCATTTTCAGTCTATCCGGCGTAATGTGCTCTCTTCTTTTAGTTCAAGTTAGTAATCTTGCAGCTGCATTTTGAACCAGTTGAAAGCTTTTAATGGAGCTTTTAGGACTGCGAGCAGGGAGTTACAGTAGTCTAATCTAGATGTTACAAACGCATGGACAAGTTTTTCAGCATCACTTTTAGGCAAGATTTTTCTGGTTTTGGCTATATTACGCAGATGGAAATAGGCTGTTTTACAGTCTTGATTTATATGTGCTTTGAATGAGAGCTCGTGGTCAAATAAGACTCCGAGGTTTCCTACAGTGGAGCTGGACGCTACACTGACGTTGTCCAGTGTGACTATTTGCTCAGATAAAGCGTCTCCTAGATGTTTAGGGCCCTAGTACAATGACCTTGGTTTTTTTTCCAGATGATTCATACATGATAGATAAGATGAGATAATATATGACCTTTATTTGTCCCACAATGGGGACAAAATAGCAGGAGAATAGAAACATGCTATAAATAAATAACCTAAATTAAACTTATACTTAAATATCTTAAATCTAACAATATGTGCAAATAGAGCAAAAAAAATAAATACAATAATTGCAGTATATGGACAGAATAAATACCATGTAAATAGCAGTGAAAGTGATATAACCATAGGCGGAAATCACGGGGGGGCGGGGGGTCCAGACTCTTCCCTTGCTTACTTGTGTCCCACTTTCCCTTTACAGTGTCCCCCCCTCGCATAATCTTTAAAACATGACAAAAAAGTAGCTGTTTTATATTGCCATAAACATTGAAGTTATTATAGTTCAATGTCGTAGGCACAGGATCTTGAAAAGGGAGGAGGAGACGGGAGTCACAAGCCGAAAACCTAAACTCTACGTATCAGGAAAGTTCATTTGGTTTAGTGATTAAGACGTCCTGCCAATGAGTGTACGCCCACTGGGTACAATAACTGAACTCGGAAGTTGATGTTCCAATATTTTAGTCATTAAAGCCCGTTACAAACGCCTCCTGCCAAATTTGGATTCTTGTAACTTATGTGATTTTAAAGCCGCTGTGCCCCTTGTGTGCACTGATTCATCGGAACTAATAAAAATGAACGCTAATGATGACTGAAACAGCCAATATAAAGCCTACGTGATTTTATACGTTACAAACGTGACTTAATTTTATGCAAAAAATCGACACCAATTCCACAACATGTGGAAACATTTTTCCTTCCCAACTACATCAAATTTGACAAAATAATAATAACAAGTAACAAGTTTTGACTTGACTCTTTCTACAAGTGTCTTGCTTTAAGCTTTGCTTTTTTGCTGTATCTAGTAGGATATTTCTGAGTGACCTAAACTCCTATAGTAGACTCATAGTTGTTTGCTTTTTAAAGTAATGCTCTTTGAACAGTGTTATTGATCATTTAAGTGATTTTCCTATAGAAAAAAAATACAATTCTGTGTCTGACTGAACAAAATAAAAAAAATACATTGTGTTATCAATAAATACAAACATGATTGCACTTTGAAAAAAGGTTTATTTGTAACTAAACTAGAGTTACATACATAAGAGATTGTTACACCAATTGATTGTTGAATATTTTCATATTGTTATACATGATTAACATCAAACATGATTGCACTTAAAAAAAAAGTTCTGAATACATCTTGACTGTGGAAAGGGCAAATACTTACATTAGTATTTTAATATTAATCATATTAACAATGTAGTTGTATTTTTACAACTCCATTTAAAGCGTTAAAGGCGTTATCATTTTAAGACATTTTTGGACCCCCTCTGAGATTTTTGGGAAAATTATGTTACTGCAGGGGCGGGCAATTGGCGAAGGGCCAGGCTACGTTCATTGCTTTAACAAAATTCTTATCATTATAAGCACTTTTCTGTAACATATAAGCTATTTCATCTATTATTTCATTAATTTTATGTAATCTTCTTTAAGGACACGTGCAGACACTCACTAAAACAAAACAAAAAACAAAGTCAAAGAGTTACAGTTATTTTTCAAACTTGAGGGGGGCCCAGGTCTGTGTTGCAGTATTGCACATGACAAGTGGATGAGACATAAAAGTATTAGCAGTGTTCATTGTATATTTGACAGCAGCAGAGGGAAAGACCTCAAAAAACTCTCCTTCACACAGCGAGGGTGGCTTATTCTGTCATTGAAGCGGCTCTCCTGAGTTGACAGGGTGTCCTGCAGGGGGCAACACTTATGGTCCAGTATAGACGTGAGTTTAGCCAGAAACCCTCTGTCCCCCACCTCCTCCACTGAGTACAGGACAAAGCTGGACTTCTTGATGATCACTGGTGATCATCACTGATCAGTGATCATCAAGATGTATCCTCATACAGAGGATGTTGAAGAAGGTTCTCAGAAGTAGCTCTCTCTCTCCAAACGACCTGAGTCTCCTCAAGAGGTAGAGCCTGCTCTGGCCCTTCATTCACTTCACAGTGCATGATGTACAAACAAATGAATATGTCAGCCACATTGTCTTGAATAGGTTCTGTTGTTATTTGTAAAGCAATAACATAGTACCATCTGAATTCTAACTATACTACGTTCGTGCACAAACTGCAGATTTAATTTTTTTATTTCTAGTGTCTAAAATAGTACTAAAGACTTCTTCCAGGGGATGTGGAAGGACAATACAATACCTTATCAGTAGCCAGTATACACCACCTGTTTCCCTAATATCAATAATCCATGAGGACCAGTTTTCTGCTGTATCATGGCTTGGTACCTCCATTGAAGGTCGCACCCTTCTTCAAAACACTGATGCAAGCCGCTGATAGATCTTAATTGTGCTTTTTCCACTAAAAACCCCTGCAGACCAGTCATTGTTAGCAGGTCAAATTGATTACTCTATCAAGGACATCTATTAGAATCCAATTTAGCCTGGGCTTGGTTTGCCCGACAACCAACCCCGCTCACCTCTCTAATGGACGTTCATCCGTCTGGTTGTTTTTAGGGGGCATTGCGTGCAAGGGTGCGTAGCTCCGACACTAAAAAGGATGAATGTGATATTTAGATCAATAGGTGTAGCTTATGGGGAAAAATGGAATGCTATACGGATGATAAGAGGGCAATATTTCCTTGTAAATGTCAGAGTAATGCAGCCATCAATGCTCTCAGCGGGGAGAGTATGCATATTGTGTAAGGACAGGGAGGGTATAGATAAGGACTTAAAGGGAAACCTAGAGGATTAGAGCAACTATTGTCTCTGTTTTATTTGTTTTATTTATTTTATTTGTTCGGGACAGTGTTAATGAACACGCCAGATTGTAGCCATGGACTAATTTACATCTGTTGTCCTCTCACAAACACACTCTCTTTCATACTTAATCCCTCATTCGTCCAGGAGTGTTCATTGTAGAAAAAGATTCAGTTGTAGTCATCTGACTCTGTTTTAGAAAAACAACTGAATTGTTTTTTTGTTTTTTCAAAACAGAGTCCAGATGACTACAACTGTCTTTTTCTACTCTCTTTCACACTTAGACACTGGGAAAGGCAAGGTGGTGAAGTGTCTTGCCTAAGGACACAACGAAATTTCCTCTAGCCTGTCCAACTGCTGCCACTGCTGCTGCACCTGTCATTCTTGCGGACATTCGATCTCAAACTCTACAGGGGATTTTTGTCCATTGCATTTGACCAATTTTAAAGTTCCAAGCGGCAACATTGCATAAGAGTATAACAGGTTTTAGGTTGATGGAGTCCATGGGGTATAAGCAGACGAATGATATAGTAATATAAAATAATGGCCTGAATAAAATCAGTCAGCCACACATAATTTTTCGCAATAAACTTACATTGTACTTACCCCTTAAAGGTTCATTATGTAATCTTTCTGGTGGTGTGTCTGCTCTGCCTGGAATGTTCTCTTTATAAACCTCCCAAAGCTATGAACATGTTACCAGATGATATCCCTCCGATCACATCTTCACAGGGTAACATTGTGTTTGTTCCCAGTTTTAAGTGGGTTGGATCGTAACAAATCCTGCTTCACTCTTCAAGCCTGTAAATGTCTGCTTCCTTTTTACCTTTGTTTGATTTGGGAGATGGTCATAATTAAGGCTTCCACCATTCATTACATATATCTATTTTTAGCTGAATTTTTCTCACTTTTTTTTCCTCGAATGAGAAAGTTGTGAGCTGAGTGTCTGAATTGCTCTGTGATTGAGTGCACAATAAAGTCTGCTAAATAGTGCAGGACTATGTAGTGTATAAGGGGTTAGGGGACGAGTATGGACGCACGGACGCAGTGACATTTGAGCTGTAACTCTGCAGTCATTTTGCAGCATTAGCGCCATGTGGCGTTCACTTTAGCCTCTGTGTTGTCGCTCTGTCATTGCGGACTTTCTGTTTCATACTTGCGGTTCTCTATGCCCTTTCACAGAATGAAACACTGCTTCCCAGTAACACTGGTGAGTTTAAAATATGCCGCTCTCTCCTCTGTCGTGCAGGTTCGTGTGGAGCAAGCTCCGTGTGAAACAAAAGCGCCACAAACCATTCCGTGCACTCCGCGCTCCACAGAATCATGCGCTTCTAATTAAATATATAAATTAAACAAATCATCAAGGCAATACAATAATAAAAGCTTTTTTAAGTCATAATGTTAATGCAACAGCTAAATGTCTTCATCCATAAATAGTGTGTATAATTGTGCATTTTTGCATTTTGTCTGTGCTTTTAAATGTAGATTCTGTTTAAATGTTTTTATGATTTGTGTGCTACATTTTCCCTTTGCCCCAGGTCACCCTTGAAAAAGTGGTCTCAATCTTGATGGGTTTTTACCTGGTAAAATAAAAGGTTAATAAATACAATTTAAAAAAGGTGATACATTTTTGGAAATATCCCTGTAATTTTGTTATCAATTCATGTCTTTCATCTTTCTGTTTATAGACAACATTTTCACCATTCAAATGATATAATTTGTTTGGAATTGTGCACATTCTCTCTCTGAAACGCATGGATACTTCACTGCCAATACATTCTATACTTGCCATGTTAAAGGCAGAAAGAAGAACACATGAAGACAGCAGCAGCAGTGGTGTCTCCCAGCGCCGAGAATCTATTAGAATAATATGGAGAAGCACCTGTCAGGCTCGCTTATCCTGACACATGGACTGTAGTGCTAACACCTAAATCCATCTGAAGAGCCGCGAGGAGAGAGGAGGTGAGAGAAAGAGCCCACTCACCGCACTGCAGGGCCAACATGTTTTTTTAAACACGCAACCTCCTGCCTGCATACACTAACAGCACAGTGGAGCCAAAGAACCCAACACTGCATCAATCACCTGCTGCTGAGACTGTGAGAAAGTGCAGCTCTGTGGTGATCCTTCTACCAGACTATACGGCACAATATAAAACATGCTCTTGGCTCTAAAATGTCGTGATAGAATATAGGTTGTGTTCATGTAATAGAATTAAAGCTGTGGTACCTGATTTTAAAACCGCAAAAGTAGGACGTAGGTCTATGTATTTAAATCTAACAAGCGAAATCTAATCTAACTCTCTCATTTCTGTCGCTCTCATTATTATTATTATTATACATGTTTGTGAGCGTGCACGGCTTTAGAACAACCTTTTTCGGTTCACACTCTAAGTCATGCATATATTGTATTGCGAGAAGTGGAAAATGTTAATTGCCTGTTTCAGGTTTATTTTCTGTGTTGCAAACGTGATCTGAAGTTTCAACACAAAAGATCAGGCTGTTCATTAAGATGACTTTGTCTGTCAGTGAAAATATAGTTGCATTGAGGGGAAAATTTGCAACCCCAACTCAATGTGCTGTCTTTCTAACTATTGTTTTTCACTTGGCCTGGCTCCTTCCACCCACGTCTCAAAGCCCTACAGCTCTTACTTCCAGATTGGCAAAAGATAAATGATTTCATCATTAGATGCAGACAGATTACAAGATAATATAGATATAGTCGGCATCTGAGGGAATGCCCATTAATGGACCTTTGTGGGGGAAGCAATCCATTAATTTTAATGGAGAACAGTGGCTCCATCACCCACTGTTCAACAAATACAAGAGCAAACGCCGACAGAACAATCCGTTAACTTTTCTGAGGTAACGCCACATCAACAACCTCCATAAAGACTTGTTGTCTCGACTCGACTTGAATTAGTTGTGCTTACAATACACATCATTTGTCAGGAAATGTTCAAGGAAATTAGGAAATGTATGGGCTATTTTGACAGAAACTGACTAGATAATTTATAAATAGGCTTAAAGACGTAGTCATGTCGTTGTAATTGAATAATGCCACCGCTTTTGTAGCAATTCTGAAAAGTTCCTTCTCATTTGTGTTGTGTTGTAAATATGAATAATAAAATGTTAATGTCGTGGATTTAAGTTTGAAATAACTGACATAATTTAATCTACATTGAATGAGTATGTTTCTCTCTTTATTGCACCTCAAAAACATGCAGAGTTGTGTTTTGTTTCATTCACATGTTTGAGTGTTTATGTTGATGCTGTCTGAGAATGCACTTTTTTATTTTTTTCCATATTATTGATCCTAGCAACGAAGGAGTCCTGTGCATTGTTTTTAAAGTCTTCTGCTCTTTACACTGTGAGTTCTATGTTTGCCCAAGTCCACCCACTGGGGCCTTTAGTATGTTCCTTCTCTCTATCACAGCCTTCTCCAAGTCCCCAGTCCCCACCACACACACACACACACACACACACACACACACACACACACGCCTGCATTAACCTGAGTCCAAATCCCACTAGAATTTAATACGCCATGTTTCAGCTTTAAACCCCAGTCCAGAAAGCGCCAGAAGACAAAATTAGGCACATGCAGTACATTAGGAAGTCATGTAAGTACTTATTATCGAAGTGCTCCGCAAAATTAAATTATATTGTTTTTTTTATTGTGCTCATGCTGAGAAATGGGGAAGATAAGAGTCCCCTGAGGATTGAGTGTCGCTGTGAAATCTGTGGTTTAATCTATTGTCAGGAATTTGAAATTTTGTGTATTCAGAATGAAAGACTGAGAATACAAGGGAAGTTGCCATGTCAGTGACACACGTTTGAGTCATTTTTTAATAGAAATGAGAATGGTAGTAGAAAAACGAGAATCTATCTAAGAATCTATTGTGCTGTTAATATTGCATAGGGTATTTTCAATAACAAACATGCCTTTTACCACACTTGATTTCACAGAGAACTATCAAACTATTTTTTTTTTTTTACTAAAACATAACAAATACAGCTGTTTTATGGACATCAACCTTCAGTAATGTTAGCAATTGCATACGTACGAGCAATGTTATTTTGAGAATAAACATCACAATTTCACATCACAGTTAACAGCAAAACTATCACAGTTTTATGATTATTCACAATTGTTGAAATCCGGCAACAGAGAAATCCTTAATTGACTTCTACACATGGTCAATGTGACCAGTCTAATTAAATCAAACTTTCTGAATGATCAAGTAAAATTAGTTTAAATGATATGTACCGATGCAAACAAAAATACATGATTTGGACACAAAAGATAATATTTTCAGACAAAAGAAGTCGAATATGTAGTTAAGTTTTGGAATTCTATGAATGCTGATTTCAAATGCTGTAATAGAGTTTCTAAATTCAAGAAAATGCTTAAGGACAATATTGGAATATTATTGCAAAACTTAGAGCTCCTAGATACAATAAATGTATTGACTTAAATGATGTAAATATTATAAATAATATAATGAATACATAATATTGGTAAACTGGTTGAATTTAATTTAATTTAAAAATGTGTTAAATGTATGTTGTATGTATGTTTGTTTAACAAATGGCATGCACAAAGGAATAACTTTTTCAAAATTCTCACGAGTGTATTCACAATAACCGATTAACCGAATAATCTTGACATGCTATATATATATATATATATATCATCATCATCATTTTACAGTCATATTCTGTCCACCTTTTCACTATTTTGGTTCAATTCTCAACTCTTATTAATTTGAAGTAAATTGAAAAGGTCAACCGATGTTTATTATTTATGAGAGGCAAAACATAACACTTTGATCCAACTGTGAAACATTTGTATAAGTGCATCATCAGACACCGGAGTGCCAGACGGACTAAAGGTCTTGGCAATACTGCTTTACCACCTGGGCACCAGCATGGCCTGACACCTGCCCGTGCCAACTGTGTGATATTTAAGTGGACGAGAGCGCGGCCAGATGGTTATAGAGACGGAGGGCATCCTCAGATACACTCACACAGATGTATACGGTGCGGTTCCTTCTCCGGGCGCTAATAATTCATGTGTAGACAGATGAAGAGCAGAGCCACAAAAAACAAACAGAAGGTAAGGGTTGTACTTGACACCACAGCACTACTTTTCATTTACATCTTCCATTTTTGTTTTGTGAAGGTTGGAGTTTGAAGATGCACTGTGTATAAATTGATCAAAACTATAACAACCCCACTTTTGAACACCAGAGGGCATATTTTTTGTGTACTTTTCTACGTTACCTTTTTTAAGACACTGTTCTATTTTCATTTGAAGGGTGTGCCCGGGTCCCTCCTGAAGCTTGTTTGAGCAGAGCAAGGCGGTGAAGGTGGTGAAGGCGGTAAAAAGCCAACTGCAGCGCCTTGATGGACAAAGTCTAAATGCATGAAGGGAAATGCAGTGCTGTGTAACACGTGGAGAAGACAGTGCAATGACAGCTGATTGGGCCAGATCTGTTTTGATCAGAAACGTGAACCCTTGCTTTTCTGCACAGTTCCCACCCTCCTCTCCTCAGCTCATCTATCTACTTTCACAGATGGTCCAAATGAGACAGAAAAGGTCAAGGCTGTTGTACAATATGGACAGCATAACTAATATATGATCTAGGTGTGCTAAGGTCATTTTCACCATAGATCAAAGAACCAAGCTTGAACTTTATCGTGAGCTAATTGTTTTTTGCTCTGGTGATGTGTGTGTCAGTCCGTGGTGTGTGAGGGAGACAGGAGCGTTCACAAAGCTTTATTTATTTAGCTCCACACTTCAAATAAATGTGAGCTCTGTCCATTCATCGGGAAATGGTGTGATCTGAGGTCACCTCTCTTTTCTCCCTGTTTTTAGCTTCAGCCGCCTGCTCTCGTCCAGGTGGAGAATTTGGCTACTTAATCAAGCCTATCAAGGGATCCGCCCATACCTTCTGGAGTAATGGCTCCACCTGTGAAACTTTGACAGGAGCCTGAGTTGGCTGGTGTGATAGAGAATTTGCCGTGAATCAGTAGATAGCAGGTTCAAACCTCAGAAGAGACTATTGTTACATTGTATACTTAAACTACAAGGGTCATTAAAAACTATTCTTGTTCTTATTGTTATACACCAGTTTTGTGTTGCACTATTCACTCTCTGTCCATGTTGATGATTAGATGAGGAACAGTCAGGTGCAGCAGGTGGGGGAGGGGCAGGTGTGTGAGAGCGGGCTCAGGTGGGGGAGAGCAGGTGAAAGTGGGGGAGGGGTTGCACACCTGACTTTGATCTGAGCTGATGCAGTCATGAGCTCTCAAACTGATGCACAGAGGAACTTTCTCACACAGACGCATTTCTGGAGACACCAAATCTGTACCTTTATAAAAAGCCTTCTTTTGCACATATTTAATATCATGCCACCTGCTGTATAATATCCTGTTACTCTAAGCGAATCAATAATAGTAAACATCATGAGTAAAAATGACTGACCACAGTCATCGAAGGGTATTTATTGAGAAAGTTCGTTTCGGTTGAGTTTATAGTAAGCTTTACAAAACGATAATATATCATTAGAATCTTCACCTCACTGTCTTCAATTGAGTGGTTTGTGGCTTTAAGATGAAGATGCACAATGCTCTGTAATCCTGAATTAGCGTGCCTTCTGTATTGATAAAGCCTCTTGTGAAGTGGCTGTTTCGTCTCATCTGTTTCCTCACTGCATTGGATAGAATACGCTACATTGCTCTGTTATTGTGTCAGCATCTTGTCCTTAGGGTGAACCAGTAGGGTAACCACAGGCTGAGCATTCCGGACATGTTTTTCCTCCTTCCTCTTACCCTCTAAGCTGGTGAGTATTGCTTGGGCTCTGTGTTGTAATGTCCTAATCATCCCCAGGCTGTACTGTAGTGGGTGGTTAGAGTCAAAGAGCAGGTAGTGCTCTGTGTATGTAAGTTTCCTATATACTTCTATTTGGAGCTTATTGTCCTTTCCTCTGATTGTGGAACAATCAAGAAAGGCAGAGCGATTCTCCTTAGCATCTTCTCTTGTAAACTTCCAGTTCTTTGTTCTTGATTGTCATAAATGTGTCATGCACATAGCGGTACCAAAGACTTGGAGCAGTGCCTGAAAAGGAGGTCAAGGAGGTCTTCTCAAACTTCTCCATGTACAAGTTGGCCATGATGGGAGGGATGGGAGAGCCCATGCCACTGCATGAATGTCTTCAGAAGTGTCCCTGAAATTGGAAGTATGTGGTGTTCGGACAGATCTAGTTGTCTCATAGATCTAGTCTAGTAGACGCATCTCCCCTTTGCCTGTAGAGGCGCTGTGTACAATATCAGACAAAGGAATGACAGAGACACATGCGGGAGAAACCCGGAGCTCTGCCAGAGCCGCCCGCCATAAACAAACTTGGAGCGGGACTTTAGCGCTGTTTTTTGGCTCTGGTGACTTCAGGCAAGGCAAGGCAATTATTTATTTGTAGAGCACAATTCGTACACAAAAGACCATTCAAAGTGCTTCACACAACAGGGAAAAAATGCATTAAAATCACAAGGCCTAATTTAAAGAAATTTAAAGGTGCCATTTTCAGGCTACCCTCAAATAGTTCAAGACATGAAAGAGAAGAGTGCAAAGAAAAATAATTTCAGTAATTTCAGTCATATGCACAGCCAAACAAAACAGTTTTTAGCTTAGATTTGAACAATTTCATATAGTCATCAGTAATTATTATGAAATCCGTCTTTGACCTGCTCTCGTTTCTTTCATGTCTTTCTGCATTTCATTTGTCCCATTGTTGATCTCTGCACAGGATCCTGAGCCTCACGTGTGTCTCAGCGTGGCTCACTTCATGGTCACTTCTTGGTTTTGTTCTGCTCTCTGGTTCATTTTCACAATTCAGACGAATCGTACAAGAGTTTGATTCAATTGGACTGAGACCAACCTTTCCAACCGGACCAGAGTTTGCTGCTTTGTTCCGGATCAGAGTTTGATTGAGCATCCAAAAGTGTATTGTGAATGCGCCATTAAAGGACAATTGAATAACTTGATGGTAGTAGTAGTAGTGGTAGTCAAAGTTTTTGGAGTCTGAGTCTCGCTCAAGTCCTCATTCAGTCCTAGTCTGTGCAGATGGAAACTAGCTGTTGGGGAGCAGCTCTATTTTTTATGCATGAGCTTAATGTCTATACATTGTCCCTTCAAATGAAGACTAAAAACTGAAGTCAAGTTCTTAGGTCCAAGTCTGAGTCCATATAGGAAGAAATTTCAAATTATTTTACATGTTGTGTTATGTAATTCAGTGAATCTGCTTGTGGATTCTGATTTAAACTAACTTAAAATTATCATTTTATCATCTCAAGGGGCTTTCCATGATTACATCAAAATTCAAATTCAAAAAGTCAAATTATTATTAAAAGTAGGTTGTAAAAGCATATATACAAAGGGGGGCAGAGTAAGCACTTGAGAGCAGTAACTAGTCAAGTCTGAGTCCTTGGTCCATGAGTCTGAATCCTAATTACCTCGTACAAAAATTCTTTAACATATGGAACAATGGTTGTGATCATTATAGGTTATTATTTGTGAATCTAGAAGCAACTCAAGTCTTATCAAGACATCATGATCCACCCAGGTACCACCTCTTCTCACGCATCACGTCTGCCAAACCAGACATCTATCGAACATTTCCGTGTGGGAGTGAAGACAAAGCCTAGACTTCAGATTTGAAAGGGAAGATGACAAAAGTGAACAAGGAGCTGGAGAGACAGGCAGAGGGAGCCACAATGAGGCCCCCTGCCCTACAAAAAAATACTACTTCAGAGCTCGAGTGTGTGAAACAAAAGCAACAAGAAAGGACAAACAACGGCATGAAAGCTGCAAAATGGAATTCTGAAGATGATGACACATTTCTTTCATTTGGCAGAGGGAACGCCTGCTTATCAAAGTAATGTACAATGCGGAGCTGAAAAGTCAGTCATTTTTTTTTCTGTTTTTTTTTTTTCTGTTTTTTCCCCCGCAATTGTTCTGGAAATCATAAGGCACATAAATCATACAGACATTTCTCCATTTGCGCCAACAAGCCCCAGCCATATGCTTTTGAGATGGGGACAATTTGTTCTTCAAGAGGCCCTTGGAAAAACAGCTTTGATGGTGCATGGCAAAAGAAAGAATATGAAGTAGTGGAGTAAGGGGAGAGAGGCAAATATGAAGTAGAAGCCCTTTTGAAGATGAAATACATTTGAGATGAAAAAGATGGATCACAAGGACTCGAGGTCTATCTCCTAAAATATTTAGTTTCTCAAACAAACTACTAAGCAAAGGACAATATAATAAAATGCACAACTCATTCTATAGAACCGTTGTTTTGAGAAGTATGAGGACTCCTGGAACTAAATGCAGGGGGTATTTGTAACAATTTTAGATTTAAAGGGTTTTCACCTACCCCCTTTCCTAGCCCAGATCCCTGTACTTAGCTGTAATTATTTGAAAAAGTAATAGATTTCTAAAATGTCACATAGCCACTTTTCAAAGATAAAAATATGTAAATGACAATCCGCTGCTTGCTACAGTGAAATGTCACTATGAAGAGGTGGAGCTTATCAATTCTGCAGTTTTGAACAGGAACTGAATGGACCAGCTGTTTCTATTGTGATGCCTGACCAACTAAAACCATGCAGATCAGAGAAACGCACGATCTGTTTGTGTCTAAACAAATATGGCGGCTAACGAGGGAAAAGCAAACAAAAATAACGATTACGGAGAAACGGCAGAGATTTCTGCAGAGTCAGCAAGGGAAGCAATAAACTATGTAAATCTGAGGTAAATTAAGTTATATATTTTGTTCTGAATGTTACGAGAACATTTGAGAAGAGCCCCCTTATGGTCCAATTCCAGACCCTTCTACATTTGAACAGAATGTAGAAGGGTCTGGCTGTTCAGGAAGCCGTTTTAGATCAATAGGGTGGTTTATAATGAACACAGTTAAAAATGACGAATTACTTGTTATTGTTCTTTACTATGTACCTGGAAAAAAGCATAATATGTATTTAAAAGGAAAGAGGAATTACAGTAAATAGTATTTCATCAGAATCAGAATTAGAATTAGAAAAGGTTTATTGCCATTGTCAATGAACAAAATTCACAAACATAGGAACTTGTCTCGGCCTTAAGGTGCAACATAAAACACTGAGACATTTGATCTATAAAAATGTTTTTTGTATTAGAGTAGATCCTTAAAAATGTTTTTTGTAGGATAATTTTGGACATAAGGATTAGGAGTAGGAGAGAATAACGAGATCAAATGAAAGTAATAATTGACTGTGTTAGTAAACAGATTTAAGAAACACCATTACTTGTGTGGGACAATGTATTCATTATACTCAGGACAAAATAGGTTGCAAACCCCTGAAAATGTAAAAAAAAAAATACTGGTACATTTCCACCACAAGTGAATACAAGTTTATTATAGCTTTCAAATTAAATATTGCATTATCTTAATTATTGAGGATTAGAGATATGCTCTAATCATTATCCAACTCTTGGCTACACAAATCAAAAATGTAATGTAACTTTCTTTTGGAAAGTCCTGGGAAAATTTTATGCAATAATTTTATAGTACATGCAGGTAATCATTATTAAAAGCTGTTACTTCTGTTAAGGATTGTTAAGGAACGTAAACATCACCGTTTTTTCACACCGGCAATGATACCTTTCTATTCACAAATAAACTATGTACATAAAGTCCTTTATATACACACACATACTCTCAGTCTGTCTTCACTTAACTTTTTTTTTTTTAACATCCTGTTATTTATGTTTGTATATGACATGAAATACACAATCTCTGTACTTTAAAAAATGTCAAAATAAGAAATTCCTGTCGACAGGGTTGACATTTCTCTGCTCCACACTCCTTGTTTCTCCAAATCACTTCATTCATATTCTGCACTTTGCACAGGCAGGCCAATCGCTCATGTCCTCCATAATGGAAGCTACAGCAGTCACTTCGACCTAGCGCGAAGGAGCTCCTATTATTCCCTCATTGGCTTGACGGATGAATCCTGGACTCGATAGCATGACCGCGCAGCACAGAGACATATTGTGAAGAGGGAGAGAAAGAGAGAGAGAGATAAGGTAATGTTCTGGCCGCTAATGTTTGTTTTTCAGATTTGAAATAAAGCTGCAGCGGTGAGATAGGCTACATATCAATCAAGGCGCTGAGCATTCTGGGTGATTTGTCAGTGAGCCGGGATGGAATTGGACGTTCATACAGCAGTGGTTATGAATATGAAACCAGGAGGAGTTGAGCGCCACAGTGGAAGTAATACAGATATAGATGGATGTGTGCAAATTCCCTTTAGAATCCATGGTTTTCTTTCCAGGATTTTTGATGTGCGGTGGACCTTGATTTGGCCTGGGACCTTTTGAGTGAAGGAGGGTATGAAATAGTAATTTATCCCATGACACTTTTGCACTCACTAAATCTTAGCATATTTGAAACCACATTTCAAGGTTGAGGTAAAGATGGGAACTTTCAGAGATCTGGAATGGTTAAATATGAATTGCTATTTGAAATAGCACTTTGAACTAAAAAACAAAATAAAATAAAAACAATGACATTTGTTTGAGAAATGTTGAATGTAATAATATATTTCTATCAGTGTCGTTTTTTTAAACTTTGCATAATCTGCTTTGCTGTATGTCAACCTTTGGCCTTAAAGTGACTATGGGGCAGTATAGATTGAATGCAAAAGCAGTTATAGACTGTCGGAAGTAACCATGGAAGTAACACTTATAGTTGTTGTTAGCAGTGAAATAACAGAAATACACCGCTCTTGCCTCTTTATAGTTGTGAAAAGCGCTTATAAACGCAATGCGGTAAATAATTAAGATGCTATTAATGTGTTACGAAAGGAATAAGGTTGGACCGCTGTAAACCGTTTTTAACTAGCTCGGTTTGTGTTAAAATCATGTACAACCTTTATTTTGGCCATAACAGTAATGTTTTGTATTGTATTTGTTATGGACAGCATTTGAGTATGATCATTTGAGTATAATCTTTGGGTACATTCGCACTTGTCGTCGTTTGGTCCTGATTTGAGGCCATTTTAGTCCTGATGTAGACTTGGTTTGGTCCTGTTCTAGTCCTTTTTTTAACCCTTTCTTAGTCATGATTTAGTCCAGATTTAGTTTCATTTTAACTCCTGATTTAGTTCCAGTTAGTTTTGATGTGGGGATGTGTGCGTGAACGCATCCCTAATCTTTAATGGAGACCCTGTGCGCATGCTCAATACAAGATGACCATATTTCACCTTATGAACAATAGGTTACATTATGTACATCAATTGCCACCAAATTAAACCATTTGTAAAACCAAGATCATTTTAGTAATATTTCCATCAATTTTATTTAGATTTTTATTTGGAAAATCCAAAATATGACTGTTTACAAATACATTTTCCCCTTATGTTGCTTATGTTGTGGGATGTGGGATGTTGTGTACAGTATAAATGTATATGTGCCTCTCCTAGGAATTTACTAAGCCTCCTGGTCACTCACTATCTTCAAGTACACTACATTGGAAACCACTAAAGATTTGAATATTCACACAAAATGGTTTAATTAGGGACTAGGGACACTACTCTTGGAGGACATTGTTTTCGGCCATGCACAAAAACGTTCTCTCGACTGCTGCCCAAAACAGGGAGTACCTTTTTGTTGTCACGTAAACAAGCTCAAGAATAAAACATTTTGATAAATAATACAACTCAAAATGTACTTTGGTTGTAGTACTCTGATAGCAGCGGAGAGATGAAAGTGGTGATTGTCTTAAAATCCGTTTTATCTCTTTCAGACCAAGGAGATCTGTTCAGTTGTAAGTCGAGTACCAAAATCTTCTGGTACGAGATTAAGCATTATGTATTTGCAGACTCATTGATCTTGCATTATTCACTCTGCAAAAGTACAAACTGTTCCCGTTGCAACATGAACGCAGCCTTTTTACAGTCAAACTAACATCTCAACATTGTTAAACTGCGCACAAAATCCAATTGAGACATGTGACTGGAGGTTTAGGATTTTCTCGAGTGGAGGAGGGAACCCAATTATTACAGAAAGTGCATGAAATTAAATTTTAAGGGATTCTAACCAGTTTTTGACCGGTGAATTTGAACAAGGACTGAATTTTCCGATCAATCACAAGGACAGCGAGGGTGTATCATGATTCCATTTGGATTAGCATCAGTGGATTCTTTATCTTTCTTGCATTAAACATACACATTTTCATCAATCAATTATGTATCTTCCATGTTAAATATGCACTATTGCGTTCCGGTTGTCCTCAGAGGTCAGAACTCGGGCTTTGGAGTGATGTTTTCTAAGAGCTTCTGTGTTACAGCTGCCAAGTTGGAAAGACATTTACCGGTAGCAGTACATTACAGCTTCTGTCGAGTAGTTATTAAAAAAAATGTAATGAAAACCAGAAAAGTGTTGAAGTTTGCTGACCCAATTAAGTGAATGTATTGACACGAAAATATTTTATTACATCTGTAATTTATGAATCAACATCTGAAAGTGAATGTTTAACTTAGCTATTATCCCCTTGAAAAAGCTCACTTGGCGAAATTAATCAATGTATTAATTTGATGCCTCTTAATCACTGCAAACCAATTTACCCAAGGGTACGAACAAAAGGCACCTAACCTAACCTAATGGACAGATTAGATGCTCAAATTCCATTATTTTAATTGCATTGATTGAATATTCTTGCATTGATTCTCCAAGTGCTTACGGTGATTCTCAGTTGTCTTCTTTAGCAGCAGATAATAGAATATCATACTACATCCGGATGCCTGGCCCAAGGACACTTTAGGAAATGCAAGAGACACTTCTAGAACAACTTTAACTTTAAAAAGATTGGTGCCATTTGTGTCTGCTAAACTCCCGTACTTTTTTCAATGAAGACACTTGTAATCAGTGGTGGCTGAAATACTGAAGTTCAGAACACAAGTAGAAGTAAAATGTCTAATCTAAAAAAAATACTAGCAAATGTAAGTAGAGTATCCTTCTGGATTCATACCTTGAAAGCAACATAATTATCTTGTCTAAATGATGATCTTGGACTTTATTCCTTTTTTGTGAACTGTTTTCTCTGTAGTTTTGTGTATTATTATCTTGTATCAACTTGCTAACATGAATGTTTATGTTTTGGCCATGAATGAATAAAGGCTTTTAATGTTTTTTTCTAAATCCCTCTAGTGCCTCAGCTCTTTTTTCTTTAGAATACTCAGATCCCAAATTTGAAGATTATGCATTATTTAAAAACACTTGTGCAGAATTCCAGTAGCTTCTAGCTTTTTGTGAACTACTGCAGAAACTGCTTTACTTTTGTAAAAGTGCTAAAGTACACCATTGTAAAAGTGCAACACACGCAGGCACATAACAAACTGACAAATGTAGAGACTGGAAAACACAGATATTGCTTAAAAGTAAAAAGTCTACAGGATTTTTGATATTCAAGAAAAGTATGGATATCTATTAAAATCTGTGTGTACAAATACTTGTCAAATACCAAACTTGCCACCGCTGCCTGTAATGGAATACATGATAGATATGTTTAATGCTATACTATGGAACACTCTTGGCAAAGCAATAATCCTGTCTCGTGCATTTGTTAAGAATTGTGAAATCCATGAAATATAATAATCCGAAGTGTGATTATTACGTGACTTCAAAAAGAACATTATGATCCAAAATGTGCTCAATAGCTGGAGAATTAGCCGTCATTAGTAAATGTCAAAAATCCATGCACCGCGTTCTGAATGTGAAAGGCTGCACTTTGTTGTTGACTAAGCCCTGAGCGGAGCCGTGCCCTATGACTCAGGCCTGCCCTTGTGATTCACAGGAACGCTGATTTGGATCTGTCCTTCCTTCCCTCCCACTTACACTTATCTTATTGGCTCCTGCATCCGCCTTCCTCCCATCGGCTCCCATTTGTCTAATGAAGAGACTATTGATCACAAAGGTAAACAGACAGACAGACAAGATTTAGAAATAGTGGCAAAAGGGGAAAATGGCAAGAAAGTGATGTTGACTTTAAAGAGCGCTGTATAACTTTTCTGGTGGAATGTCCGCCACTTGCTTGACTTCAGGGAGATGTTATTCTTTGTCCACAACGTTAAATTGATCTATCTTGCATTTATTTGATTATCTGTGTTTTTGTTCCTCAAAAATACATTATTCGTATTGTTACTGTGAGTTCACTTGAGTGTCCACGGATTTGACCAGCCACTTGGCCTGATGGTGTCATCAGCTGGTCTCTCTGGAGATAGATATGCTTAATGCCATACTGTAGAAGTGGTTCTCAAACATTTCACTCCAAGTACCACAAAGATAATATATGGCATTCTCAGTACTTAGAATGTATTCTTGGTCGACTAAAGGCAATCCCTGCGCATCAATTGATTGACTCAATAGGTGCTTGCAAAAACTCTCAAAACGTGTAGGATTTTGAGAATAGTGATGAGCAGATCAATATCAAATATCAATATATACCATGCAAAAATGTCAATGCTGAAAATGTCTCCACCCAAAAAAATCGGTTTTAAATAAATCATGTTTATAGTTTGTAATGCATTGCTCATATTTTAGGTTTTCTGCACATATATTTCCGATTCATATTAGTTTAAGCTGAGGTTGAAAGAAAATAATGATGGCCAACAAAACATTTTTCAAAGTTGAGAGGTTTCAATGCATTTTAGTACAAAACTAATCAGATCGATATTGCAATATTTACCATAGTATTACTCGGTATCGAATCGTATCAAGAATCAACGGTATCAAAAATCAATGGTATCACCCATCACTTTTAGAGAATCTTCATAGGTGAAAAAGTGGTTACTTGCAAAACTCCAACTAACTCACTCCATGCATTTTTCTGATCTGTTAAAAAATTAAAAAAATCAGTCGACTAGGACACCATTGACTAAAAGACTACCAAGACTACCAAGTACCATCAGGTCTAAACCCGGACAATATAAGGCCTAAATCATCTAAAATGAAGACTAAAATGCATTGCTCGCTCTAGTGGCAGACGTCCCAAATGTTTTTTTGTTTGTTTTTTTCTCAAAAATTGAAAAATAAAACATTTTGGACATGCACAGCCTGACTGTGCTATGCATGTATTCATTTAAATTGCACCTCTACCAGTATATTGGTGTGTGTTTCTGTTTTATTTGGCTAATGTTATAAATAATGATTTACCAAAGGAGGACATAAACATTAAAGGGTTTGTTTCTAAATGAACAAATACCCAAATGTCAGAGGGTCCAACATACCAGAGAAAGCAGGTGGCAGATCATCCACCATAAAGGTTACATAGTGCACCTTTAATATACTTACAACTGGAAATAATTGCCTAATTCTTTCTGAAGTAATACTAATTCAATTTAACCAAGAACTGTCAGAAGCTGTCTCATGATGAAATTAAGCAGTTTTAGGGCAGTCATTTTAGTTTAGAGTTTTATTTTAGCCACACAAAGTAATAACTTCAAAAATACACGTGTCACTTTTTTCTTTGTTGGGACCTGTGGCGAGAGGAGAGAGAGGTGTGATCATAACCCAAAGCAGCACCTGCACCTGACACCCCAAGAATCTGTTTTCAATTGTGAAAGCACAACAGTGAGCTAAAAAACATCATCAGTACCACTGATGCACCCATTCCCAATTTTTAACATTTGTTATAAACTGTAATTACTAAGATAAGCGATTCTAATTGTTAAGTATGTTGGAGCAGCAAAGACTGATTTTAAATTTGCTCTAAACATCTGCGACCTTGATTTCAAAGGTGTGCAATTTTATGTGTCCGCCACCTTCTTGTCTCCGTGGATAGCAGCTTTGCCTGGAATGTTCCACATAATGTCATCATACTTATTTCTCCATGGAGACGAAGAAGCCCGCCACTCCATCAGAAAAGTTACATAGTGCAACTTTAAAATCAAGGTTACTGATCAGTGGATAGATAATGTATTATAAGGTATGTTTAGCCATTAAAAACACCTAGTTGAATAAATGCAGGATAAAACATTTAATGCACTGTGAAACAAAGAAATAACAAATCCATGTAGACAACCGGGGCAGAATCCTCACCTGAAAAGTGACATAGTGCACCTTTAAGAAACTGGCAAGTTAAATCTAGTTTGGTGGGATAATCAGAATTATTTTGTAAATTCTTTGGAGGCAATTGTGCAAATTAATAACATATAAAATGTGTTGTTTTTCAAAGTAACTGTTAAAGCTACAGTGTCTAGGGGGAATTTATTCAGTAGATAAATAGAAACATTTATCACAGTAATATTAATAGTGACAGCAGCCGTATTGGTAATGGTTATCCTTGTAGTACAATCTAGCTTTTATTATAATAATAGCAATAATATCGTAGTAACTGGTTTTCTTGTTGAACCATAGAAGCAAGAACAGCCATTGAAAAAGTAAAGTCTTATTAGTCTGAAACGATAAAGTAAGTCAGTGTTTTTGTGTGTGGAATGGATAGAACTTTGATCTTGTTATCACTAAACATCTTTAAACACACTTTGACTCTAAAACTCCACATCTCATAGAAGTCATTTTCAGACGGTTGAAACATTTAAAAGACCCCCAGGTCTTACATTTCTCTTTTTACTTTCTTCTTTAACACATTAAAGTCCAATCTGCAATCTTTAAAAAAAAACATCATGACATTGCATTCCTTGGAGACATTTTGCTCTGCCGCCATGTCTAGACACAAAGTCATTCGGTACCAAGGAAGCACCGTCATTTATTGCCTGTTTATCTCATTCATCACAGCGTTTCACCAGTTGCCCTCTGAGTTACTTCTACCAGACTTCCAAACATCCCCTGCTTCATTTGCTGCTTGTGTAGTCAAAGGGACGGCAAGACAGGCTGATCCGCTTTGATACTCATGATCCAGGGAGAAGACTCGCTGAGAAGAAGGTGCTCGAGAAGTGTCCGCTGTTATCCCGCAGCCCGACCGCGAACACCTCTTTACCTCAGAACTTGTGTATTCTTTCCCAGGCCCTGGGCTGTGCAGAGTGATGGGGTGGGAGTGTGGGTCGGTGGGGGGTAGAAGGGGAAAAAAAGTAGAGACAGGTGCAGCATACAAACAAGAGATCGGTTTGGGAGAGAAAGGAGGGGAAAGTTAGAGGGAGAGTCTGTAAACTTGGTCTGATGGCTTATGTCTTTGGAATCTTGTTGAAATGCTATTTGATGATTAACAAAATACAAGTTGCAATAAACACTTCAATTAGCTTTGTGCACAACAGTACCTGCTAGTTTTGATCACTATCATAGTTATCATCCCTATTCCCCTACAATGTCAGAGTTTTTGTGAGCATTCGCACAGGTTAAGCAATATCAGTAATTCACTTGTTTAATGGTGAGTTGGCCTCCAGGCTGCTTGTTCTTTCATTTCCTGAGTTGTACTTACCGGGATCACATCTTATCACAATTTGACTGGAGAATGGTCGAGTGGCAAATGAACAATGTTTCAGTGTTAAAATTTTGAGGTAAAATGGTTGTAGAGACATTTTGAATCAATCAAGCTCTAATGCATGGACTGAAAACAGTCCAAATCACAGACATGAAAAAATCCCTTGTTTGCTGTATCACTATATTTTCGTCTTGTCAAGGCACCGAACTGTAATGCGGCCATAAAAGTTAAGCCCGACAGGCATGAAGCCCAACAGTATTCACCCCAAACCCGACAAGTACACTTTGACTGACAGCTTTTAAAAACCCGAACCCGCTTACAGTCCGACATGTGCGGTGCACAAAGAGCAAAGATCTTGCCTATAGCAATGGGTAAACAAATGCTCAACTGCTGTGAATCTAGAATGGAGGGACTAGCTTCAGTAAAACACATACAAATTTATCATTTTGACATTTACAGACAGTGAACAGGCTTTTCAGATTCACGGGTGAGTCATTTCAGTTTGTGGATGTGGTATAAGCGCATTAACGGACTAAGATCCATGCACGGCTCCTACGTTTTTAATAAAGGCCAACCTGTACGGAAAAAAGACGTTTCCTCCGGCTTGATTGTTCCCACATTTGTGAAGTCGTTCATGTCATTGATTTTACATTCATAACTTGCTGACTGCTATGTAGTCCTTAACAATTTGTGTTTTTATTCCAGCACAACTTGGCGGAAAAAAACCCCTTATGATTGTAATGGAGTCAGAAATGGTGTGATGGTAACTCTGGTAGTGACTGGAACTAGCTGTGAGGCAGTTAATAAGACTCCAACAAGCTATTTGAAACCAGAAAGAAACTGGAAAAAAAGAAGAAAAAAACAAGCACAGAGTTCAATGTCTTCACTGACAGCACAAAGGAACTGGGGAGATAAACTATTTTTGGTATTCCATGAAAATGAAACAAAAAGATGTTGAATTATCCATCATTCAAATTAGATTTTCAAATGAACAGTGATTTTATCATAATTAATTACGAACACAATATAACCATAAACAGTGGTCAGAATCAGGATCAGAAAAAGGTTTATTGCCATTGTCAGAGAACAAAATTCACAAACATAGGAACTTGTTTCAGCATTAAAATCACAAAGTAACTTAAGAATTAAGAAGTACAACAATTCTAAGACTACTGTATATAAAGTTTCCCAGAGCACTTCATAGGAGTTAGTAATTTAAAAGAAAATCTGATGTGTTGGATTCAGCTTGGATTAGCTTGAGAAAGGCGATTTGAGCAGCCTTTGCCTTATGTAGTCTCTGTGCTGCTCGAATGTGCTGCTTTTAATAGAATTAAATAAGACCTTTGGGTGAGTCACAAACGCACTGTGACACAATCTTTAAAAGGCCATCTGAAAAGTGGCCCCAATTATCAGGCCTGTATTCAGGATAATTACAAGGCACTGTGCATTTTCACTGTAAAAGTCAACCTGTTCTCAAAGGGGCAAAGTACTGCACGCCAAGACACTGAAACTTTGAGGGTTTCTCTTTGTTAAACTGTAGGGTTTGCTGTAGACTTTGTATAAATGTGTCTTCTGCATTTGACCAATACTTCATCTAGAATGCCACAGGCCAACCTGTCAGGGGCAGAGAGTGAGAGCTCCTGGGAACCCTCAGGATTACCTAGCTGGAGATTTAGTCTGTGCACATTCTAGAGTTGCACTCGAGGTAGATGCTTGAAGTACTTGACTTGTTGGAACATGATTTTTTTTGGCCAGTAGCTGTAGGCTTTACTCAACGGGACAGAGCAGTGCGAAATGAGGACGAGACTGGGGAATGACATGGAGCA
Source organism: Chaenogobius annularis (assembly GCA_015082035.1). Lineage (NCBI taxonomy): Eukaryota > Metazoa > Chordata > Actinopteri > Gobiiformes > Gobiidae > Chaenogobius > Chaenogobius annularis. The sequence continues at coordinate 200,530 of BJKM01000763.1, forward strand.
AATTGTCAGGAAATTGACAAGAGCAAGGAAATTGACTGAGTACTTAGCCTTAAAAGCCCTTAAATCCAAGATGAAAGCAAAAATGTGCACTTGTTTTCCTGAATCTGTGCTCCCCCCTTGTGCTGCCCAGCACACGTATGCCAGGCTCCTGCTGCAGCCGGCCGCAGAGTCATGAGTTTGAATCCCAACTTCGACGATTTACTGCAGGGGTGGGCAGTTATTTTTCCTCGAGGGCCATATTAGAATCCAGACGAGTGGCGGAGGGCCGGCCCGCGATCATTGGTGTAAAAAATTCTTATCATTATAAGCACTTTTATGTAAAATACTGGCTACTGAATCTATTATTCATTAATTTCATGCCATCTTTATTAAGGACACAAGTGCAGACACATGTTACAGCGCCAAGACAGTTAAAAATAAGAGAAACTAAGAGTAAAACACATATGATCCCGGGGGGAGGAGGGCCGGATTAAAACAGGCCGAGGGCCTGATCCGGCCCCTGGAGCCGCAAATGCCCAGGTGTGATTTACTGCATGTCCTCCCCTCTCTCTCATTCCCCATTTCACCCTGTCCTCTCTTGTCTAATAAAGCCTACGGGCCACAAAAAAAAAAATATATATATATTAATCTGTGCTCCCTCTTGTTATTTTATTGTTGTTTGATGTACTGTATGTTGTAACTCAAGCACCGTAAACTGTGAAGCACTATTAGCATGATCTCTGATGCTCAAACTCTCGCTTTAAAAGGTTTTTGTGCTTAAAGGAGACCTATTATGCAAAATCAACATTACATATACATTTATGTTCTCCTATGGACAAGACGCCATTGCTCCGACAGCCCCTGTGTCCGCCACTCCCCATGTCACGCCCACGCTCTCCAAAGGTGACATACGGTTTGTGTGTGTGTGTGTGTGTGTGTGTATATATAATATATATATTACAATAGAAAACTGCTTGCTGGTGTTGGATTCAATTATCTGAGAAAACAGGACAAGGAAATGTTCATGTATATCAAAAAAGTTTATTCCCTGCCAATCACAGGCCAAGACAAATCAATGCAAGCTGTCCCTGTTGCACGGAGAGTCTCCACCAGGTGCTCTGTTTGGATCGCTCGTCTTTCCCTCGCATTTACAAAGAAACATTATGTACAATAATGAAGGTTGAATCTCTCAGGCCCCTCCTCTGGTACTTTTCCATGACTTTCTTTCCAGTCCAGATGGGGGTTTTCTGTGAATTCTGTGAATTGATCAGAAGAAGAAGACAGAGCAAGGAATGGAATGTGTTTGGCAGCGTGCATGTAAAGCTTGAACCGCACTAATAAAAACAAAGCATTAATATTGTTTTAACATACTAATTAAAACCAAGCATTAATATAATAAAGGTTTATTATTACAACACTGACAGGGTAACCAATAAAGTCTGTATTAACTTATGCAAGACCCTTTGTTTTGGCTAGACAGCGATTGCAAATTGAGTGAACGGTGAAGTCAGAGACTTCTTAGTGCTTCTTAAGCTTAGGGTTTCTCATTGATTCGGTTCTTTAATCCCTGTCTCAGAGTGAGGCAACAGAGATTTGGATCCTCAGTGTGTCAGGGCGACTGCAGAGGAGCAGTGGAGGTCATTTAAGCTGCACCTGGATCAGAGCTGGACACTGCTTTCTCAGAGCTAAATGCAGACAGCAATCCAAAATCATCTTTAACATGCAGTGGTGTCCTTGCCCCGCTCTGTGCTTCCTCGCTCCTTGTTAGTGCAGCAGGACTTCGCTCACAGCCCGATCAGTGAATATGGCTCTCTTGACATTATGAGGTTAAGCACAAAAGAAACCCATATTTGGGTTTAGCGCTGGACTAATATTGGAATGTGACCATGAAAGACATTTCTAATCTGCTCAGCCAAAATCACATTAACTGCCATAATGTATTTCCTCTGCAGCAGCACAGGCGGCTCGGGGAACATTTTTAATAGGAAACTTTACAGGAAGGAAAGGGAACGGGGGCTTCTTTTGTAAGGAATCTGTGATGAATTTAGGCGCTGGGGACTTTCTCCTCTGTGGGTGAGCTCACACATATTATGTTCGCTTAAAGCAGAGTCCAATATGTCTGGATTCACTTAAGGAAATTTTGAAAATGCCAAAGTTCAGTGAGTAGTAAACTGGCCAATCAAGTGGAACACATAGATACTGTACAGTATAAATGAAACATACTCCTGAAGGGCAATGTTGAAATGGCATTAGTTGGTGGCAGAGTACTTTTCATTCCTGTCTCATTGCTAGGGCTGTGTACTGCTAAAAAGCAAAACTAACACAAACTGCAGTGTGGGTCACATCTCCACAGATCTGACCTGTAACTTGGCTTGTTGATGTAACTTCCTTGTCTTCATGAAGTTTACGCTGGGTTTATAAATTGATGTGGCGTGAGAGTGGCTAGCACTCTCATCTCACAGCAAGATGGTCGCGGGTTTGACTCCCGGGAAGGACCAGCGAGTCCTCCTGCTAAGGTGAACCTTACACCAAATGCGAGTCAGACGCTGTTTGGGATTTGAATGGGTTCTGCAAGATTTCCAAAGTTATTAAAATCAATGCATGCTGATACACTGTCATCGGAGTTTAGGGGCCTGTTCGAGGAAGGAGTCTGGAGCGGTTTTCAAGTATCGGTGTAGTGGTAGTAGTCCATGGAATAAAGCAGGCGGTGAAGCCTCCACCAGGGCACCTTTAATTGTTCTTGAGGTGAAATAAAAATTAGATTTGTATTAAAAAATAATAATAATGGGAATGAAAATGAATGAGTTCTAATCAACTCTAATTATGTATTATTGATAAATAAAATGTTTATTTTGAGGAAATATATTGAAAACATGTTGTTACCTCAACAATTTTGCATGCACTAAACACAAAAGAGTATGCCCAATGTGTTCATAACATTATTGACAGTCATGTAAACATTGAATTTTATGCTTAATTAAATAAGATGGATTTTGAATATGCCATTTCCCTCATTAATTGACAGTCCCGAGTTAATGAATCACACCATTAACCCGACTGGATACACTGCACTGCGAAAATCTTCTATCGACCCTCGCTTAAAATGACTTGAATTTGAGCTGTTTTAGGTTACATTTATTTACTTGACATGTAATAGTCCAATGTTTTTAAGACATTTCTGACTGGGTATATGGTATTTACTTTGAAATAAGAAATAAACTTGCCATTGGGGAAGCAACATTTTCTTTGGTAAATTATTTTAACTGAAATAAGAAGTAACGTATTGAAACACAGTCACAAAGTTAGAGGTTAATCAAGTAATTCAATCTGGGTCAAAATCCCTGAAATGAAAATAACTATCCTGAATTCCATATATTTTACCTCTATACAATTGTTTTACTTCTCATGAAACAAAATGGTGTACCATGTGCATCAATCAAAGCCACATAGAAAAACTGTCCATCTTTACCCAGCATGAAAGAGCTTCTCCAGGCAGAAGCATAAGAAATGAACCCGTCCTGTGAGTGTTCGCTTGGGCTGCATGATGAGAGATGATTGGCTGTCACGCTCTCCGGGAATCTACCTGATCGTCAACCAGAGCACGCCGGGCCAAGTGGGTTCCCTGGGGGTTTATGGAGAGCCCGGCGTAGCAAGACTAACAGAGGCAGAGGTGTGGAGAGAGGTCATTATATAGGATCTGCTGCTTGATGACGATGTAGGCAAGGTCATGGGAAAATGAAGGCGAATGCAAATCTTTACAGTCATTTAGCTATTAATGGAATTATTAATTATGGTGCACACGAGTCACATTAGCATAAGCGGTGATCATGAGCTGTCACTGAGGTTTGATCAACACGCCCCAGTGGAGGAGAAGCATGTGTTCAGGCATGATGGAACATTGTAGTATACATGAGAATAAAATGGAGAGAGGGGGGAGCAGTATCTGTGAAAAAAGTATTTACATTTAAACTTCAGTGAGCATCTGCATGAGAAAAAGTAAATTTCCAAATGTAATGAGATTCCCCCACCCCCAATTATAATACAGAATTGATTCTCGAGGCAGGGGGGCTAATATTTACAAAAAATATACATTTATAGCAAAAATCTTTGGGCTGCAGTAGCTCAGCCAGTAGAGACTTCTGCTCACTACTACTAGGAGGTTGTTGGTTCAATCCATGCATTCGAGGTATGTGTGAGTACAGTATTTTTAAAGTGCATATCAAAGATTTATGCACATTTCACTGTTTATTTTAGATTTTGATAAAAAACTTAGATTTACCTTGTTTAACTTTGGAGAAGTTTATAATTTTTATTTTACTTATTGGAATGTAGAGGTATTCCCATTGATTGATGAGCACCTCTGTGGGGGGAAAGAACAGAGCTGCTTTATCACACACTGTTAAACAACACGCCCCCTACGATGACTCATGGTAAACTTTTTTTCTTTTTTTTGTTTTTAATTTCTGCACTATCTCAGCAAAAAAAGGAAACCTGCCACATGCATTTTAAATATACAAATAGATTGGTAATATTTCTGTCATTATTATTATTATTATTAACATTATTATTATTATGATTGTTGTTGTTGTTATTATTATTATTATTATTATTATTATTAATTATTATTATGTCACAATCAGCTAGCTTTTTGAATAGGCTCCATTTTGTTACCTGTTGATGTAGCTAAGTGGGCTATATTTAGTGCAGTTCGAACCATTGGTGAAACTGATGGTGCAGGAAATGCGCCAGATTCTCCATATCAGTGTCAAATACTCACTCACATTACTTCAACCTGAGGAAATAGATCGTTCTGACAGTAAGGACATCCTTCTCAAAAACATGTCAAATTGTCAAAATGTATCCACGTGTTTGACTGTAATGACCCCTCTAGGAACATCTTAAATGGATATTCTTCATTACGTACGTAGATGTATTTTCACTCTAGACATATGCACTGAAATGGGTGTCAGCTTTGATTTTATTTTCAGGCCTATATTTTCCAAACTTAATTGAAAATGGTATAATTCAACTTTAGACTGCAGGTCAGGCCAGACAGAGCATAACCAGTGCAAAGGTCTTTCTTCATTCTTTTATTCGCTATAATCCTGTTTGTAGTAATTGATCAAATTACATCAGCAACCAGTTGCCTCCAATGAAAACTTGAAACAATAATTTGACATTTACCTCACAACAACGTGCTCATTTGCCAGTGTAATGTAATAAACCTGACATTCATTTGTGTTTTGGTATTTGCAGCAGGCTAGTAGTGACCAAAAAGAAAACGATTGCTCTATTTTTACATGACATGACCCCATTCAAACCCATGATCTCCCTTCTGTAATTGTATTGGTTTGGTTTATCTGCAGAAAAGCATGTCTGTAGTGACAGTTTGGCGTTGTCTCTGTAAAATGCATTGTAGCCCCTTAGCTGTAACATGCTAAAATTATTAGCATACTCGGTTTACCAAAGCTAATACAACTCCATTGCCAAATATTGTGGAATGTAAAAAACCATGGCACATTATAAGACAAAGATTTGAAGTGAAGTGAAACAGGGGTGGAGTGGCAATGCTCTTATGCTTCCAGGTTACTCTATAGAGGGGAACCAAATGTACTTATTTAGAAGAATAAAGTCCACTGCGCCACAGGCAAGCACAAATGACAGTCCACTTTAAAGGTCAAAGAATATTTCCAAATAATTGCCACAAAGAGATTAACTATTTATTTAAGTAAAGAAAAGTATAATAAATATTAATGATACCACTTTATAATGTCTACAATTTCATTAGCCTTCATAAAGCATGGACAAAGTCTTAAATCATAATAAACAAGTGGTTTGTTAACAATTATTCAGGCTTACTCAATTAATTATTAATTGGTCTTTGTTTGTGCACTAATTAAGGCATAGTTATTATAAAGTGGTATACCACAACAATATAGATATATATATAATATACTTAACATGTTTAACGGATATAAAATAATTCTAATAACAAAATGTTTTATTGATTACTGCTTGGTCACTTACATTAATTCCTTTCCCGTTTTTTCTTGGTTATCTACGATTTAATACCAGAGCCTCAGAGCTTCTCTCATTACAGATTGTAGTGCTTATATTATGCACGGAGCATCTGTTCGACTAAATCTATTTACTCATTTTAGGCCCAAACACAGTGTTTAAATTCACATTATGGATATGCAGTCTACATTTGCATTACAGTACGGTCTCCAAATCAAAGGACCACATTTAAACGTCTGCTTATGTGAAATGCATTGACCAGATAGACTGATGTGGAAAATTGGCTAGGGATTTGTTGCTATACTGCATAGATTCATGGCAACAGTATTTCTTCATCTTACCCCATGAAAAGTAAAAGACTGTAATGCAGCAGTGGGGTAAATAAGTGAAATGCAAAGTGCTGGTAATCGGCTAATATTGTAACATTGTGTTGTAAAATATATTTTTTATCTTGTATAGTCAAGTAATCGTGCAAAATTACATTGTATCAAGAAACAGTAAATTGCTGGTACAGTAGATTCTAACATTTCCATAATCGTTATCTGGATCATACATGGGCTCCAAAACATATTGTACTGACTGAAGGTTTCATGACACAGACAGAGCAGAAATGACATCAAAATAGCACAGGAAACATGTGCATTTAATGTTTGTCTGTACATAATATCACTAGAACTATTGTTTTGATTAATCTAAACAGCAATCACTATTCAGTGTAATCTCTCATTTGCCTAGGAGTGATTCAAACGTTTTGATTATGAAAAACACTGTCCAGAGACTAATGTCCTGTGCTCAGGTCTCAGCACTGGCTCCCTGTGGCTCAGAGAATAGACTTCAAAGCAGCTCTGCTTGTATACAAGTCTCTCCATGGCCTAGCACCAAAGTACATCTCGGACATGTTAGTGCCATATGAACCATCTCGGACTCTGAGGACCTCAGGGACCGGCCTCCTGCTGGTGCCAGAGTCAGGACTAAACATGGGGAATTTTCAGTTTTATGCAGCTAAAGTCTGGAACAATCTTCCTGAGGATGTGAGACAGGCCTCTACTCTGGCAATGTTCAAATCTAAGCCAAAAGCTGTTTTGTTTGGCTGTGCATATGACTGAAATGATTTTCTTTGCACTCTTCTCTTTATGTCTTAAACTATTTGACGGATAGCCTGAAAATGGCACCTTTTAATTTCTTTAAATTAAGTTTTGTGATTTCTGTCTTGTCTTTGTGATTTTATTGCATTTTTTTCCTGTTTGTGTGAAGCACTTTGAATTGCCTTGTGTACAAATTGTGCTCTACAAATAAACTTGCCTTGTCAGATGACACTAAAGATTACTATTAATCAAATTTGCAAAAATATAAATTATACTGCAGCCCTACGACATAAAAACTTTGTGCTATCTTTTTTGTGTGGGTTTATTTGTTTGTTTTATGCTTGTTTTTGTTGTTTTATGTTTAAAAAGTAAAAAGTAAAAAGAAAAAAAAAGTTTTTTGAACCCACGCTCTATTCTTTGAGGGTAGCACAAGGGTTAAACATTTAAAGTGGTATAATTTTAATTTTAGCAAATACACACATTTTGAGAATATAATTTGCCAAATGTATCTTCCGGCTTGAGGCTTTACAGCAACAATGGGCCTTATGTAAATAGACGCATTTATATACACACATTTATATTTTTATAAGGTGCAATCTCCCTAGCACTTTTTATTCTATGGTAGCTTGTTAAAACCCATTACAGAGAAACTTATAGAACTCACTTTACAGCAACAATGGGCCTTATGTAAATAGACGCATTTATATACACACATTTATATTTTTATAAGGTGCAATCTCCCTAGCACTTTTTATTCTATGGTAGCTTGTTAAAACCCATTACAGAGAAACTTATAGAACTCACATAATGGCATTGATTTTGCTATTATTTATTACAGTTGCATACCTAACCCAGTGTCCTACTTTAAATTCATGTACCATACAAAACACAATAAACTAGTTTGCAGACAAAGAATTGCTGAGTCATTAAGTAGGGAAAGTTGCACAGTGGTGGTGTAAGCAGTGATTGGGGAGGTAGATATTGTGCATGTGATAATAGCTGGAGGAGCAGCCTCTAGCAGAAGATAGACGCCAAAAAACGCTCCAAAAGTGAACAAAAGCAGATAAGACTCTAATCTCTGTAATGGCTGCGATGGCTTTTAGGTCTCCATGGAAACAGATGTGGGTCGCTAAGCCGTGATTGTCCTGACATGGTCTGAAATAATCAGGATGATGCACAACGTATGCCGCACATTGTTTTACTCATTGATTGAGAATTTTAAGGTTTAATAACATACCAAAGTATCTGGAGGTGGTGCAAACTATAAACTGTAACTTTTCTGTAGAAAAGTCTGTCATTCCCCAATTTAAGTGATTTACAGAATGTGCAGTAATCATACTAGCCATTAGCTCAACTATTTTTCATTATTTCAGTCAATCAATCAAATGTTATCTGTAAAGCACAATTTGTACAAAAATGCAATCAAAAGTGTTTGACAACGTTAAAAATGCATACAAAACACAATACAGTATAAGTCAAAATAAATAATTAAAACATAAAAACACATTAAAATAGTATTTAAAATAGTAAAAACCAGATACAAGTATTTCAGTCATAGGCGTGGCTAGACTAAACAGTCTTTAACCTAGATTTAAACACAGCCGGGGTGGGGGCCTGTCTCACAACCTCGGGAAGGCTATTCCAGACCTTTGCCCTATAGAACTGGAACGCAAATTCCCCGTGTCTGGTCTTGACTCTAGGCACCAGCAGGAGGCCGGTCCTTGAGGTCCTCAGAGTCCGAGGTGGCTCTTGTGGCACTAACATGTCCAAGATGTTTCTGGCTATTTAAATATAACAACTGGCTTGTTAAAGATGAAGATTCCTTTATTGTTACTGAATGAAAGAAACAAACAATGAAATTGCATTTAGCAACACAGACAAGACAACATTGTGAAGCCAAGACACACTACAGGGAGAAATACAGCATTCATTGCTAAGAAAGTTTCTTGATGTAGACTTTTATATAAAGACACGTAAAATAATAATCACCAAATAAATAAAATCTTACCCTGAAGTAAATTGACCTTGATGTTTCTCTAGTTTCTCTAGTTTCTCTAGTGATCTGTTTGCTCAGGTTAGTAATTAAATGTTTTGTTTTCTGAAAAGTTGAGCACATATGTAACACACAATACAGTATTCATGTTTAAAGAGTAAAATATAATGATAGTATATTAGATATTGTATGTATTGCCGTAGAGAGATCAATGCATCTGGGCATGCGCAGATGGAATTTTAATACAAATTTGGTTCAAAATATTCACATTTGTTTCCATGGAAATATTCTATATATATCTAAATGGAGACAGGTCGGCCACCAGTCAAAGTTATAGGTCAGATCTCTGGAGAGGAACCCTGTTTACATTACATTACATTTCTGTATTTTTCTTTTGCTGTAAAAATGTTTTATAAAAGCACATTCCAGGTGAAGCATTGAAATCTCCATGGAGACAACCAGATGGCTGACCCCCACTGGAAAAGTTACATGGTGTATCTTTAACTTAGTCATACAAATCCATTACTGTCATACACATCAAAGCTTTTCATTTATTTATTTTTGCGCCATTCCTGGATTTATTCAAGAAATAAAGAACCTTTTCTCATCCAGTCCCTTATTTTTTTTTTATTTGTTCTTTCCTGTTTTGATGTAGTGCGGTAACAATATTACAGTTGTAGGTATCAAAGGCGGGAGGTTGTCGGTTAAATCCCTGAGAGAGTTGTTTCCAACCCGGGCACATACTTTCCTTTTCACATCTTTATCCAGTGGCCTTGTGTGATTATGTCATCGCTGCTTGTGTCATTACATCACTCGGTAACGTCACGTGGCCAAGCGCAATCTACTGTTAGAAGCAAGTGGGCACGTTTTGAGGAAGTTTGGTAGAGAACCCTGACTACTGGTGCCAACCCACCGTGAACAGAGCATGTGAAAATAATTAAACTAGACAGGTTTTTGATGGTGAGTTTTGAGCATGTGAACTATGAACTGAATCCGATGAACTCTATGACCCAAAGTCTGAAGACTCAGCTCAACTTTATGTACTGATTCTCCTGCTCTGTTCGGGCTGGTAGGAGACTTCTTACTCGCCCCCTCGCTACTCGCTACTCGAACAGCCCAACAATCAGTCAATTTCCTCTGGACACTCGGGTCCTCTTCAACAGTTACAGCCGCTCCTTTGAAAATTGGGCAAATTGAAATGCCGCTTTAGAGCGCTTATAAATGGACATTTAACACACATCATTGCACTTATTGAGCTTCATGGAATTTACTGAACTTATTGATACTTGTCAATTCTACTGTGAACCTATGTTGGCCATTCATACTTGTCTGTCTATGTTTATTGATTTTGTCTGTCTTCAATATACGGCACCATCAAACGTATCTCCTGCCTCACTTTCTCTCCACTCTCCCATTTCTTTTGATCTTGCTCAAACCATTACTGTGTAGTCACCGCCTAGTACCAACATCGTACTTGGACTAATTGACACTTGTGCTACAAGTAAGTTGAAATTTTAAGCAGTCTCCAAACCTAAAGTATATGGACCAATGAGTTTACAGTAAGGACAGTGGTCGGCAAATATTCATTGAATGCACTGTACAATTTGTTACCGCGAGTGACTAACCTATTTCAGAATGAATGAAGGGATGTAATAATAACTTTTAAAATGCTTTTGAAATCCTTTGATAAGAATAATTACAGTCATATTTCTCCATGTTGTCTGCACTGAGCTGGAGTAAAGGATCATGGTCTATGCCGCAACAAAACAGTGCATTTAAGCAAAGGAGCTTGTAATCAACATTTTGTGTCAGCCCACAATATTGACTTTTAAAGATACAATATCACTATATATTTGGTTATTATTGTTACATCACTAAATTAATGTTGCACCATAAAAAATAAACTACTACTTGGGATTTTCACCATCCGTTTTTCCACATGGTTCTCATCTAAATAGTGTCTTTGATTGGATATAAATATTTGCCCTCGAAAGCTGCTTTGTTGTTTAAGTTCAACATGATAATGGTATAAAAATGTGTTGTTGTTGTTGTTGTTGTTGTTGTTGTTGTTGTTGTTGTTGTTGTTTTTGGCTGTGACTATATTTATTCTTCACAGCTGAATCATAACTTAAAAGCTGTTTGAATGTGGTTGTGTAGACACTTTCAACCCTTAAACCATATTATAATACTGTACATATTTCAACAGTGCACACATTATCCATTTAGATTACCTTAGTATTAAAGTTAGTAGTCAAGGAAAATGCCAGTGCTGATATTTTCTATAAGAAACCCATTATTCTGAAGCTTTCAATCATTTCATAGAATAGAGACAATGCAGGCGCAGCAGTTCAGAAGGGAAACTAAAAGTAGACAGTAAAAAGAAAATATATGAAAGAGAAATAGGGACAGACAATGGGGGATTTTTCAGCAAGCGCAGCACATTGACGGCATTATTCTTTGACCTGGAGTTAATCAACAGGCGCTGCCATTAATCTCAATAGACTCCAGCTTTTCTCCATTGTTAGAAAAGGCCCACAGGTAACGGCGCTATTTTTCACAACTAAAATTCTAAATCGTTTGTATTATTTGTTTTAGTACTCACTTTCAATTAAGTTAGATTAAATGCCAAAAGCTAAAATTACAAATATACTGTCACTGCAGCTCTTCAGTCTTTTCAATTTATTCTATTTTGCAGGACTGAATTTCAATTATAATATTCAAAGAGAACCACATCTAACGTTAATCCCTCCACTAAGATTGCCTCTATATTGTTTGTTTATTGAGGCACAAATTGGTTTGTGCTGTTTGCTTACTGTGGCTAGAAATGGCATTAAAATGATTGCAGAAGAAAGAGTGGCAAGTAATCAAGAATTGTGGTAATCCGAAAGTTAATACAGATTCATTGGTAAATTATCAGGAAAATTGCTTCCACAAGCTCAAAAATAAAGAGAATATTTTTGGCATATTACAAACTCTTGTAAATAGTGTTGGCAATAATTAAAAATAAAACAAAATAATAAGATAGCAAAAAAAATTATGGTCAATGCAAAATCAATAAACAGGTTATGTTAGGAGCCATAATTATTTGAGGCTCTAATTTAGTTTTTTGGAATAAAAATATAAACATATGTAGAATCAACTGTTTACAACTTAGTTTTAGAACAATTTAAAATATCTCAGCATTTTTTTTCTCCTAAATTCCTCAGAGCAAAATCAATAGCTCTAATTCTCCTCTGCATATATTAGGATGTCAACAATACTCGTGCACTTTGCCAACTTTGTGTGGGTCTGGCGAAGCGTTTTGTGCATTCCCCATTTGTGCGGGACCATATGTCTCTGCCAGGCGAGCTTCTGACACAAACTGATTGGAGATGCGGTGCTTGGCATGGCACGCAGACAAGTTAAATGACAGTTGATCCAGACATGAGTAATCAGAGTGGAGAAATGTCACCGTGGTTCCCGACGCCTCGCACATTGATTACACACAGACTTTATTAGAAGAGACAGCTGTGCAATCAATAACGAAGCCAAGTCCTACTTTCTCTGTGCAGAAAGTAATGGTAAATTAGGGCTGCTGACTATTCTATGACTAAAGTTTCTTATACACTGAGGTGCGAAGAAAGATCTGACGCAATCCTCTTCAAATGAAAGTTCAGCATTCTGTAAACCAGCCATGTCTTGTGCTTGGCCCCTGTACATCAGTCAGTCTCATTCAATACAGTTACATATATGACTACAAGCTCACACATTAACAGAACTCCATTCATAGTGCATTATAATTTATTACGGTTGTTTAGTGATGACTGTGGTGCTAGAGTAGTCATGTCATAACTAGAGGTTTGTTCCAGCTTTGACCAGTACGGTTGTTTGCCAAGACACTTCACCACATGTACAAATGCGATGCGTGAAAGTGATTGAGGGTGGTCGGACCTGCTGTTTGAGGTGAATAATTCATGTAATATAAAGGAGACATAATGCAAAGTCGATTTGAATCAAGTCGCAATGCTTTCCCTCATTAAATCAGCACCTCGAACGCAGGACAATAAAGATGACTCAATCATAGTCTTTATTGTCCTGCGTTCGAGGCGCTCTTGCACTGAAAATCCCCGTTTCCACCGGCGCCCCTTACACGCCCACTGCTCTGTACCTTCTTATCTCGAAACGGTGATCCATTTGGGATTCAGCCGCTTTGCATAGCCAGTTTGGTGCTTGCAATATCATGAGGCAAGCGGAGCACCAGCATGGTCCTGATGGCGTTTACTGAGACTTATCGTGAAGGGACCCGTTCACCCCATCTCACGCAATGTTGTCCTGACCAATAAAGCCTACGGGCAAAAACAATAATAATAATAATTTGTTTCTAAAACTTTATAAACATAAGATCATTTGCTGGTCAGCTTCCGATGTGCTTAAACTACATTTCTGAAAACATTTATGGGAATTGTACTTCCGGAATTCAAAGTCGGAGCTCCATTAGAACAGTATTGCAAAATAAAACGACCATAACGATAACAATAACCTAAATATCTTCTTCACTGAAATGTTAAGTTTCTTTAAATTACCTTAGAATGGAGTTTGGAGATAGATTTATTTTTATTTTTTTAAATGAAGTGGACACATTCTTAAAACTGCTTCATGGCTTGACAAAACAAACAATGAACATGATATGACTGATACCTCCTTGTTTTTGCCTCCCATATTCACACCGGGGGAGAAAGAGGAGCACAGATGCCCTCCCACGTGAGCCTGTCTCCTCTTTACATGTCAGCAAGTCTCAAATCAACACTTCGCCGGGAGGTTGAATCACATCACGACAAACTGCAGGGAGGGAGCCAGCTGGAATAACTCGCTGTAAACATTGCATGATGAATAAGCTGGGACCCATCCAAGTTTGTATTTTTAGTTTCACAATTTACATCAAACATGATTAGTGTTGGAGGATTTTTGAACAACATGTGAAATTAATCATGGGGCTGAGAGAATATGTCTTGCACTTTTGAGTTAAAAATAGACATTATTTAGCACATTTGGGATATATTTCTTATTCACTATCAAAGATGTCAAGTAGTCTATTGTATGCATGTTTAGTGTATTTTTTTTTTACCTGCCTTAGGACAACGGATGGAATTTGTTTATGTTAAAACTGTTGCTGACACTTTGAGTAATATGCACTGTCCTAATTAAAAAAAAACCATAAAAACAAAGAAGAGGTTAATTATTGGCGGTGAGCACGCTCCCAAAGCTAACAATAGTGTACTTTTTGTTTTCACTCCTGTACGTTTTATAAATGTCTACAAAGCTGAAATTATTTTAATATCTTTAATATTTGTTTTCAAATTTCCAACATAGAACACAAGAAAGAGACAAACAAAGTCAGGACATCCATTAAATAAAACTAAAATTACGACACAACAAAAAAAGGCCCATCTAGTCCGGAGTGTCCCAAAATGTTTCAAATGAAGTCCAAATGTTATCTTTTCCATTTTTCAAATGTCTGTATGTTTGTTGCCAGGAGTATGCAATTGTGCTTAGTTTTAGAGCTGTCAAGAGTATTTGGTTAATAAGCATGATGTCTCCCTTTTTGCTGGCTGTTTATGTCACATTAAAGTGCATTGAATTATGATTTGGTTTGGTGGGCCTGTGGGTAAATATTTCTCATAGTTTAACATCAATTAAGTGTTAGTTTGTGGGGGGAAAAAGAAGTTGAACAGTACAAAAATACAGGTAGTAGTGCCGTGTTCTAAAACAGAATGTTGTTATCAACACAGAACACACATAATTTTAACAAAATACAAACAAATTTGTATTTGTCAAATAATAACTATTGTGGAAAGTATGAGTTTTGGCCCTTGTTTACAGTATGGTTGCCAGGTAAGTTATGGAATTACCTCTACCTACTGTATGTCACATCTGCTCCCTATGTTGCACCACAAAGTAAAATTAATTAAATAATTATAAATATATATGTATTTTATATATATATATATATATATACACATACATACCGTATTTTCCGGACTTTTAGCCGCTCCCCTATATAAGCCGCATTTGCTCTATTTTTAAAAAAACGATAATAAAACAATACATAGGCCGCACCTTTTGTATAGGCCGCAGAACTCTTTCCTTGACTTTTGGCATCGCATGAGCTCGTCCCGCTGTCCCCTCCGTCCCCTCCAGCGTCTCACCGTACATTCATTGATGTTAAGCTTGCGTGCAGCCGTGCGGTTTCCTTGCAAGATCGATGGCCTTCAGCTTAAAACTTGCTTCATACGAACTTCTTCGTTTGGGTTCCATAATGATGGGGCAAGAATTTGAAAATAATTTATAGTTGGTAATTTGTCGTCCGTGTTCTATTTGCTAGCTGAATAAAAAAGCAACATCTGCTTCTTTGCTTAACTTTTCTGTAGTTTTGATGCTAATTCCGGTTAGTTCGCCCTAGCGGTGAAAGAAAAAAACCACAGAAAAGCCGCAGCCTCTAAATAAGCCGCATGGCTCAAAACATCTGACAAAAGTAGCGGCTAATAGTCCGCAAAATACGGTATATATATATATATATATATATATATATATATATTATATATTATATATATATATATATATAATATATATATATATATATATTATATATATATATATGAGAGAGATAGATATAATTCCCTTCTCACCCTGAGCCGGAGGTGGACTCGCCCCCTATTTTTTTTTTTGAGGGTTCTGAGCAGTATCTTTGCTGTTCCTCGTACTGCACTTTTCTGGACTGAGATGTCTGATGTTTTTCCAGGGATCTGTTGTAGCCACTCCTCCAGTTTGGGGTCACTGCACACAGTGCTCCAATGAATGACCACTGGCACCACTTTTGCCTTCACCTTCCACACCTTCTCCAGCTCTTCTCTGAGCCCTTGGTATTTCTCCAGTTTCTCGTGTTCCTTTTTGCTGATGTTGCCATCACTTGATATTTCCAGGTTTCAAACCACACACAACTCCTCTCCTCTGCTGTTTATCCACCACCACAATGTCTGGTTGGATTTCCATTACCATTCTGTCAGTCTGTATCTGGAAGTCCCACAGGATCTTGGCTCGGTCATTCTCTACCACCTTTGGGGGTGTTTCCCACTTTGACCTTGAGGCTTCCAGACCATACTCTGCACAGATGTTCCTGTACTCTATGCCAGCCACTTGGTTATGCGCTCCATGTATGCTTTCCCTGCCAGCATCTTACACCCTGCAGTTATGTGCTGGATTGTCTCAGGGGCCTCTTTGCACAGCCTACACCTTGGGTCTTGTCTGTGTGGTAGATCTGGGCCTCTATTGCTCTGTTTCTCAGGGCCTGTGCAGCCATGATGAGAGCCTCTGTGCTATCTATCAGTCCGGCCCACTCTAGCCACTGGGCTGCCACCCTTCTGAGGTCAGGCCTCAAAAGAAAATATTATAGACCTTTTACAATGCATTTCATTTATATGTTTTAGTCTTCCCTGAACAGTAATGTTTCACTCTGAAAAGGGCGCGCAAATGAACTATAGGCAGAAAACGTAAGTATTAATTAATTAATTTATTTTTTGCTTGCGTTAGGGTTTGTATGCATTTTGGACTGTTTTTACTGTCTCAGCCCCCTTCTATCATTAAAGATTTTACTGTGGATCTTGAGTCCAATTCTAAAATGCTTAAGGTCTATCATTACATTTTACTAAACGCTTGGATTAGCTATAAGATTGCTTCCTAAATCCTTCCTGAGATAAGCAGACGACCCTGTTAACATTCTGGACAATTGGGACAAACACTTTGATGCAGCCTGTGTGCCCTCTGCTTACCACAGGCTTAAAACATGCAAATCAGAACAGCGTATTTATGTTGGGATCATCTGCCGTCAAAGTATTAAAAACCCAGGGAGAGCTGTGTGGAGAAGAACAGTTGGAATAAGTTTACCGCGGCCTCCGTAGCGTAATGCATTTACAGGGTATAAGCCAGGCTTCACTAGATTTCCCTTGGTGCCCTAAACCATGTACTCTTGTCTGCAAAATAACAAAATATCATTTTTCCAATTCTTACATGCTGTTTGTTCATAATTATAATGGCAGTGGTGGTCTGGCTTCGTACACAAGGCTCTGTTTGTGAAGATGGGAGAGGTAAATGATATCTTGACCTGTAATTTTGAGAACTAGAGTGTTCTGTCAAAACTGCAGAGTGCACAGAAACTCCCTGGGGTGGACAGTGGCTTTGTAAGCTCCTTTAGCAGCAGATAAGTGGGTGAGTAGATTAGTTGAGGGGGTTTGGGGCGCTCTGTCCTGTCTGCGCAACCTATGGTCACTCACGCGATGGATCACAAGCTCAAAATCCCAAATCGGGCCAGGACTCAGTGTCATGGAGCAGAGCAAAAGAGGCAACTCCATCCCCACTGCACTCAGAGAAAGGTAGAAAAATGACCATGCTTTGTTAATTATTGTTACTAAACCAATTATTGTTACACTGGTGTAATCAATATTCTAGACATTTGGCTGACTCTGATGAAAAGTGTAACAAACAAAAAGGCTTGTCCCAGTGATTGCTATATACAGTAGTTCAATGAATAAACATGTAACAATGTTTTGGCGGGGGTCAGTTTCCCAGATACAGATATATTGCTAAAACATCTATTCAAGTCAAAACGAGAAACAGATTATAGAGCATTTTATTCTCTGCAAAGCATGAAGTGCACCGTTAGTATGCTAATGCTTGTTAGCATTAAAGTGATGGCATAACTGTAAAAGTGAAAAGTGTTAAAGGAATTAAGTAAGTAAGCAATACATGTGGACTGCAGCAAAGAGTTTCAAATAAATTAGTTCTGGTTTTCACGTTTTTAATCAGGTTTAATGCATGTTTACGTAACTAATGCATGTTTACGTAACTAAAAACAAATATATTATTCTTTCTTTTTTTCCGTGAGCGTTTTGTAGGCTGTTGTCGCACATATACATTTGTCGAGTATGATTTTCAACATTTTACTACGACCACAAAAGCACAAACATACTCATATTTACCACTTGTGGAAGCCCACCAAGGTTCTGGAAATAATGTCCAACATATTATCGTCATAGAATTATGAGTTTAAAGGCATAACTGAGGCTAACCTGCTATGTGGTAAATTATGTCCATAATGGAGTGGTTTTCAGTAATATCATTATTAATTTATTTATTTAGTCAGAAACTGATAAAATGAAAGGGAAATTTACCTCCAGAACCTCACGATGGAGGCCTTGTCAGGTAAGTATGTAGTACAATTAATAAAACATATTGTCTTTTACTGCAGCATTTGGAATGATACTGGAGTTGTTTGCCCTTTGTTGGCACCTGCTGGTCTTCTTAAAAGTTGATTTACATATCATGACTGAATGTGGGCAAACATTTGCAAATGGACGTATTGTAACATGAATAAGTGTGTGTGTGGGTGTGCATTTGGAACTGCTTCAGGAAGAATGAAATGCTAAACAGGACGAACACTTTCACTTTAATAGCACACATTTTACTCCCATAACTGGTGCTCCGGATAGTCTGCTGCCGCTTTGCTGCATGACGCCATATTTTTACAAATATTTTTTTAATTAGGCCCCTGGGTTTTATTGGACAGGACAATTGTAAGCATGGAAAGAGGGGAGTGTGGAGAGACACTTATGCTACAATGTTACGCATATGATATGGATTATTATTTAGATAAGGTAAGAGATTAATATTTTACCATGACATATTTCAAAGATATTTTCTGATTGGCCATGACAAAGCAATGGAGATAAAGGATCTCTCCAGTTCTCACACATTTTATAATTTTAGAAACATCTTGACGGGGAGTTTTGAGGTAATGGAACACTAGAAAGTGTTGAGGAGTAATTAAATACATGCACCAAAAATACATATTCAGAATGACAATTTTGAGTAATCGTATTCTGATAAATTACTTTTTCAATTTGGTGGTTTTCAGAATACAAGTTACTTTCCTAAAATCAAAGAAATGCATATTTTTTACATGTACACTAAGGTGAAAAAGCATTCTGGAACCAAAAATGTGTTGAATAGGGTGGAATCCTTGCATTGGAGCTGATGATGTAGAAAACAGACTATCACAATTTTATTTCTTCTGTTGATCCATACATTTTTTAAATGTTCTTTTCTTATAATGAACAGACATATGGTTTTCAATCAAAATGTCATGAAGCGAAGGAAATGTGCCCATGGCTGCTATGTTTATCATATGTGTTTATTAACATTCACTATTCTGACCAAAGCTCCAAGCTAAGGATTTTATTACTTGCACAACCCTACTATGACTTTATGTTTACATAAGATATTTTAAAAAGGACTTTCTGGATAGCTTTGTTTCGTTAATGCATGTTATATCGCCAAAAATGATAAATATAAAGTGATAAAATAATCCCATAAAAATACAACAACAAAAAAAGCGCATCTGAGGATTAGTAAGAATGAAACAAAACCTAACTGCTGATTTTGACAAGAAAATAACTAAAAAGTGGCATAATTACGGAGCTGTAAGAAATAAGACTTGCGCTTTAGAAGAGGTCAGTGCAGCATGAGAGCAAAGGTAGAGTGGGCCAGTGGTCGCCCGTCGTGATAATGGTCTGATGTTGTATGCAGTGCTTTTCCTGCCTCTAAAATGGATGAGGATGATGATGATGATGATGATGATGATGATGATGATGATGATGACAAAGAGGAGAAGGAGGTGTGCTAGGATTTTGTTTCCTCTGGAAGCAAAGAAAAAGAAAGAAAACACTGACAAGCCGCCTTCGTACCTGGGTGAGAGAAAAATGTCAGATATAAGATGGATACAGCTGTGCAGGTGCAGGGAAAAGTGGCAGTTGCTTGCCTTGTTAATTGCGATAAGCCACTGACTCTCAAGAATGAACAAGATTTCGTTTTTATCTTTATTAATAATTTATATATTTATTTATTTTGGCTGATTAGCTATCCTCTACATCAGTAGTTCACAAGGTTATAGTCCCGTCTCACTCTCCTGAGTACTCTCAGACCTATGTAATCTTGATTACACTGAAAGTATTTTGACATGTTAATAGGTCTTCATCAGAGCAAGCAGTATGTTCACCCAACACCCAACATTTGTATTGGCAGGTTGATGTTGGTATTACTCACAAAATAAAGATTTTTAATGGCTCGCCTTGTTGAGTCTACTGCTGCGGGTCTCTCTGCTTGTGCACGGGAACTCTCACCCGTGCCTTCTGGTTGTGTAGACATCTTTGCAGAATACTACCAGTAGCACACCAAGTTAGCAAAACACGAGACAGGAGACATGTTTGTCTTTCACAATCGGTAGCCACACTGTCCAGTTGCTCTGACTGTTCTCTTCTTCTTTCTTTTCTAGAGAGACAGGAGGCTCCGCCTTTATTTTATACAGCACGTAACCTTGCGCACAACAATATAGTACTGACATATACAGTGGTAAACATCGCCCTCTAACACCCTCACTCGATCGTGCCACTCACATTTTCATAAAACATTAGACACCAAACATATAAGAACAAAACTTTTCAATTTTGGCTCTTGTAGCAGATTTTGTGAACACATCTGCAACCATGTTTTCAGTAGGACAGCACACAAGGACTATTTTACCCTGCAACACATTTGACCTGATAAAATTATATTTTATGTCCACATGTTTGCTCCGCTGGCGGTTTACAGGGTTTCTCGTAAGGCGTATAAGTCCTTTTGATTGTCCTCGAAAACTTTAGTTGTAGGCTCAGAATTGGGATCCATGTCCCTCAAAAGTTGTGTGAGAGTAAAGTGCTTCTTGAATAGTAGCGGCTAGCGCCACATATTCTGCTTCACACGTTGACAGTGCAACAGTTTGCTGCTTCTTTGTTTTCCATGAAACAATTGCACCGTTCTGACTTGCAGACTGGCCCTTTCTGTCCTCTGGGTTAGGCCAATCTGCATCGAGTATCCCACTAGTTTAAGTTTAGTGTCACATTTGTGGTAACACAACTCATAGTCTTTTGTCCCTTGTAGGTACCTGTACACATGCTTTAAAGTGGTCATGTGTTTTTCTCTAGGATCAGACATATTGTGACAATCTGCTCACAATCCAATTCATATCAGGCCGAGTACAGGTCATGATATAGATGAGGCTGCCCAACATGTATATTCTTTGATCAGTTTGGTCCCGTTCTGGAGTCAAATCACACTTTATTTCACTAGGAGTTGCTCTGGATTTGTAATCAGACATTCCAAATCTTTCCTGGATTTTGGTAATGTATCTGGTCTGGTTCATTTTGAGAGAACCCTCTTTTTGTGTGAAATCAATCCCTAAGAAATGCGTAAGTTGCCCAAGGTCTTTCATTTTGAATGTACATTTTAGTTCCTCCTTGTCCTCCTTTAAACACGTTTCATTGGTTGCAGCCACAACTATATCATCAACCCATACTAACAGGATGACCTTTTCATTTTCAGACAGTTTAGTGTAGATACAGTGGTCAGCGTGACTTTGCTCAAAGTTGTTCTCAATCAAAAAATTGTGAAGCATAATATTCCAATTTCTGCCCGATTGTTTCAGCCCATAGATTGATTTGTGTAATTTGCTCAGAATAGTCCGGTCCCTCCACCTGACTGTATCCCTTTGCCACATACCTGGCTTTGTATGTTTCATTTCTCTTGTCATCTTCTGTCTACCCTCTGGTAATGGTAAACGTGAGAAGGTGTTATTTTCTTAAGCCATTTCGTCTCTCATTGCCTTTTTCCAGTTCTCAGCCAGTGGTGATGCCAGAGCTTCTTTAAAAGTTTGTGGCAGCCCAACTGTAGCTCGGTAACAGTAGTCGATAGTTAACTCACTGCTCTGCACTGCACATTCATAGTCATCCAAGTACTTTGGTTTCTTTCTAACTCTACCTGTAAGTGGAGTCTGTGCGTCATTGCGTCACTGCCTGGGTTTGAGTCTTGCTCATTGCTTGTTTCTTCCTTTTCAATCTGTGGCTGAGTCACTTCAGTTGGTGTAGTACCCACTCCATGTAGCAGTCCTCTGCTTGGTCCATGTCAGTCTGTGTCTGACTCTCAGTCAATTATTTTGTTATGAAGTGGACCAGCCTGTGTTTTTGAACCTTGTTTGTCTCTGGAAAACAAATCAAATAAGCTGGTGAATGACGATCAAAACTCACAAAGATGTCTTTTTTTTGCCTTTTGGAGCTAGCTTTTTCCTGTTTTATTCATACACCACACAATCTGAACCAAACTTTTTCATTTTTGACAAATTCGGTCTCTTGCCAGTGAAGAGGAAATAAGGTGTCTCCCCTGTTCTCTTACAGTAACACCTGTTTCTTATGATCGCTGCAGTTCTAGCTGTGTATGGCCATAGTTCTTTTGGTTGTCCTGATTCTATCAGCATGCAGCACACCATTTCAAACAGTGTACGCCAGTTCCTCTCTGCTGTCCCATTTTGATGGGGAGAGTAGGGTGCTGACCTCTTATGCTTAATAGTGTTGTCTATCAGTAGTGACTGATGCTCCTCAGCAACAAAACTCGGTACCATTGTCAGATCTCAGACGTTTCACTTTTCCATAAGGTGCTGTGTCTGCCAGAAACTGTTTGTAGCTTCTACTGCCTTGTTTTTATTCTTAAGGAAGTACACATAAATGGCTCCAGAAAAATCATCAGTGAAAGTTATAGCATATTTGTACCCTTCAGGTGACTCTGGGACGATAGGCCCACCAAGGTGTGTATGTACGAGCGCTAAAGGGGCTTTGGCTCTTACATCTGCTTCTCTGTTTCTGTTCTGGGTGAATTTTCCCTTCAGACACGTTTCACACTGACTAGGTTTACACTTTCTATCTTTAATTTTCATGCCATCTACAACTGTTTTAAGTTTTGAACCTTGCTGTTTGGTGTTGTAGGAGCCCTAAAGTCTCGTTGTGCTTTCTTCTCTTTGTATCTGCAGTCTCATGCTTTATGCCAAACTTTTTCACAAATAAAGCACTCCCCGTTGAAGTACTTCTGCTCCTTGTCTTTAAACTTTGGTTTAGCAGCTCTGTAGTTTGTGGTCATTACCTCATCTGTCCGCGGTCTGCTGTGGTAGCGTAGCGAGCACTCAAAGCTCCTCAGCCTGGCTTTGAACTTGCTGAAGGTTAACGCTTCTCTTGTCTGAGTGACATGCACAGAAAATGGATTGTATTCATCTGTGAGTCCTTTTAACACCATAACTACCAAGAGTGCATCACTGAGGGTCTCTTTAGCTCTGTTCAGTACGGCCACTATCTTCTCAACACGTGCAAGACAGCTAGCTCTTCCCCATTAGCCATTAGCACATTGGTTAGCTCGGTATAAAGCCCAACGATCCGTGGCTTTTCTTTTGACTCATAATGGCGCCTCAGTATTTCTAAACTTTTCTTTCCATCGTCTGGCGCTTCATACAGGATTAGCACGAGTGTCTTATCGTCCAAACATCCACACAGTTCTGCGTATGCCAGTTCATTTTTCCTACCGGCCTCCACTGCTTCTTGTGGGTTAGCTGCTCCCGCTTCCTGACCTCCGAGAATAGCGTCTTAAGGCCTATTGTTTTCAAGTACGCCAAAAATCTTGCTCCAGATGTGATAGCGGGCTTCGTCTGGGCCATAACCTGTTGAGTCTACGGCTGCGGTTCTCTCTGCTTGTGAACGGGAACTCTCCACCAGTGCCTTCTGATTGTGTAGACATCTTTGCAGAATACTACCATTAGCACACCAAGTTAGCAAAACACGAGACAGGAGACATGTTTGTCTTTCACAATCGGTAGCCACACTGCCCAGTCGCTCTGACTGCTCTCTTCTTCTTTCTTTTCTAGAGAGACAGGAGGCCTTTATTTTATACAGCACGTAACAAGCGCACAACAATATAGTACCAATATATACAGTGGTAAACATCGCCCTCTTAACACGCCTTTTTATTTAATGCACGTTTCCAATTGATCCTTATGAGCACCTGATTTTGAATTCACCCCTGACATGCTCACTTTGTCCAAATCTTCCTACAAAACTTCCTCAAAGAGAAATGACTTGGACAAAGTAGCTCCCACATTACATTATAATAGCAGATACAAAAAAAAAAGAAAACAAAAAGAAAAATGGCAAAGAAAAAAAAAATGGCAAATAATTAAATATGCAGATAAGATAAATAAAAGTAAATAAAAGATATATCAAGACCATACACAAGAGGTGGGGTAAGGGGATAGGACTCATAAGGATGAAAATTGTCCATTTTGTCCATTGTGGCTACTAGCTGCCCGGGTGGCTGATGCTCTTTGTTGCATGTCTTTCCATGTCGCATCTGTCATCAAATCAAGTTCCTATGTTGTGAATTCTGTTCGTTGACAATGGCAATAAATATATCCTGATTCCTGATTTTATATTGAAATGCTTTTCAATTCACATTAAATAATCCACTGGTAAATGCTGCACAGTTTATTGCTGGATCAGTCCAGTTACAATTTATTTTTGTTTTTTTAACTACCGTATATTAAATACATTTGTAATTAGATGCAATGTAACTCACAGTAATATTTGCGTAGTGTGCGGTTGTGAAGAGCAAATACAATACATGGATAAATTTGCTTATGCAAATAAATAAGACAGTCACCACGTCACAACAAATGGTATGATATGTGAGAATGTTTATTGATCATAGTGATGATGGATCGATGATGGATCAATGCTGGATTGATGATGGATCGATTATGGATCGATTATGGATCGATTATGGATCGATTATGGATCGATAATGGATCGATGACGGATCGATTAGAGTTGGCTGGGTAGAGAGACTGTGGATGGGGGCTCCGTCTCGGGTAATCAGCCCAGCCGATTCAGAACCCCCCCCTCCTTAGATGGTGATGTGTTACGGTGAAGTTGATAGAGACATGGGGTAGGAGGGTGGGGTCGAGAGAGCAGAGACAACAAGAAATGCAAGGATAGGCCTGTATAACTAGGGCTTCTGGGTAATTAGAGGTGTGGTTAAAGAGTGGAGGAGTGGTTGCTGGAGGAGTAAGAGGTTCAGGCGTGGTCCCGCTCCCTAACCTCAGTCAATGATTAACATCATCAACTACATGTATAAAAGTGGGTTGCTGTCTCGTTAATCCCCTTTATTTCTGACTTTGCGTTTGTCTAACTCATGTTCCAAATATTGATTGAGCTGTCTGGAGTGAAATACTTGAACCGCCCTCGTTACCAGTAAGAATGATAGCATAATCAGGCCCAACATAAATAGACTACAGCCGGGCCTCTGCTGCTTTGAGTGGATTTGTGATTTCCTGCATGCTTGGCCAAAACGCTCAACAAGTTTACCCAAGCCAGGGTATTTGCATCACTCACGGGAGAACTGTTTTTGAAATTTGTTCCAAGGTTCTGCGTAGGTGCCAACAACTTCTGCTTTTGCCTCCGAGGCCTGAGTCCGTCTTGGGCTGTCCGTGTGCACTCTCATGCATGTGAGAAATTCGAAAGCACTCGCACTTGACTGAAAGCCGATAGAGAGAAAGGTGAGGAGACAATCTTAATGCCTTGCATTAAAATAAAGTAATTTGAAATTAGTTCAGACAAAGTGTGCCATGATCCAGGGCGAGGCTGCTTGGAGGATGGGAAAACTAAGGTTAAAGTATCCACCTACAAGTCTCCAGTTATAATAATGATGAAAGCAGCTTCAGCTTAGTTTGTTTACCTTTTAAAAACCACATTGGCAAACGTGTAACAAAAAGTGCACAGTAAAATATTTTAAACAACCACATAATCAGAACAATGGACATTAGGGTTACATACCAATAGAAATGTGTGTCTGAATTATTTTTCAATTATAAAACAATACATTGTGGTTAGTGTTTAATTCATTTGAATTAATTTTTTTATTGCCCAACTTCTCAACAGCAGTTGCATTAGGCTTTCACAAAAGTGTCATCCATGCAAATCTTAAAACCGTTAATCATAAGGTAATTGACAAAACCCAAAATTGAGCTATGTTGATTTATATACCTCATGTTTAAATTTCAAATTAGTCAAAGAAATCACCCAAAGAGTATAATATAAATCATTATGAAGCATGTTATGACGAAATCAGACCACGCCCACTCTGCTGCATCTTATTGTAAAACATTCACAATCATATTATGTAAATACTAATCATAAGGCTTGTGAGATTTGGGGATGCAATGTGATAGATTTAACATATACTTTTTTTTGGTGTTTTTGTAAAACTTTCCCATCCGTGTTGTGTTCATTTCATCAAGATCTTGCATTTATGATGTGTGACCACTGCTCAAAACCTTCTCCAGCAAATCCGAAAGATCAGTAATGTGCGGTGACTTTTATATGATAGGGCAAGCTGGGGTGGTTGGGTGTTCATCAATATTTAGTGGATAACATTTGCACACAAAAATGAAGAGGTGAGTTTCGAACCTCTGTCTCCCATGAGAAGGGCAAACATCTTTCCTGCTGAGCTAATCTCCCATACCTGAAAAACTGCTGAAACTCACTTCACCGATCAATTCATTACACAAATTAGCGCTGTATGTTATTAAAATACTGTCTGTATTTCTAACTAACGTTTAATAATTAGAAACGTGATCACAGCCTTATTGTGCATTCACACCGCAGCATCAAAGCGTTCAGTTTACATTCAAAGTCTATGTGGATGCAAAGACTTGTCTCTAAAAGATCAGAGAAGTCAGTTTGTTGAACTTGCTGTTGCTTCTCGCTCTCCTTCTAAAAGAAGGTTGTTCTCCACTCTGGTTCTAAAAGCTCATGTTAGAGAGCTGAGCATGAAAAGGCCTCTGAACACGGTCACAGAATAAAAAGGGGCGTGAGATGAAGACAAGCTTCCTGCAGTACTGCTCAGCGGCCTGTAGAGGCCACTAAAAGACTAAGAATTAGGGGAAAACCGGCTTGATTGGATTATTTTGGACAATTTAAATCATAGTTATGACACTGAAAATGTTTTTTTATGGTTCTTTATTGGTCAATCACTGCTTGCCTTGGTTGCCCTTACCGCACACCACTGCCAACGATTCTCAATGGAGTTCAGAACTGTATTGATTAGTTTCTGCGATCCCTGCTTAATGCCAATCATTGGCGTGTCCAAAAGAAAGTCGCTACTTGGATTAAGCAAATACAGTAGCTCTTACTGGATAACTGCTGCATGGGTTATGATCTTTCAGCTGCAACACAGTATTTAAACCCAAGTGATGTAGCAAGTGGCTTCTCATTTCTGAAACAACCATGTGGTAAGACAAATTTCGTGGTCATGGAAAATATGTAAGTATGTTTGAGAAGGGTCAAATCAAGCATCAAGCAGAGAAAACATCTAAGGAGAAGCAGAAAACTAACGTACTACAGATCTGAACCCCAGTTTGTGACGAGCTGGAGAAGGCTTTGTGCAGTGGTCACTCTCTCACATCATAGGTACAAGATCTGTGTGAAAAATAATGCAACACTGGATGGAAATAAATCTTTTAATATGGCAGAAGCTTATTGAAACTATGTCACTGTGAATGTGTGCTGTAATCAAAGTTAAAGGCAGTCTTATCCAAATATTAGAGGGCATACACCTTTTTTTCTGTGGTGTTTCTGTTTGTTTGGACCGGCAGTGTATATCTGCCCTATAAAGGGTCACAAACCAGCGGCTTCTGGAAGATATTTTGACAAAATGTAAAAAACGGTATAATTGAGTGTAGATGAAAAGGTTTTGAAGCTTGAATCCATGTGACCTTAAGGCTGGATTGATAGATGTCACCTGCTGAGAAAGCTCTGCTCCTCCTCCAGAGACGCAGCTCAAAGTGTGACTTCTGACTGGCTGAATGTAAAGCAGAATCAAAGACAAGCGCACGAGGTGACCACTGGGATCAATACACCTCCAGCTGTGGGCACTGTCTTCAATGTCATCACAGGAATTAGACTAAATTATGGAAGTGTGTAATAGAAAAGAAGGAAGGACCACGGGGTTTAAGACCAGTTTTAATTGTGGTTTTGTTTAAGATTTAACAGACGGTTTGATTATACTGGATAACGATCTCAATGCACCATGAAAGAAGGACAAATCTTAAATACTGTGAATATAGATGTTGGTTTACATTAAAGACAGTATCTGGTCAACACTTAGTCAATATCATCTGGCTTGTACTAAGCAGTGTCATATTTCAATATAAAACGATGCACAATGCAACTTAAAGTGCATTTTCTGAATTGTCTAATTCTTATTTATGAGTTCAATAACACAGATGTGCAAATATAACTATAGTCCGTCAAGTGGCAGTTTGGGAGTTGGCATTTGATAACGTTTGAAAATTGCTGGAAGTATCACTGAGAAAATTGTGAAACTAGGAAAATCTAGGTACGATTTTTAGCAAATCTTAAATATAATTACATTATATCAAATGATGCAAATTTGACCTGTAATAAGCTTTTCAAGACATTTTTGAAGGTTTAATGCTGTTAAAGGTTTGTTCTTTCTCTCTGGGTTTCTTCTTCTGAGCCACAGCTTTGTAATTAAATCCCTCACAGAAGTTCAAAGTACAGTGTGTTACAAAATAGGTTTAGAAGAGACTAACACAATGCTTTCATATTTGGCCATGAACTGTACAACAAACAAACTTTGTCATCTACCATTTTGCAACATCAACACATTCTACATAATTTGTTATCATTAATTTGCACATTAGTTCACATTCACATTGGTCCACTTTATGCATGCGCTGATGGAAAGACTTCTGCTGCTACATCCACTCCATATGGATAAATTAAAATTAAAAAACAACACTAACCCTCAAGTGAAGAAGAGCAGCTGTCAGTTGACAGCTAATGGGGAGCTGAATTAATAAACAGTAAAAACAAAGTTCCTACATAATGCTAATGCATTATGTATTTAGTCTTTTTGAACTACTATGGTTCCATTTTTGCATCTCCAACGGAATTAGACATTCTTTTGGTCAAAGGAGTGAGATGCCGCAGACGGGGGAAAATGTGCGGGGGCCCCTGTGTGCCTCAGGATACGCGGCGCACGGACGCCTTTACTTGGGATTTTCCTCGCTAACGTTCGCTCACTTTCCAACAAACTGGATGAACGCTGGCGCTGCTGATGAGACGGAACAGAGACCTTTCCTCATTTCCTGTTTTGTGCTTCACGGAGACGTGGCTCAGCAAGTCGGTCTCGGATTGCGCCGTGCAGCTCGAGGGCTTCTAGCTGCTTCACCGCAACAGAAAAAAAGACCTCTCCGTGAGAAAATCCTGAAGCGGAGGAGTCTGTTTTTATATCAACAACGCCTAGTCATCCGATGTGACTGTGGTCGCCAAGCATTGCTCTCCAGCTCTGGAATATATTTTCATTAACTGCAAGTCATTCTACTCTCCACGTGAGTTTGTCTCATTCATTCTGGCCACTGTTTGCATTCCACTTAGCACGATTGTGCAGGAGGCACAGCGTGCAGAGATAGTTTGGATGAGTACATGGACACTGTGACATCATACACTCGATTCTGTGAGGACAGCATTATACCATCACACACCAAAGTCACTTTCAATAATGACAAACCCTGGTTCACACCAAAACTGAGGCTGTTAAGGCAGCAAAAGGAGGCAGTACACAGGGCTGGTGACAGAGAGCGCTACAAAGATGTGAAGTATGGATTTAGCAAAGAGGTGTCGAGAGCTAGATCACAGTACAATACGCATTTGAAGCAGCAGTTCTTGACAACAACCCCGCCATAGTGGAGAGGGCTCCGCCTTCTCACCAACTACAAGATCAGAGCCCCCCTCGCTGGAGATGACTGAAAACTGGCCGAGGAGCTTAACACCTTCTACTCCATGTTTGAGTAGCCACTCCATGTTTGAGTAGCCGGTCCCCCCCACCTTCCCCACCACTCTCTCAGTTCAGAGACAGGAGACAGACTATTTCGGAAATCCAACCCCCGGAAATCTGCTGGACCAAACGGTGTTTTCACCCGCAACCCTGAGACACTGTGCAGGCAAACAGACAAACAGACATTTTTAACACCTCCCTGGAGTCATCACTGGACTTAATGAATACAGGCATGTGGCGCTGACTTCTGTAGTCATGAAGTCATTTGAACGCCTGGTCTTGCCCCACCTCAAGTCCTTCACCCACTCCCTGCTGGACCCCCTGCAGTTTGCCTACTGAGCCACCAGGTCTGTAGACAACGCCATCAACCTGGCACTCCACTTCCTCTTGTCTCAGACACTCGGACTATCAGCACAGGTTCTCCACAGGGCTGTGTACTAGCTCCTCTCCTCTTCTCCCTGTACACAATCTGCTGCACCTCCAGCCATGACTCCATAAAACTGATCAAGTTTGCGGACGACACCACCCTCATCGGGCTCATCTCGGACGGGGATGAGTCTGTCTACAGGAGGGAGGTAGACCGGCTGGTGTCCTGGTGCAGCGGTCACAACCTGGAGTTCAACACCCAGAAGTCAGTGGAGATGATCGTGGGCTTCAGGAAAGTCACAACTCCCCAGCCCCCCCTCACCATGACAGGGGAGTCTGTCATCACCCCCCTGGACTCCTTCTGCTTCCTCGGCACCACCATCACTCAGGATTTCAAGTGGGAGCCCACCTTCAGCTCCCTCCTGGCAGCGCCAGATGATGGTCAAGTTTTACACGGCCATCATTGAGTCCATCCTCACCTCCTCCATCACCGAGTGGTACGCTGGAGCCACAGCCAGGGACAAACAGAGATGTGCGCTCTGCTGAGAAGGTGATCGTGCTGTACACTTCTGTCTCTGCAGGACTTGTACGTCTCCAGGACTCTGGGACGAGCAGGTCGGACTACAGCTAACCCTTTCTCACTCTGGACATGGACAATTTGAGCCACTGTCCTCTCAGGCAGGAGGCTTACGGTCCATCCGGACCAGAACCTCCCGCCACAAGAGCAGTTTATTTCCCTCTGCTGTTAGACTCATGAACACTTCTAAACACCTGTCCACTTTAACTACAATTTTAATCAATCACACACTGCACTGTGATTTTCTGCACTACAACTGTAAATTTAACTGTACATTTTTTGAGTACATACTAAGCCTATTTTTAGTTCATACTATAGTAAATTTAAATAGTTTTCTTTAGTGCATACCCTTTTGATTTCATATATGCTGTTTTTATTATTGTTCATCGTTGTATGTTGCACCGAATCACCGAAGCAAGTTCATATGTTTGTGAATTTTGTTCATTGACAATGGCAATAAACCTTTTCTGATTCTGATTCTGATTAGTCCTTGGCATTTCTTGTGGTATCACCCAAAACAATGTTAGTGTTTTGTAAATGTATATAGTATATAGTAGGCAATTTGTCTTTTTAAAAAGTGGTCCATGTAGTTTGAAAAAGCTAAAGATAATAGTATTCTATTCTATTCTAAGATTGTGAACACATGAGAACGGTCTATTTTTTTGTTTACATTTTGGCTTCGACAAAAAAAAAAAAAAAATGCTGGTAAATTAAATCTCTTGAGCCATAGTTAAAAAAAAAAACAGTTGCTACAATGATGGCAGCAATGTTAAATAAAATAACTAAAAATTTTAACTATATTGCACAATGTATGAATTATAATTATATAAAAATCTCACCTGTAGAAACTGTGCCTCGGCACAGTTCCTACGGTGAAGATTTTTTTATACCCCCTTCTAGTAACTATAATCAGAATCAGAATACTTTATAGATTCTTAAGGAGAATTATTCCGTCATCCCCTTTAAAGAACTGATGGTGTGGTATGGATTTTAAAAACACAGAGGAACTTCATGGATCGGAATGGGACCAAAACTACCAATGAGTATATTAATGAATGGATAAATTAATATGTTTATTTGGTTGTCCAATTATATATACAACATAAAAATACATTTTCAACTATATTTGGCAGCAACCAAAAAGGATTGGGCTGAAACAACTTGCTTATATAAGTCCGTCATAAAGGTTACACAAATGATAACTCAACAATTCAGATTAAAATATCATTACAATATCCACATCAATAAGTTATATATATTAATAATTTCACATTATAGAATTGTTTTAATTAGCTTCATTTCATCACTGAGATCAGTCCATAGTTTGACTCCTAAAACCGAAACACATCTTTGATTAACATAAGTTCTCACTTTATTCAAATCAAACCAAAGTAAACCTCAGAGGTTATAGCGACTATTTTGTAATTTGAAGAAAGACTGAATGCCCATAGGAAGGTCCTTTATCACAACAAGAAACTAAATTTCGAACTGAACTGTTAAAATATGTCCATAAAATTGTATATATTTGATTTGGAAACAAGTCGGTGTAATCCCTCATTTGTCCAGGAGTGTTCCATAGGAGAAAAAAAATGCTTTATAATCGGGACTCTGTTTTTAGAAAAACAAATATATTTGATTTGATAAAAGGTTAATTGGCAGGATCACAGAATACGGCTTTATTTTTTTTATTCTGATTGCCCTTTTTTGTAGTTTAATTATTGGATCTAAATATGTTTTACAGGCATTTCCACAGATTTCTGAGCAGTAAGATGGATAGGGAAGCACATGAGAACAGACGTGATGAGTACAGACATTTCTTGGTTTAGTTTTATAAAGTATACCAACAGTTTTCAGTACTTTATGTGGTTTCTAAAATCACTCCCAAAATGTGGGTCTCATAGACCTGTTTTGATCCCATTCCAAAACAGTTTCACATAAAAACACACATAAATTAAATTTTCTTCTCATCCAATGATAACTTATTAAATCAAACAATTTTTTAAACCGTATCAACTCGCGGGACGCAAACTCCGGGGAATGAAAAGATGCTTCAGACCTGTTCTCCCAACCATCGTCACGGGAAACGTGAGATCTCTCCAGAACAAGACAGCGGCGCTGGTGGGACTCACGCGATCCCAGCGGGAGTACAGGGACAGCAGCGTCATGCTTTTTACGGAGATGTGGTTAACCCCTGAAATGCCGGACTCTAGTATCGCTTTGGACCACTTTCATTTGCTGCGCGCGGACAGAACAAGTGGGAGTGGTAAGAAGAGAGGAGGAGGCCTGGCTGTGTTTGTGAATGAGAAGTGGTGCAAACCTGGACACTGTACAGTGAAGGAGCAGCTGTGTAACAAAGACATTGAACTGTTAGCTGTTGGCATGAGGCCATATTATCTGTCCCGGGAGTTCTCACATGTGATTATGATAGCAGTGTATATGGCGCTCTCTGTTAACGCTGACAATGCTTGTGAAGCACTGCTCTCCTGCACCAGGTTACAGACCCAGCACCCACAAGCTGTCTTCATAGTCTCTGGTGACTTCAACCACGCTTCTCCCTCATCTGTTCTGCCAACAGATATACCCAATATGTTACTTGCCCCACCAGAGACAAGAAAACACTGGACCTGTGCCTTGCCAACACCAAGGATGCTCCCATGGGTGACCACAATCTTGTACATCTGCAGCCTGTGTATGAACCCATTGTGCACAGGCAGCCTGTGGTGCCCCGTGTGGTGAAGAGGTGGACTGCTGAGAGCGAGGAGGCTCTGAGGCACTGCTTCAGCACCACTGTCTGGACTGAACTTTATGACCCACATGGGGAGGACATCAATACCATCACAGAGTGTATCACGGACTACATAAACTTCTGTTTTGAAAACATTGTACACTCCCGGACGGTGCAGTGTTTTCCTAACAACAAGCCGTGGATTAACTGTGAATTGAAAGCTCTGCTGGAGGAGAAGAAGAGAGCTTTCAGGTCAGGGAACAAGGAGGAGCTGAGGACTGTGCAGATGAAGCTGAGGAGAAAGAGCAGGCAGTCGGAGGCCAGCTACAAGAGGAAGATGGAGGAACAACTGCAGCAGCAGAACATTCAGGGAGTGTGGAGGAGCCTGAAAACCATCTCAGGCTTCAAAGTCCCCCCTGTCCAGACTGAGGGGTACTTACAGTGGCTAAATGATCTAAACTCTCACTTCCTGAGATTTGATCAATCACCCACCCCTCCCCCTGCACAGCTGCATACTCTCACTTCCACAGCTGGACAATGGCCCTCACCCGTTCCTCTTCACGCCTCTGCTTCGGACTTTTAGCTCACCACCACCTGGACTCATTCATCCCCCAGCACACAGTCCCCTGCCAACCACTTGCTGTCACAGCAGCACAGGTGATGAGAGAGCTAAAGAGGATAAAATAAGGAAGGCACCAAGAGCTCAGCCATGGCTCCGCTGCAGTTTGCATACCGGCCTGGCATCGGAGTGGAGGACGCCGTCATCTCCCTGCTGCACCGCTCTCTCTCTCACCTGGAGAAGCCTGGCAGCGCTGTGAGGATTCTATTTTTTTTATCTCTCCAACGCTTCTACACCATTCCAGCCGCTGCTCCTGAGGGACAAGCTGGAGACTGGTGTCGACTACGACCAGGCGGAGTGGATCCTGGACTACCTCACAAACCAACCCCAGTTTGTAAGAGCCTGGACTGTGTGTCTGACACTCGACCTACAGTGTGGGGGCGCCCCAGGGCACCATCCTTGGGCCCTTTCTCTTCACCCTCTACACTGTAGACCTCAGACACGACACGGATAGCTGTGTCCTGCAGAAGTTCTCTGATGACTTTGCCATCATCGACTCAATCATGGACGACGACGATGCTGAGTACAGAGGACTCGCTCAGGACTTTGTGGATGGTGGTCAGCAGAACCACGCCGCCTCACAACGCGGGAAGACCAAGGAGATGGTGGTGGACTTCCGCAGACGCCACTCTGCTGCCGCCTCACCAATAAACATCCAGGGAAGGGACATTGAGAGAGTGGACTCATACAAGTACTGGGTGTTCATCTGAACAACAAACTGGACTGGACTCATCACACATTGTACGGAAGTGCCAGAGTCGGCTCTACCTCCTGAGGACTCCGTTCCTTTGGAGTGACAGGGCCACTCCAGAGGACCTTTTACGACTCCGTGGTGGCATCAGCCCTCCTGTACGGGTGGTCTGCTGGAGCAGCACCATCACAGAGAGGGAGAGGAGAGGAAGAAGTTGGACATAGTCATCAAGAAGTCCAGCTCCATCCTAGGCTGTGCTCTGGACTCGGTGCAGGAGGTGCCAAACTCACATCTGGACCATGAGTTCACCCCCTGCAGGACATCTGTCCGCTCTAGAGAGCAGCTTCAGTGACAGACTGATCCACCCTTGCTTGTGAAGGAAGGTTCGCAGGTCTTTCCTTCCTGCTCCTGTCAGTCAGCTTTTCATAATCATGTGCAATACTGTTATACTACTCTGTGCACTACTGTGACATAATGTCAATCATCCCTGTGCAATATTCTCTCCATATGACAGCTATAAATAAGCATAATTATAATAATTATTATTATTAAATTATAATATAAGTTCTCTTTTTTCTAAGTTATCTGTTTTTATTATTATACTTCTGCGCCTAATCTTTTTCTGTAGCTAATCTTTGTTGCAACAGTGGAATTTCCCCATTGTGGGACAAATAAAGGTGATCTTATCTTATCTTATTTCAACTTGTGAAATTAACTCATTAACATCGTGTCCTGGACAAAGTAAATTTGTATCATCTGCAAAAATAACCAAGTTAAATATTTTAGTTACTTTACAAATGTCATTCATTCATTTTCTACCGCTTGTTCCCGTTAGGTGTCATGGTTGACTGGAGCCTATCTCAGTGACTTTGGTCCTTAGGCGGGGCCACCCTGGACAGGGACCAGCTCGTCACAGGGTTAACAGAGACATAGCCATGATTTTGTAGGGATTCCTGCTGTTGAAATGAAACAAAGAGAATTGATCAGGATCAAGGTCTGCTTCTAAATTCTAGGACATGAACTCCTGACATTCAAAAGGCTTGAAGTCTGTTAGTTCCTCTTGTGTTTGAAGTCTTTCTTCTTTTTAGTTAGCCTACTTGGTTGTACAATCCCAAGCAGTTAATTTTTCCAAGTCATCTTGTAGTTTTATTTAAATTTGTCCATGTCTTCAATTTCTCGTATTGTTATAATTTTGGCTTACTCTGGTGTTCCGCTATGTTTAATCAT